>CM068384.1:12525665-13125665 GCA_034770075.1 Aralia elata
TGACTATTTTTAAAATTAATAACTAAGCAAATATAAATATATTTTTTAACATTATAAAAATTGGTATTAGTAGTAAATTGTATATACTTTCTTTTAGTTATAATTTTTTCACTTATATTTTGGCAAAAATGGTACAAAAATTAGTTTTAAAAATAGTCAATATGACTTTAAAAAGTCAAAACTAAACAATTAATTGGGAACGGATGAAGTAATAGATAACTAAATAAAAATTATCTAGTCTATCTGCATAACGTGTTATTGGTTGGACGGTACAATATAAATTGGACAATTTTTAAACATGTAGGTACCTAGCATTAGAAAATAAATTACTTATTGACATGAATTATATATTCATATATAAATACTCATTGTCACGTTGACAAATAGAAAAATTGTATCTACAACTCGGGAAGCTTAAATTTTGTTTAATTTATTGCATTCATGCTTGTTCAAATAAATGTGCGAACAAAAAAAAAAGGCAATATTATTTTTATTATAATAAATGCAACAAAAATTTATGAATTTACATATAATCAGGTATGGCAACGTGGTTAGAACAGTCAATTAGGTTAAGTGAGTCGGGCTTAAGACTGTCCAAATTCAACCCATTCAAATATTAACGAACTCGGGCTCGAACTCAACCCACTCGGACTTATAATACATTGTTCAAGTTCAGCCCATATGTAATCACGAGCTTCGAGTCTATTCTCGAGCTAGCCCATATAAAAAAGATCAAAATTAATAAACTAAAAATGAATAACAAAAACTAATGTAACTCATTATTAAAACGACATTAGCTCATTTTGACAACCTATTAATAAAATTATTAAAATCAAAAAATTAGATCAAATATAATCAAAAAATAAGAAGTTTAAACTTAAAACATATAATTAATCATGGTAATAATACATCTTTAGATTATTTAGATTAAAAATGACAAAACATATAAAAAAATAAACAAGTTTAATGAAAATATAATCCTTAATTTAGTTAAAGACTCTATATATTTATATAATTTGAGAGTGTAAATATATACTATTAATTTAATATAGATAGTCTATATATTTATATGCTTTTAATCGTGTAACTCGGTCGGACTTATAATGAGCCGAATGATCTATTGACCAAACTCGACTTGAATTTTATTTCAGACTTAAATTTTTATCCAAACTCAACTCAGCTAACTCCCAAAATTTAAACAAATTTTTAACAGAGATCGAAATTCGAACTTAACCAATGACGATCCTAAACCTCGTTTAAACCAAATTCCTAACACAACGTACTGTTTCATAATAATGGTTATATTTTGTGTAGTATATATGTAACTGGCATGCACGAACACAAGTATCTATATGTGAGTCTTGCGGGGCCAGTGGCGGATCTATCTTAAGGGCAGAGGGGGCAATTGATCTCATTGAATTTTCAGGCATTAATTTGTCCTTCTTCCCCCTCCCCCTCACCCTCCCCTCCCCCTCCTCTATATAAAGTGTTTACTTAAAAAATTAATGAATATCTCAAATTTATAATCATTTTATTCTTTCTTTTTCAATCATCAAACCACAACGTTAACTCATCAAAGAAAAATTCTTCAAACTATATTGTAATTTTTCTTTTTTATAATTTCACAAATTTAATAACTGTTTGTGAATTTTTGCAATTGTTTAAAATAAGGCTATCATGATATTTTTGTAACAACGTCGACCCATAAAAAAATAAAATAAAAAATCAAAGATAAATGGATAAATGATTCTTTAGTAACTTATATTATTGAACATGATATTTTTGTAGCTATTAAAAATGAGGCTATCATGCAATAATTTCTAGTTATGGAGTTCGAAAAATGTTATTGCAAACAATATATGAGCATTATTTAATTTTGTGATTTATTGTATTATATTTTTATTTTTTATTGAGAATTTTTTTTAAATTTGACCCCACTGAACTAAAGGGCTGGATCTGCCCCTGCGTACGTAGGGCGGCCCCTGTGGTTGCGATCCGGAGCTGCCTCACAAATGGGTGTCAATGCTTAAGAGATAATACTTTTAATTAGCATTAAACATATTTGTTGCCGCCTAACACGCGTTGCTGGGTAAATTATGTGAGGTAAAATAAAAATTTTATAAAATTTAAAAGAGTAAATAAAAAGATATAAAAAAGTAACATTAAAAAGGATAAAATATTAATATATGTAAAGTTGTAAGGGCGAAAGAGTAAAAAAAATGACCCAATTATACTAAATTTGCAGAGAAAACCTCTAAAGAGACTTTATAATATATATATATATATATATATATATATATATATGTGTGTGTGTGTGTGTGTGTGTGGAAAATATTAAATTGTTGGTTCTTGAGAAAATTTATTGCGGACGAAATTACTTAAGAAAATTACTGCCTCCATTTCATATTATCAGTCTTTTATGCATACTTATTAAAGATAAAAATTAATAACTTAGTTTTAAAAGAAAAATGACACTAATTATTTTTTTTCGGGAAAAGGAGAGAAAAAGAATAGTAGTTGTTTGATTGTACTCTCGAGAGAGTGAAATTTATTCTTTTTTATTTATCATTTGTAGGTTTCAAGGAAGTAGTAATAATGACTTAGTTTACTATATTATTCTTACATTAAATATTACTCCCTTCATTTCAATTTATTAGCCGTTATCACGTAAAACACACTTATTAAAAATGTCATTATTTTATAATTAATGTAGGTCTCAATTTTCATATTTGTCCCTTTATGTTTTTATCGAAAAAGGTTAAATAAAAGAGTGGAAAGAGAATAGTAGTGTTCTTATGGGAATAAATATCCTTAGAAGAGGAGAAAAATAAAGAGTACTTCCTCCGTCCCAAATTAATTGCTCAATTTTGATCATTTTAAGTCAAATTGACTTTTTTTAGAACTAATCTTTTTATTATTTATGTTAAAATATAGGTGAAGAGATTATAACCAAAAGAAAGTATATACAATTTATTACTAATTTCAATTTTTATAATTTTAGAAATATATTTATATATGTTTAATTATTAATTTTAAAAATAGTCAATTTGACTTAAAAAAATCCTAAAAAAGCAATTAATTTGGGACGGAGGGAGTATCATACGACTGTAGATAGCTTTCTATCCTAGATAAAAGAGAACAACTAATATATTGTAACAGAAAAAAAAGTCTTAAAACGACTAATATATTGGAATGGAGGGAGTAATTTGTTTGTCTTTCATCTTTTTCGATGAATTTTGAAAGATAATATTGAGATTTTATATTTATTTTAATCAATCAAATAAAACATTAATTGTATTTCTTAATTTTTGTGTTTTTTTAATACGTCAATTAAAAAGAACGGAGAGTATTAAATATCCTTAAAAAGATAATATAAATATGGGTATTATAGGAAAGAGAATTTAAAAGTCTCCTAAATATTTGCAAACAATAATTAGTTTGGAATATGCAAACTAAGCTAAAAACGTAGTTATAATAGAACGGAGGGAGTATAGTACAACATTAGAGATTTGTTCATGTAAAAACGTTTAGGAATTTTCTTGAAATTGAAATTCTAAATGAAACGTAGTGCAGTGAGAGTTGTTGCCTTTTCAAAATTGCTAATTTTGTTTTCATGTTCTTGCATATGTAACTGAGAGTGCATGGTAACTAGAAAGGTAGCTAGATTCGGTGGTGGAGGGCTTGGTGGCGCAGCTGGAGCGGGCTGCCGGTGGTGGAGAATTTGGAGGAGGGTTGGGGGCGGAGCCTGCTGGTGGATTCGGAGGTGGTGCTGGTGGTGGGCAAAGCATTGGTGTTGTAGTCCAGTACATACACGACACATTTTTCTAATTCTCTTGATATTATGGACTTGTAATATTCTTGTTGACTAGCTAGATAGGTTAAATGATTTTCACATTTCTATTTTCCTGAAATGAATTTTAATCTTGTCCCACAATGATAGCCCACTAATATCCCATCAGTCCTACATCAGGAGTTCCAGTTTAATAAAGTGGGGGTTACTCTTCATCCTGCTCTCTCATTTAAATACACTTTTATTGTATTAAGTTTTATCAAATTAATAATTTGACTTTTAAATTAACTGAACTTACTAATTACTGCATAAACTATCAAATTGCATATAATGTCATCTAAATTTATTTTCTAGTTGAAATTGACCGGAATACCTGATTTTTTGACAAGTCGATTTGTTTTATACAATTTGACTGTATTCAGATATGATTTGACTTCATTAAAAAAAATTATCAAAAAAAGTTTCTAAACCGCGTTAAATCAATCCTAAAAAAATCCCGAATCTTTAAAAATTAACCAAAAAATCTTTAAATGGCATGAAATCAATCCTAACTCTCAAAAATATATATAATACTTCAAGAACAAAATTAATTTAGTTAACATTTTTTGATGATGACCTAGCCTTCGGGAGTTGTTTCCAACTAGTGGCCCTCATCCAACTCCGACTTACACAAACGTCCACACTTTGAACAATGGCTGATGTCGTTGTGACGCTTTCGGTGTGAAGGGCTACTGAATACGGCCAAGATATGGGGTATCAAAAGTGTATGAGTTTCATGTGTAAATTGTATCTAAAATTTTTTTACCCGTGCGGACCTTATTTTATAATTTATGTGCTCCCATATCCTCATCTTATCACATTAAGCATGTGTGCAAGGAGTTTGGTGGGAGCTGTTCTATCGTCTGATAATTGTACTGTTCAAAGAACGACTATGTAAGTTCCTCGGTTAGAGAGTGTCCCGTAACTTCCTCAACAAATTTCACCCGAACGAATTGTTGTTCAATGATATTTAGGCTTGAGCGTAACTGATTCAGACCTGATTTCTTATACTTGGATCTATATCCTAATATTTTTAATACTTAAAAATGTCATTCTTTCAAACTTTTTTCTACATAAAATTTGCAGTGTAAAATAGGAGAAAGGGAGTACTCTACAGTCGACCGAAATATCTTCTCAATTTCAAGAAAATAGAGGATCTAGATCTATTTGTTGAACCTTTAACAAAATTAAATACTCCATTCTCTTTACCAAGGAAATGAAATTTCCTACCTAACCACCGCATCCCATAGCTAGCCGCACTGCCGTACTCATCCCTTCTGTATCCAATTCAAGTCACGTCAGTCCCTTCAAGTTGACTATGTAGGCTAATAGGTGACAAATTTCTCAAGTGGGCCCAAGAACATTCTTCCCCAAAGAGAAGATTTCTTAAGAATTAAATTAATCAGAATAAGGCGTTGTTTCATTCCATAATGCATCTTAATAATTCATCTCTTAATATATTTTAATAATTTATATTTTTATATTAAGAGATTTTTTGAATAATTTAGACTTATATTTATATCTTAATGATTTAGAGACATTCATAGAGAAAATTTTGTATCTCAATTTAAACATTAAGATGTATTAAAAAATTAAACTGTTAAGATGTATTAAGATGTAATTATAAACCGGTTTAATTGTGGCAGCTTGCTTTATATTAAGACAGCTTATAGCTTATTTATTAATTTGTTTTAAATAATTTATTGATAAATTGTAGTATTCTATTTGACGCAGCTTAATACAAGAATAAATAGTTATGTTTGACCAACTAGCTGAAAATTATCCAATATGCTATTCTTTTCCTTTTTTTATTAATTAACGTTTTAAAAGTAAATACACGAATTAGAAAGTATAATAAATTAGAACAACTTCATAAAAGAGAACAAATTTTGCTCTTTGAAAAAGACAGATAAAAAAAATGAAGGGAGTATAAGGTGATAAATAAATACCCAAATACCCCCTGCTCATACTTGATTTTAAATAAAAACACTACCTTTTCAGTTGATTTTTTAAAATAAGCTATTAACCAACCGGTCAAAAGTATTACTCCACACTAAACATTAGTTTATTGAAGCATCATTAGCAAAAATTCTGCTCTATTCACACCTCACACCTGTGCTGGGAAGATTTCAAAAGCTGATCGATATCATATTTAACACACCAACTTCTCTTGACTTTTTGAATATACCCTGAAACAGTTCTACACTAGCACTGTAGACCAAGTAGAAAATGCCAAAGAACTTGCTCAAAGAAAAACAAAAATAGTTTAAGAAGCTTTGGATTCTTAGGCAATCCAGAAATTAGGAAAGCTGTTTACTTGGATGATTGATAGAAAATGGGTAGTGCTGGTATTGATGTTTTGTGGGCTCAACCAGTGATTCTTTTGGATCAAAAGGTACTTTCCTTAATAGTGTGGTGTGTTTACTTTTGGGTGTTTCTTGTATGATGATGTAATGGGTCTGTTTTTCTTCGGCTTTTGCTCTCAGAATTATGTTCTTTTGGTGATTTGATGCTGTCTTTGGTACTGAATCCACCTGGGTGTTGCTAAAATTTTCTGGGTTTTTGATTTACTTTCTCTAATGGATGTCAGTCTTTTAATTGGAAGAAAGTTGTGGTTTTTTGAACTGAATTTGAATGGTTAATCTTGGGTTTTCATTTTATAAGTGAATTGGAATCTTTGAATTATGAATTATGGGTTTTTCAAGTCTTGAATTTGTTTTGATGACCTTTGCAAGCAATAAGGTTTCTGTTCAAATGGATTTGTTGGATTTATGATGTTGGATTCCATAAATGTTGCTGGGTTTCTCATTTATTAGGATTTTGAATTTTGAATGCTGGGTTACAGGGTTTCAGCTTTGAGCTAATTGTTAAAATTTTAGAACTCAGGTGGATATTTTCAATGTTCATTTCATTAATTGGTTAAGATAAGGGCCAGTTATATAAAGAATTCAGTTGATTGATATGCACATTTTGTTTATAATTAGTATCTTTTATGGAGGCTCTCTGATTAACGTCTAAATTTCTGGTGAGTAGAAAGATCTCAAGTATATGAGACAGAATGAGAATTAAAAGTTGGATTGACAGAAGGATAATTGGGTTTCGTGGAAGACTGCGAAAGATGATGAAGTGCATTTGTTCAGGGGAACATTTACGAGTTGACGAAATAATTCCTTCATCAGATTCACTGGCTACTAGGGACTATTCAGCAAGTGGATATTCTTCTCGTGCCGGCGAGACTGAGAAGGTCGATACCAGCAATATAGAAGAGGCAGAATTGTCTCTTCGTGAGAGTGGCTTTCTGAATTATGAGGTGGGTTCTTCATCTCTTTTTGTTTCAGACTTTGTCTCGTTGGTAAATTCTCTGTTTTGTAATAACTAAGAAATGTTACCATCTAATGAAGCAAAAACATTAGTACTTCTTATTGATTTAAGAGATTTTACTATATAATAAACCAAAGAACTTGTCATTTATTTAAGTAGTATACTTTAATTCCTAAATTAAGCTTAGATTTTCCAATCTTCAGATAGGCTGGTATTCTTTTGTAGCTTGTTTCTATAGGGAGGTTATCATAGCCCCCCTGTTTTTTGTTAGTTGAACAGATCATTTTGTTCCTTGTCAATTATATAACACATAGCTTCTGATTGTTTAGGAGGATTTACTTAATGCACATGGATGATTTTAGGTATCGATTTTCACTTACTCTTGTGTTCTTGCATCCTTAGTAAATTCTCCACATCAACAGAATTCTGTAACATTTTGACATATGTCAGACTAGGATATGAGATAGTCCTCCACAAATATTAGTAAATTTTTTTATTTTTTTTGATATTCAGATTTATGGGTTGCTTCTTTTATTTCATTATTAGCTGGTGTAGTATTATGCAAAAAAATCACTATTTATTTTCGTAGTCTGGTCATGAAGCTTATAGATTTTCGCAACTCATAGGAAGCAAGATCTCTGTTAGGTCGGCTTGAGTATCAAAAAGGAAACATAGAGGGTGCTCTACAAGTGTTTGATGGAATCAACATTACTGCTGTGACTCCTAAGATGAAAGCCTCCATCATCAGAAGATGCGAGCTCCCTCGACGCCATTCACAAAGTGATGCAGTCCCAACCATGTCTATCCATGCTGTCAGTTTACTTTTCGAAGCAATCTTCCTCAAAGCAAAATCTTTGCAGGCTCTAGGGAGGTTTACAGGTACCTCTTCAACCTTGTTTAACTATTTTATCTTATGTTTTATAATTATTTGGCTGCTTTTGAGTAGCTTTCATTAGTTATAGAAGAGTTTCTTTTATTTCTTTTTCGCTGCTACAAGGAGAAATTAAATTTAGATTTATCTGTGCTGGATGCTATGTGCTTTTTTCCTTCACCAAGTCCCCTGATCGTATGTAATGATGAACTGGAAGTATTTCTTCTTGTATAATACTTTTAACAGACATAAATCAGTGTCTTGTTGATTTTCATCAAACAACTAGAATTTATGGTTTATTATAGTGGTTCTTGTAAGTTCTATGCTTCTATGTTGCCTCAGTGAATATCTGGAAATTATACCTTTTATTTCCATGGGCTAATATTTTTTCCACTGGGATTTAACAGAAGCTGCTCAATCATGCAAAGTAATTCTGGACACAGTTGAATCTGCATTACCAGAAGGCTTACCTGAAAATTTTGCAGCTGATTGTAAATTTCAGGAAATCATAAACAAGGCGGTTGAATTACTTCCAGGTCTGTGGATACTTTCTTGGGCTCCTGAAGAAGCAATCTTGTCATACAGGCGGGCCCTACTCTATCCTTGGAATCTAGACATGGAGACCAGAACAAAGATAGAAAAGGACTTCGCGGTATTTCTTCTGTACAGTGGTACTGATGCAACCCCTCCAAACCTTCGCTCTCAGATGGAAAGTTCCTTTGTACCAAGAAACAATATAGAAGAGGCTGCTCTTTTGTTATTGATTCTTCTCAGAAAATTTGCCCTCAAAAAGATTGGATGGGACCCAACAATCTTGTATCACCTTTCTTTTGCGCTAACTGTTGCAGGTGATCTAAGATCCCTTGCACATCATGTTGAAGAGTTGCCTCCAGGGATCATTGAAAGAAGAGAAAGATATAGCACTCTAGCACTATGTTATTATGGGGAAGGTGAGGACATGGTGGCTATGAATCTGTTGAGGAACCTGTTGAATAATAGAGAGAACCAAAGCTGTATACTTGAGTTATTACTTGCTTCAAAGATTTGTGTAGAGAACTCTGATAGCCTTGAAGAAGGGATAGGCTTTGTTCGTAAAGTGCTTTTAAAATATGGTGGAAGATGTGATGAAATGGTGGGTCTAGCACATTTGTTACTTGGTATATCGCTTTCAGCTCAATCTAGAGCTGTGGTTTCTGATTCTCAAAAGATTTCAAGACAGTCTGAAGCACTTGTAGCACTTGAAACTGCTGAAAGAACAATGAGGGAGAGAAATCCAAATGTTCTATTCCATCTTAGTCTAGAAAATGCTGAGCAGAGAAAGTTGGATGTTGCTCTTTACTATGCAAAACAGCTGTTAAAATATGAGGCTGGGTCTAGTGTCAAGGGATGGATCCTTTTAGCTCGCATATTGTCAGCTCAAAAACGGTATCTTGATGCTGAGAATATAATTAATGCTGCTCTAGATGAGACAGGAAAGTGGGATCAAGGAGAATTGATGCGAACCAAAGCTAAACTGCAGATTGCACAGGGCCATCTAACGAATGCTGTAGAGACATATACTCATCTTCTTGCAGTTCTTCAAGTTCGGAGTAAGAGCTTTGGAGTTCAGAAGAAGCTTTTTAAGGTATGGTGTCAATTTTTAAGGCCACTAGCATGCATTTTAGTACAATTTTTACTTTCTCAAAAAAAGGGTACGTTCAACTTCTAAAACCTCTTGGCAAAGATCTTCTCATCTACTTTTTGCCTTTCAGTATTTTAATCTTTAATCCCCTTATTCCTCCCTATATCAAGTCATTTTAATGACAAATGGTGCCTAACTCTTTTCTCCTTACATATTTTTGATTCTAACAGAACAGGGGAAACCATGATAGAAGTTTAGAAATGGAAACTTGGCATGATCTTGCAAATGTATACACAAGCTTGTCACAATGGCGGGATGCTGAGGTCTGTTTGTCAAAATCAAAGGCTATCAATCCTCATTCTGCTTCTAGATGGTACTCTTTAGGTATATGTTTAACTCCTTTTTGTTCTTCTAAATAGTTTTCTTTAGATTTGGACTCTTGAACGACAATCTACTAATTAAACTTAAGGGCATTTTATGTAGCAGTATGATTCTTGCTTACTTAACAATACACACACACACACACAGAGATATATATATATATATATATATATATACACACACACACACACACACACACACACACACACACACGGACACACTTACTGATTATACCAACTTATCCTTTCCTATTATGAACAATTTGGGCATTACTATGCCATTAATTTCTGAGAACTTTGTATCAAGTCAGTTAATCCCAATTCTTAGTGCTAAGGCTCAAGGCAGGCAGAAAAATAGTCAAGAATTTTTGTTCCAATCCTCAATGCTAAGTCTTTGAAACTTTATTTTGCAAGGTTTGCTTTATGAAGGGAGAGGCCTCCAGACAGAAGCTCTGAAATCTTTCGAGAATGCATTAGATGTTGAATCCAACCACGTCCCGAGCTTGATATCTACAGCCATTATTCTTAGGAAACTCAGTGATCAATCCTTGCCGGTTGTGAAAAGCTTTCTGACCGATGCTCTGCGACTAGACAGAACAAATCCTTCTGCATGGTATAATCTTGGGCTGCTCTACAAGGCTGAAATTGGTGGATCAGCACTAGAAGCTGCTGAATGTTTTGAGGCCGCAGCTGTTCTTCAGGAATCTGCACCGGTTGAACCCTTTAGATGATATACCAGTCCAGCTCTTCTTGCATACATTACCCTGTTTGGGATGGCTTATCTAAGTTCTTTGTTTAAGCACTTCGAATTCATTGCAAATTAACTATATATTACATATGTTGAAACAATGGAAATACTTACTCCCAAGTTTTTCTTTGTTCCTTCGTATGTATATATGTATTTGTGAAGTATTTAAACTTAAAATCCAAAAGCCCAAGCAAAGCCTGAACTAACAGAAAGTGAAAAACAATAAATCTCAGGATGGTGTAGTAGTTAAGCTGGGTCGAATTTATGCATACTGAAAATTACAGAAACTTAATAGGTATTTATATTTCTATATAGATATACACCCACCCACCCACACACACACAGAGAAAACACCAGCTGTTAAAAAGGTTTATAGAAATCATATATTAAGATTGAGAAAGAGCAAACAGATGAGGAACAAAATGTAACTTCACTATTTAAACAAAACAAAAAAATGTAGCTTACTACAATTACACTTCAATGTGACTATTGAGAAGCAAATGTAATTGGCAATGGTTAACAAGTACTTGACAAAACAATAAGCTATGCAATCTATTTCTTGCGAAGATCAATCCCAGCTTTCTTAGCAACTGTATCCAGTCCATTCTTCTCTATGGTTTTTATAGCCTTGGTTGACAGACGAAGTTTAACATAGCGGTTCCCTGCCTCCCACCAAATTCTCTTGTACTGAAGGTTCACAAACTGCAACTTTTTAGTCTTGTGGTTTGAATGTGAAACCTTGTTCGCCTTGTTGGCTTTCTTTCCCGTGAAGGGGCACACTCTACCTGAAAATATGTCAATTCATGAAGTACTCAGTAATACAATTGAATTTTAACATATTTATGAAATAACTTGGGAAGGCTCATTAGCATGCAGACCAAGGATATTTTGACAACCTGAAACTATAATTTTGGCCATAGGTCCATTTGAAGTATTTGACATGTTTTCAATTTATTTTGAAATAATGTCAGATGAAAAGAAAAGAAATCAGATGTTCCAAGAGTCGCTATAAAAATAGACAGCAGGGATGGGCAAAAGGAAACCCCTATAAATCACTGCTACTTGTGTAGGAGAATCACAACAGGTTACAAGTTTCAAAATTCCAATCGACTTCCCACCAAGAATACAACAACGAAATATAGGCAAAGAAAACACGATAATGCATAGGTTATCCACAGTAAATATTCATGGTGCACCAATATTAGTCGCTAATCACAGTATCAGCTACCAGTCCTCCATTTTCCTTTTCCCTTATTTCTATAACAAGAGAGTATATTTTATTGGGTCTACTATATCTTCCAAATCTTATTCATTTTATTTCTCTCAATTCCATTAAGGCGGGGGCATTATCTGTAAATGTGTGACCTTCTCAAAGGCCTTTGAGTTGTCAAAGCCGATCCCCATTCACAATGATTCACGTTATCTTCAAACCATGAAGGCCCAAAATGGACCAAAGGAATGGCGACCCAGTGAACTACCCCTAGAAAAGTTAATTTGTCCCAACGAAAACCACTTATGATGTGAATACCTTAGTCCTCCATATGCACTTATGAAAAGATTCAGTTGTTTTCTAAACAAAAGAAATATATATGCTACAATATAAAAAGTTCTACTTTCATAAGTGCAATGAAATGATACACTAACCAAGATTTACTCGTAGGAATCTTTAATCATTCACTTATCTGAGGCTTAGAAGATTAACTCTTACACTTCTATGTCATTTACAAGTGAAAGAAGTTACAAAACATAAGTAAAATTAGCTTTTCTAAAATTTCCTTTCAAAGAGGAAATCTACTATAAAGAAAATCAACACAAATTATTCTATTTTTTAGATTTTTCTTCCTTTTAGATAGATTTGCAATCTGTAGACTGTAAAAGAATGTAAAATTACAATTGCGAACAACACAATTACTAAACCAGCAAGAGAAACCATGAAAAATTCGAGGCTGCTAGATTTTCAGACATATCAAGCTTGTCAACTTTAAACACAAACTTTGATTGACGAATCTAGAAGCCAATATTGGTTGAGGCTACAGTCAATCCAGAGTCTGTTGATACTAGGATTGAAAGATGTGTTTCACAGAAGCGAATGAAAAAGAGGACACTAAGACACTGGAAAAGTGCATTCTCAAACAAAACCCTACCACCAAACCCGCCCACCCAGGCACCCACCAAACCCCACCCCACCCATCCTAGATAAATAAATAAGTAAGCATCACTACCCCTTTAAGTGAGGAGGAAAACTGCTTCCAGCCCCGGGACAAGTGATGCTATCAATCTCATGCCAAACTATACAACTGTACACAGAAAATGTAAAAGGGTGGTGATAATACCGGAGCTGTAATTTATAGTGACCATTATTACATTAGAAAGAAAATGAAATTTTATCGTCAGTTCAAAGTTCAAACTGCCAATGCTATCCTCTTTCTTTCTCATTATGTTCTCTCTGCCCCTCTTACAGATTACTCTTTTTTTTCCTCTCCCTTTTGGAACTTGCAGACCATTCATATTTGGTTACCAAGCAATAAGTACTATCAAAGCTTACAATTCCCCCTTTATGCAAACTCCAATTGCCAACAATTTCCAGCCGCTAGCAGCGGAACAGTCTCTCCAATATCCCTTTCTTTCTATTAGAACATGTTCTAAAACCGTGGCAATGTAAACCCTAACTGATAGTTGAACATAAATATCAATCATATATACATACAATTTGATACTTTTAAGCATGTGCATATCTAGATTCCAAGCCGTTATAGGCATATAAAAATATACACGTGTAGATATATCAATGTGATCAGTGTATCAGTATATGTATATACATATATATTACAGCCCAAATGCCTCTCCAATGATTCAACTGGCGCATTACTTTTTCGGTCCAAAAACAACCCCCATTCAAAAATTCAATCTTTTTTGAAGAAAAATGATTTTACACTACTTTCATTTAGACTTTCACAAACCAAACATGTTCAATTTGCATCAGCGCATGTAATTAGATGGTAACTTTATAAAATCATAAGATTTGATAACTTGGAAATTGAAATTGACCAATGTCTTTGTTAGTCCAGAAATAGAACGACTTTGTAATTTTTGTATACCAGTCTAATAATCCCAATTACATGTTTCTCCTCATTTACACAATGTCTGTATATTCGTAAAATTCAATTCATTTGAAATCAAACAACACAGCAAGCATATATATTAATAATACCCATATTATCCCCATTAAAACATCACACAGAAAAAACACCCATCTAGCAAAAACTAACAAGAAAAGTATTGAGAGAAAGAGAGATTACGAGCGACGGGTTGAAGAGGGAGCTTGAGTGGTGCTGATATGGGTCTGGCCAAATGGGTGTACGAAATTTGAATGCCACTCAATTGGGAAGTAACAAAACCCAGCTCTGAATCTGAACCAAATTTCGTCTTCAAGAATGATGATGATGAAATGGGTCTGTTTGATGAGGATAATAATTGTGTTTTGAAGCTCACCATTCCTGTAGATGCCATAACTGCTGTTGCTGCCATTTTGCTATCGTCTCTCTTCTTTATTTTGGTTTGGGTAAGGTTTTTCTGTCTTATAATTTTCTTATCTACTTGCTTTTTGGATTTATTTTTTATTTTTCTTATTTTCTGTCTTTTTATTTATTATTTTTTTTATCCCATTCATCTCCGCGACCGTGAGTACGTGTCACACCTGATGAGCAGTTATTAATCTCTCCTTGCTACAAAAAATATTGTCACAAATTTAATTATATTGTTGTTTTAATATAATAATGTCTTTCTAAAACTAATAGTAAGATGACTATTTTCTTTATAAAAAACTTTGTTCAAAATACTACTATTTATATCTATGCCGGAGTATACTAAGAATAATAATAATATTGAAAATTGGTTTATACTCATGTTTAAAATTTTTAATTTAATTTTATGCTTTATTAACATATGACGAGATTATTTAAGTTATTCTATAAATAATCACATTAAAAATAATCATGTGCCTACGATTATTTAATTTTCAAATTAATATTTTTGAGATTATAATCCATGTAAATATAATTCTGAAAATATAATCTTTACAAACAAACATGACCAACAAAAAAAATAAAGGATAAAAGCCCTTTTATCAAAGTTAAGTTAGAGTCGCATCCCATTTTGTACATGCATTTCAGAAGTAAGAATTTTTTTTAAGAATAGATTAAAGTGACATGAAATTCTCATTTTCAAAGAAAGGAGTACCTAAAATGAAAACATTTAAGAACTGCATACTTGCACATTTAAAATTAAAATTCTCTCTATAAAAATGTGAGAAGAAGGTGTTCAAAAATAGCAATTATACAAATTACAAAGAACAATTTTTGTGGGGAGTTTGATGATTTTTGGGATACTACAACTACTAGAAGAGAATTTTCAAATAGACATAAGAGAGGCAATTGCCCACCGTTCAATGGTCCCGGCTTTGCTCTGGGCTATAAAAATCCATAGAAACTCATTTTTTTGGAAACCTCGCTTGGTACAAGTCAAGATTGACATATCCCACTGTCACAATTCGCTCATCAAAAAGACGTCCATGCAAACAATGTGCCGCCATGCAAGCTGCCTCGGTTCTTCTAAACTCCACCAGAACACAACCAGGCTCAATATCACCTTGTTCAGATTCTTGTTCCTTATTATCATCTACCTTGACAGGCATTATCTGTCCTCTCAAACTATGATCCAAGTCAGAAGATGCCCCCTCTAAGCTCATGTTGTTTTCCTCCAATTTAGTCTCTTCTTTAACTGAGTTATTTTCCACCTCAGGAACCACTTTTTGAATACTATTCATGACTATGTCATCATGAATCTCCAGTTTATCTATCGAACAGTTCAGCTGGTTGGCAGTTTCTGCTGGAATAGCACAAGAACTCTCCTGACAGGCCCGATCTTCAACAACAATGTCTTTATCAACTGGAGCTGGTTGACATGCTTGATTGTCAACAAGATTGTCCACGAGTTTATCTTCACATGTGCTGTTGCCTTCCACAACTTCATTACCATCTTCGGGTTCCCTTTCTCTGCTTAAAAGTTCCAATCTGTCTAGTTTCTCATCGTAACTGCTCTTACCATCCACATCTGTATTAACTTCTTCATATTCTTTGCGACTTCTTGAATGCTCTGATCGGCCAACTTTTCCCAAGTCATGATGATCCACATCTTCCAGAACTACTGTTAGTTTCTTCCCGTCATCACACTCCACGTTTACTCCATCGATAATAACAGAAGCAATATCGCCAACCACATCATATGTTTGCGGGGTGATAGAAAGGCTGCTGACCTTCGCCACATTAACAGATTTAACGGTACCAAACCTGCAGGAGTGGATGGAGCTTAAAGACATGAGAAATAGAAGAGAGAAGCAGGGAGGGGATTGAAATGTACAAGTTTTTTAGTGGACCTGGTACACTCTAGTCGTATGTCTTCCAAAATTTCTTCCATTTCTGATTCAGAGATTGACGAGAGGTATTCCGGATCAATCTGCAAGAGGGGGTAGGAAGACACTAGATAAACAAGGACCCATAGAATGGCTTATAAATTAACAAAGATATTGCAAACAATAGCAAGAATAAATAAGAAAGTCATCAAGACAAACGAACCATACCACATTTTTAAGCTTCAGAACTTGGGTGGGCTTTTCAAGAAGTGGCTTTGCATGCGAGGGAATCTCATAGGATGGTGGATTTCCACTATTTTCCTAGTGCAAGTATTCCTTTTGTATAAGTCCACAAGTCCAAGAAGGAAAAATGGGAAAAACAAAAATACATGGAGAAATCCCCTATTTACTAAGGAAAAAGGAGAGGGGTGATAACATACCATTGGCGAACCATTCTGTATAGCTTGGACTACAGTGAGCACTTGCCCACCCAACCTCATACCATTCAGTCCAGCACATGCCTTGTAGGTCATTGCTTGGTCAACATACTGAAACAAATAGAATTAATGAACCAACCTATTGAAACTGTAAAGAAGTCTAGACATTTCCACATAAAATAAGAATTTAAAGAAGTCTATTTGTCTCTAAGTGGGCCTTCAAGTATTCCAAAGTAACTAAAGTCTAGAATTGTTTAGAGTAGCATATACAGAATTATGAGTCCTGCTATGTATAAATTTACGCCAAATTACAATTGCGAAGCTTATCAATACAGGATTGGTAGGAATTATAGGAGGGCCCCAGTTATTACACATCTCTCCAAAATGATTACCACTAACATTTATTCACGTAACTGACAATCAAAAAATCGACATAAACATTCGCAATATATATCATTTTCTCATAATTATTGTATTACCCACAGGAGTTAGGCCTCCAGTTGGGTGTTCCCGCCACTCCAAATCCGCCATTGTTATCCTACATCTAAGATATATCAAAAGAGTTTTAAGTAATGTTTTTGTCTCCCTCACAACCAAATATCATGGTTGGGTCCACCAAAGCTCACAAATCTGTCCGCTTTAACACTTGGTCTTAAATCTCCCGCTGGCCAGCGACAGCTATCTCAGATTAATAATACAACATTTTTAAGATAGGTTTACAATAGAACACTAAAATATATAAATTTACGCCCTTCACTTCCTTTCACATTGTTCTGTTGTGTTACGTAGAACTGATGATGGGCCTCCAAAAATCAGGATTAAATCCACATGTAGTTAACTATTTTAGCTTTTTTCAGGTTTCCAGTGATAAAGATTCTAACTTAAGGTTCTAGATTTAGGAAAAAGGTTGGTGAGTAATGGAATGCAAATGGTTATATGCTCGTATTACAAGATAAATGTAAATATGGCTTTCAGATAAAGTAGCTGGAATATTTTCACAGCAAGCTTTTTAAGGTTTTGATGCAATACCGCCAAAAGATATGGAAAGCTCAGGGGTCATAGTGCTTGTTATAACAAGATTAGGAATGTTATTGCAGGCTCTTTAGGATACTGACAGTAACCTCGGGGATAGAGCTATAGAAATGTTGAGGAGAAAAGGAAAACACCTTTCATCTTGCAGGCTTTGGCCAAATCATAAAAACACAAGCTCACATCCTCAAAATTCAACTCTATTTAATTGATGAGAATATTCACATTTTTACATGATGTTGGAGTTTTCCTTAACTACATGAAGTCTTGAACCCTTCAACAAAGTTAAAAACCACGAACAGTTGTGGCCACTTGATAAAAGATAATTCCTGGCAGTAAGAAAAAATATCCACAACTATTTACTTATCTAGTTCAATTATGTCATGAAGACCTAGATTGTTATTTCTTACAACAGGCATCGGAATCTGTGAGTAATGCCAGTATAAATCCATATCATGTAGGAAATAGAAAGCCATCAGCTCTAGGTTGAATTTCAGCAAACATCTTGAGAAATGGTGCGAGGCCTATTTATTGCTAAACACATAGTTAAGAAGCATTTATATTATCACATAGTAAGATTTACGATTATGTTAAGAGAGTGCCTGTTAACCTTTTATAACATGTTTAATGCAAACAAGTGTGATACCTCAAGAAAAGCGCATGGTTCATTAAGATCTGCATTAACCTCATAGTGGTAGGCCCTCAAAGGTCCAAAGGCACAAGCAATTTCCATAAGCTGAAAAACAGCATAATTTAGTCACTTAAACATAGATGAGATGGAATAAGGAGAAAAGAAAGCAAAGTTACCATGTCAGAAGATACAGCATTTGAAATCCCACCAATGAAGATCTGCAACAACAAAGCATATCCTTGTTTTCTTAAATGAGGACAGGATAAAAAATGAAAAAATAAATTAACAAGCAATGTAAAACAGAGCAACTGGCATATAAATGCAATGGAACACTTCAAGCCCACATAACTAGATAGTACGTAAATAGATTGAAGTTTTAAGAAAGTAACTCCCAACATGGACTCATTATGGAAGTGCGTGTCTAGAGGTCGGATTAGTATTTTTAGAATTTTGGATACAGGAACATGGCAAAAAGTGTCCAGAAATGATGGGAATTGAAAACAAGATAACATAACGATTTTAATTAGTAAATTACACGAGAATCCAAAAGACTATCTCCAAAGTCCAAACATAACCTAAGTAATATACATCTCAATGACATGCTGTCTCAGACTCTCTTAACAAAAATTAAACTCTTTTTGCAGTGCCACATAAAAAAAAATGTTATTTGGCTCCAGGATTGAATCTTTTTACCTAAGCAAAACTTTAAGCTGAGAGGTAAGTTTTAATGGCTGTTTAATGTAGGTTATGTTCCGTAGCTTCAGCAAATATGCTGTGATAATCAGCCAGCAGACTTATCAAGAACCAAGCACAGTGCCAGACATGGTCCCACTTAACTATGCTGCTGAAATTAATAAAACCTTATGTGTGTCTGACAGTCTGTTTTTGTGAGTGTTCAACCCCCTTTGGCAGTTCTGCTAAATAAAAGTACTTAAAATAAATAAAAACCACCAACACGGCACTTTCAAAGCACCTAATCAAATAAGGTCCATGCAACAGGCCTAAGAAGTGCAACACTCGCAGCAATGGAAACTATCAAATTGTTTTATTTCAAATAAAATAATGCAAATGCTATACCAAGAAGAATGAGCCGTATTAATTTTATAAGCATATAAATCTTACAAAGCACACCTTCAATGCAGGGGAGTATATCAAAAATTACATGGTATAGTGAACCTTCAAATTTGTGCCTTTTCTTTCTTTTTATCATTTTTTTGTGGGGACAGGGGAGGGGATGGGAGCTTTTCCAGGTAAATTAATGAGCATAGGAAATGACTGAACCCATGACAGAAAGATGAAGACCTAGACTCCAAAATCATATGCTGTAAAATATGGCACCAGTATCCTAACAAATAAGTTAAACTGAAATAACAGTATCATTATTGCATATGATGCTATCATTCATACCTTGTGAGGTGAATCCTTTACAATGTTGCTTATTGAACCAACTTCAGCCACAGATTTCTTTGGAACGCCAGTCTGCATGAAAATACAACTGTCTGAAAACCTGCTACATGGATTGTAACCACAATATACCTCAGAAGCTGCAGCTATATGATAGAAAGTAATTCTAAATAGAAAATAGCTTACGTCGCAACATTGTATAACACAAGCAAGAAGATATTGATGCTTAATCATCTAGACAACTGACAAGAGGGGGTATATATATATATATAGATAGAGAGAGAGAGAGGGATGGATGGATGACCTCAATCATATAAATTCATATGTAGTGTTTATTCTTATCTCAAACTAGAGGCTTTGTGACATGATCAGAACTCTATGACAGTAAAAAAAGTATTTACTTGAGAAAAATCACTAAGACGTATGTGGTTTGGCTTTTCTACTATCATGCGTATGTCCTTCTCATGCCTGTTAGTGTGCATAGAGAAAACCATAAAACACCAGGACAGTCAATCTTTCTTATTGCGCTCCCACATATGCTTAAACTAAAAAACTAATTAAATAATCTTTGGGTAGACGTAAATGACTTTTTAATCGATATAGATGATTTTTTTCATTTTTTAAATCTATACCTATATTCTTCCTTCACATCCATAGTTATCAAGGCGCCAAGTCGAAGCAAGGCGACAGCCGGGAGCTTAAGCGCTTAGTCGACAAAGCGCCCGACTAGTCGTCCACAAATCGACAAGTCGTTAATATTTATTTGTATAAAATTATATATATTTAACATTTATATGAATATTTATATATTTATATTTCTAATAATTTACCATATTCATAAATTCATAATGCAAGTTGTAGCATATCAAATCACAAGTAAATAAAATATATTATAATATAAGTAAGAAATATATATTACGTTATAAAATATTAGTACAATACATAACAAAAAAATATAATACTAATTTATTGTGTTGTACATATAATATTAATTTTTATTTTTCATGCATATAACATAATATTAATGTAAACTGTGTTGTAGTTTACTGTATATATATATTGCATTATTCTTGTGTTAAGTGCTTAGTTTGCTAACAGAACACGTGTCTCATTTACCTGAATAGAATAACATGCGTCACATGTCCTCTTTAACTAGTGGATCTAGGTAGTGGGTAATAAAAAATAATTCCTAATGAATAAACAAAACCAAACAACAGCAGTCTCATTTATCTGAATAAAATAACATGGGTCACATGTCCTCTTTTACTAGTGAGTCTAGGTAGTGGGTAACAAAAATAATTCCCAATGAATAAACAAAACCAAACAGCAGCAGTCATGAGTCAACAAAGCAAAACCTTATCATATTAAAAAAAAAATAGCAGCTGCAGTACAAAGGCGGCAGGACGACTTGGAATTCTTTACCGACTTGACGCCTAGTCGTCGCCTAGGCGACGACTAGTCGACGACTTGATAAGCATGTAATCACATCTCAGATTAAAACTGCCGCAGAACTCCACCACACCGAAAGCTTCACAAAATACAAGAGTAGATATAGTAATACATTACGCACTGCACAATTTAATGTGCATCTCAAAATTATCATTTTCAACAATTTTTATTTTTTGGTAAGTAAAATTATCATTTTCAACTATGTAAGCTTAACCAAAAAAATCAAGAGTGGATATAGTAATAGATCATGTACTGCACTAATTAATATGGATCTCAAAATTATCACTTTCAACTGACATCCTCGTTCAGTGCAGAATACAAAATACATGTATGGAGGCATGTGTAAAATCTCCAACCGAAGCAGGACATATACACTCGATTGGAGATGATGACAATTTTTTATTTTTTAATATCTAAAAGGTCTTTCTACCTTTGCAGCACAAACTCTAGCTAAGACCATTAGGTTTAACATTATTCCTTAACAAGTGAAAGCTCAATGAAGAACATGACCTTTGAGTGTAGTATTATACCCCCTCCGTCCCAAAAAGATGATTAAAGGTACAAATTTTTTTGCCCCAAAAGGATGAGATCAAGTACATAAAGTGAAAGATAAATATGTTATTTAATGGGGTTCACGAGTATAAAAAAATAAAAGTATTCATCACTTTATATAATTTTATGGGACCACTAAGGATAAGTTTGGAACTTTTTTACTCTCTTTCCTCTACTTTTACTTTTCTTAATATGTGCAAATTGTACTTTGCTCATCCTTTTGGGAACGGAGGGAGTAACGTTTTACGATGCATATATTATCAACTCCTATGCTACAAATGCACTATTTTTTTACTTTTTTGATAGAAGAAGCATAGCTGTCAAGTTGTTAATGTTGGTTTATATTATCTTGATTTTAATGATGACAAGTTGTTTTTGTAGTGTTATTACATTTTCAGGATATTGAAGATATGGAAGATTTCTTAAAGTCTTGGTTCTTAAATGAAAGAGAGAATTGAAGACATGAAGGCTTGAAGAAATGATTGAGTCTTTAGGAATTTAATGTAAGATCCTAGCTTTATTTATATCTCAATCAAGGTTCTAGGATTTGCATTGCATGGAATCAATCATGGTAGTAGTTAATTAATAAGCTGAATATTCTGCTGAAACTAATCCCATTAAGCTTACTAAAGTTGTCCACTACTTTAGCATGATTCCTAATCCCATTACTTAGTATTTTGCTGAATTTGTCCATGTTATCCATTCATACTAAAGATGTTCATTACATTAAGTACAATGCTGCCTATTTCAACTACTCCCACATTATCTCAAGATGGCACATGTTGTTCATTACATTAAGTGTAATGCTGTCCATTTTAACTACTCCCATATCATCTCAAGAATATTGATGGCACATGTTATTCATTACATTGCTGTCCATCTCAACTACTCTCACACCATCATAAGAGTATTGCTAGCACATGTTGTTCATTACATTAAGTGTAATGTTGTCCATTTCAACTACTCCCATATCATCTCAAGAATATTGATGGCACATGTTATTCATTACATTGCTGCCCATCTCACCTACTCCCACATCATTTCAAATGTCTAAATAGCTACTATTCTTCTACTATAAAAGCATACCAGCAGTAGCTTGAAAAGAAGAAGAAGTTAGAGAACAACAATAAGAACATATTCTGATTTCTAATCTCTTCACAAACACTTAAAGAAGGCTGTCCATTTCTCTAGTGTGAAGAATTACTTAAAGGTTGTTGTGCTTCATCTAGTATCTATCTACTTCCAGTTCATATTCTGATTTCTAATCTCTTCACAAACACTTAAAGAAGGCTGTCCATTTCTCTATTGTGAAGAATTACTTAAAGGCTGCTGTACTTCATCAAGTATCAATTAGTTTCAGCTTGTATTCACTACACTCAAACTGGTGATACCTTCATCTAACTCTTTGATCATTGCATATTAGTTGAGCCTTAAAATTGTTGATATAATTATTGCTTTGATCATAGTTTATCTTGTTATCATCTCTTGATAAATTCTCTAAAACAGTTGTTAATCTATTGTTTCTAATCCGAGTTGGATTAGGGGTTTTACAAGCAAGTTCAAGGAGACGTAAGTGTCTAAGGGTGCATAGGTGCACGGGGAGCTAAGGTGCTCGGGGAGTATAAGTACTCAAAGGTTGTGGAACTTGTCTTGTAAAAGGGTTTAATTGTAAACCAAGTTTATTAATAAAAGAGTCTCCAATACTAGTTGGTATTGGACGTGGATTAGGCCGTTAGACTAGAGGTTAAGGGTTGAACCACGTAAAAATTCCTTGTGTTCATGTTATTAATTGTTTTGCTTTAATTGCTCACTACATACTTTGATTTGATATTAACAAATTACTTTAATTAGAAAAGTTTGATATCGTTTGTTCCCACCCTTATTCAACCCCCCTTCTAAGTGTGCTTATCGGATTTTCAGTTAAGTCGAGTCGAGTCGATGGCCAAGAAAAGTTAAGACCGCTACTGCTCTACGCCTTACTAACAGTTATACCACAATAACTTAAGCGACTAGTCGCCCGACTAGTCGTCCATAAAACGATAAATTATTTATAATGTATTTTATACATTAATATACATATATATAATTTTACAAATTAAAATTATATTAAATACTAAAAACATTATTCTATATTATTAGATATTATTTCTCAACTAAATATTAAAACATTTGACAACAAGTAGCCAAGCACATCATGACACATATAGGTGACTCCACTCATCACGACAAAATAATAATATTAGTAAAACACATAGTATACTTTTTACAATATTATTTATTATATTTAAATTTTTTTTCCAAAACAAAAATGGAAACTCAACAAATTTTTAATCCATCAGTTTTACAAAAAATAAAAAAGAAAAAAGAAATAAATAAATTTAGTCAATGTTATTTACTGCACTAAAGGAAACAAATTAACTATCACTTAATTTGTGAGACATAGGAATCTGTGCAATAATTAGCATAAAAATATTTTAGAATATTTTTAGACAATTGAAATCTGCTGAAAAAAACTTCTCATATATAAACTAAATTTAAGCAAGAATATATTGGAAAAATATAAGTTGGGCTTAAGCTCATAATGTTGTTTATTCAAATAAGGCCCAACTACAACTCTGCAAAATAAAGATAAGGGCCCAATAGTGGTCATAACAGAAAGAACAAGATGGGATTAGGGTTTTAATCTAACTGCTGTTGCAACAAGGAGACGAGAAAGGAGAAAGTAGCCGCAAGGAGAAGAAGAGAAGAAAATAGCTCGTAAAAGTCGTGTCGGGTAACCCAGGTATGTGCTCTGAATAAACCCTAACATTTTCCTTATCCATCTCAATTCATTTCTTTTGGCGCACGACTTGAAAGGAGGTATGTGGTCTCTAAGTCAGGCGACATGGAGGAAGTCAGCCAAGTCGTCGACTAGTCGACACAAGGCAACTACTTTCCTTCCAAGTCAAGCGACTTAGAGACATTAACCAAGTCGTGCCCTCGACTTGGCCCTTACAGAGCTAGTCGACGACTTAACAACTATGAGAAGAATAAATTTTATTAGAACAATAAGGAAATTACGGTTAGACGGGGGACAATGTGTACACCACCTTATAACAAGTGGGGTAATAAAAAGAGAATACTCAAGAAAGAGAGTCTCCCTAATCTCCACAAAGATCAGACACAGAAATGCCCAAAGGCCCAAGTAGAAGAAAGAAACATAAGCCTATCTCCCAGCAAAGTAAACGATACATAGTTGTCCCTAAAAAGTTGAGCACTACCATCATTCCAAATTCCCCAAAGAATATAAATGCTGAACAGATTCAAAGCATCTTTGCATCTTTCCTCCCTCCAAAACTTTTGAACCTAGTATGCAGTAAACCTCTCCCCAAAGTGGGACACACCCACTCCCCCTAAAACCAAATAAAGAATTCCACAAACGACGAACCCCAGTTAACAATACAGTGTAGAAAAGAAAAGAAAAAAATGAGTATGTTACAGATGCAATAATCATCCAGAAGACATACTAAGCAAGTAAAATTCCAGTTAAGCATCTTAGTAAGACAACTCTACAACTGTGAAACATTTAGACCGCACTTAAAAATAAAAAAGAACGTTCAGCTCAAATGTTAGACTATATAAGCAATTTTAAGTATCATAAAGAAAAAATATAATGAAACACAGAGAATTTACAAGCTCTCAATAAGATCCAGTGTTCTAAGAAATAGTAAATTAATGCATCAGTATTTATCCATATGGCAGCCATAACAACTTAAACAAGCAAGAAGAAAATCAGTAGTCCATAAGTGTGTGTCATTCTTACAATCGCATCGAGAAAGTCCTTGGGGCGCCTGATTTTAAGAATGGAGCCGGAAAAAGATCTGCCATCAAAAGATAGAGCTGCAGAAGCATCCTCAGGTGTGAGAAATTCCACAAGAGCTTGGTTTTTCTCCTTGTGTATCTGCAGTTAAGGTATAGTAAGGCTTGCTGGGTCCCATTAGTTGCAAGCATATGCATACAAAGTTAATTAGAGTATTTAAAAAAACTGATTTTACACTTACACTACAGCTGATACATGGATGAGTTCCTTGCATATGGTGGACACCTGATGAGAGAATAATATTATTAAGGAATTCCATTACTGATTCCTTAGAGGCAGAAGCTGGCAAGTTTTCTATATATAGCCTTCTTGAAGGCCGGGTTGCTTGCGTTAGCTGGATGGAGTCTACGGAAGTGTCCACTCTTGGAGATGCAGCAGTGGAAACAACCCCAAAAACAGCCTTTCCTACACTTAAAGTGACAGGAACCATCACAGAAAACTCAGGTTTGCTAGATGACATAGTCTGGATAGAAGACTGCAAATTGGGGAGAACAGAACCATTAAAATTGCTTTCTGCTTTAACAGGTGGTAGATCCCATCCAGCACTTCTCTTCTCTGGGGATCGAATAGTTGGGGAAGGAGTCTTAGCACCAGCCTCTGTTCTTCTCTTCCTTGGTGAATAGCCACCAAGCCTACTTGCTGCACTATTATGTCGTCGATGGTGACTACTCGACCCATTACTGGACATCTTCATCCTGTCAAAGTCTGGATTTGATCTTCCAGACCTATCTTTAGAAGACTGTGCTGACAACTCTGCATGCTCCCGCACATCATAAGATATACGTTTATGCGCTCTTGGTGAAAGCGAAATAGACCTTCTACCACTATTTTTAACATGCTCTCTACTCCTTGATCGCCTTCTTTTTGGCCGTGAGTCCTCATCACGAATTATTAATGATTCCTTCTTTTCCTTTTTTCCTAGAAATTCAGATTCACGCCATTT
Organism: Aralia elata; assembly: GCA_034770075.1. Taxonomy (NCBI): domain Eukaryota; kingdom Viridiplantae; phylum Streptophyta; class Magnoliopsida; order Apiales; family Araliaceae; genus Aralia; species Aralia elata. Next base: position 12,552,150 of record CM068384.1, read on the forward strand.
ATATGAATCATGTTTCTTACTAGCATTTCTGTCTCTATTTCTGTCATCATCTTCATTTCTGTGTTTCCTCTTGCTTTCTTTTTCTGTGTTTCCTCTATTTCTGTCTGCATGTTTGTCCTTCACTAAAAGATCTCTTGAATGCATCCTCTCAGATTCCTTTCCAGAATCATTGTGTGACCATTTGCTACTTTTTCTCTTTCCATGAACCTGTTCATCAATCTTGCTTCCCTTAACTTTGTCAGCAGTGCTATTTTTCTTCAGTGTAGTCTTTGATTTGCTTTCAGATTTACGACTTTCTTTGCTTTTACCTTTCATTAATTTGTCTTCTTCAATAGCAGCAACAGCTTCTTTCTTCCTAGAGCTTACTTTCACAAAATCCTCTGAAGCAAGCTTTAAATCACTAGGAACAGAATCCTTGTTTCTGGTTCTGTCAGATTCCACAAGATCAGAAACCTTCTCAATGAGGTTTTCCCCTAATAACTTGCCTGCTTCTCCAAGCACCTCAACATCTCCAGATTGTTTCTTATTTTTCCTTCTAAGCATTATCTCATCAAAACTGAAAGGCCTTGTTCGAGCAGCAGTTCCAACAGTGCAGTTATCCTGTGAAAACTCATTAAACTTCTCCTTTTGCCGTCTAGAACTGGTCATCCCGATCAAAATAAACTTCCCAGGCTAGAGAAATCTGATGTCCCAACTCCCAAAGGATCCCTGCTGAAATGAGTAGTTGGTTAATATAGAGGCTTTAAAGGAAAAAGACACGGCACCTACAGAAAAGTACATGAAGGACCAAAATGTGGCCTAATAGTCAGTATAAATTTAATGCATGTCAGTGATCTAATGTAGCTTTAACAAAACACAATTCCTAAAACTAAATGAAGGACCAAAATGTGCCCTCCAATATTGGACATAAACACCATTTGATCCAGTATAAAGTACCATTATATGAGATATATTAGAAGACAGCTTCAAGTGTTATCGCAGAAACAATGTAGGAGGCAACACTTAAAGAGACAGTACCCACATGCACGCAAACATGCATACATATATAAATACACGAAGGTGTACATAAATTTTATATGATAATGGTATACCTCTACGTTATATGATAGTACCAATAACTTACCGTAACTTTTGCAAGATCTGAGACTCTGATTTCAAACATTAAATATATGATCGTTAAGTTGAATTAAAAGATTAATTTCTTTTTATATGAGGAAATTTTGAAAAGAACATGAATTTAGTATTTTATTAAAGCCAAAAAGAAAGATGATTTTTTTTAGTGAAAAGAGGGAGGATTGCCAATAACATGAAAGAGCCCTCCAATGAACATTTTCCCACTTCCCTAAAGTTATGGAGGAGTCCTTGCCCTCAGCACCTGTAGATCTTATTCTTTCTAATAAATTTCTTCTTTTATCTAAGAAATTTGGCAGTTATTAGTCAACATATCTTCACTCTCATCACCAGTAGAAAGTAGTAAGAAATTTCTCTTGTTAAGCCTTCATTCAAAAAAATTTGTTGTATGTTATATTTTATTTTTTTTCCTCATTTCTGAGAAGTAGTAATAAGAAATTTATAAAGCACAAGTTTTTAGCATGAGAAAAACCTGCACAGATAACTAGAAATGTAGCTTACTGCTGCTAAGCCCAAGATTTCATTAATGTCCTCAATAGTCTATGAAACTTAGATTCAACCTTAATAAATATTCCCGAACCATCCAAATCCAAGAACATCGGCGTAAGCAATGTAAACACTTTTTAGGCACTCATAAAACCTTGCAAACTAGGGGGAAATGTCTTCTTAAAATTAAGGGAAATTTTCATGAATAGAGAAAAGAGAGCACTCAATAAAACAGGGAAACAAGGTTCACAATATATATATATATATATATAAGTCTCCAAAATAAACAAAATGCAATGTCCACAATTGCACAATTAATACAAGTCTCCAAAAGATAAACACATCTTGCATGATGATCTTATCTAAGTCAAAGTATCCTCGGAACTTGTATTAATGATCCCCATACTTTCGTGCTTACACAGGTTTTCTTATAAGAGCACAAATCAATACATATTTTACGTTTTTAATTTAGAAAGACAGCAAAAATATGTATCTGTGAGAAGTTATTCTAGGGAGAATACGTATAACTCTGTATAACTGTCATTGTTCGATCTAAAACAAGGTCCACACACAAACACAGAAAAGAGAGATAAGGGGAAAGCGCCACCTACATATTGCATAAATCCCTATCCCTATATGACAAAAACAAAACTCCACACTATCATGTAAAAATAGACATGCTCACAAGGGTAAGCGATAAAAACTCCTAATGTAACAAAAGAGAATAAAAGAACCACAATTCAGGCACTCAACCATTTGTCTGCTTACATGGACAGATAACGATAACCACCTAAATATACAACTGATTATATGCAAAGGCTTCATGTTAAATATACAATCAGAGTAAATGCAATTTTATACATTTGTTCTTATTATACTATGACATGCTCAAAATAAACAATTTTAATTTCTATATAAATAGGCATTAATTATGTATATCGAACATAAATAATAATGAAACCCAATCATTGAATAAAGATCATACATCCCAAATTGCAATTCCCCTCTTCCGTTCCCAGTTGTCCAAAACTATGTCACCCCAGTTTCAAACCTATGTGAATATCAGTATATCACCAAGTCTTGAAAATATAATCCATTGGGTGGATTAAGCTTGACACAAAACTTCTACACCCTTTATCAAATTCTTTCAAATGACAAAACTGAAGTTTTCAGCTGAAAAACTTATCAATTTCATTTCAAATATGTGTATCAAAATTGAACTGTTCATAAACTAACACTGGAACTTCTTCTTTATTGGGTATTTAAATGAAACAAAAACTAAAACCTTGTAGCTATGAGAATGCTTGATTGGTGCATTTCAGTAAACTTGGAGTTAAGTGTAGCTAGCACAAAAAACAATGCTTCACCAAATTAAAGAGCGTATACAAATAAAACATTTAGAAGTATGAATGTGTGAGGAATCGATGAATAAGAAGGTTACCTGAGCCGGAAACGAAGGAGGATTGGGACTAGAATTGCCGATAAATGGGGGAGCAATTAGTGAAATGGGTAGATATATACAGATATATATATATATATGTATATATTTGATAATGGTACAGCCCCAACTCGAATCGAACTACTGAAAAACCTAGACGGGGAAGAAGGAGCTATCCAGGGCGAAATTACATTTTATACCCAACGATACAGATTTATTCTTTTATTTTTTTTCCTTTCTTTAGTTTGTCTTTTTTATTTTACTTTTGTTTTTCTAATTTAATAAACTCAAAAATCTTAAATGAGTAATAAGCATGAAACAAAGTTTTTGGTATAGAGAGTGGGGCCAGGGGACATATTTTTTATAGTTTCTATTGCTTATTTATAAGAAGTATAAAATAATTTCATAATATGAAAAGAATTTCATTTGAAAATTTATGAACTTTAAAATATATATAAAAAAAAAACCTTTTATACCTTTTTACACATTTACAAGAGAATTGTCCAAATTCTTGTTATTAGAGACTTTCCTGTTCGTGTTGTTTGTGAGTTTTTAGAAAAATTAAAAATATTTTATCCAAAAAAAAAAGAAGAAAAGATTAAAAATAGATGAAACTTTTAAGGTTTTGACCATTTGTGTAAGGTTTTTAAGAGGAAAAATAAGATAACATAAAGTTTGGTTACTTTTCTAATTAAGATTTTATTTTACTTTTTGTTTACAAATAGACAAATTTTAACACAATTTTTTTTACATAAATGAATATTTTATAATCCTTACATTATTACTTATTTAGAAACATCAAAAGAAATTACTATCTACTTAGTATCCGGTGACACACACGTTGCGTGTATAAATTATGTGAGATAAAATAAAAATCTTATAAAATTTGAAAAGCTAAATAAAAAGATAAAAAAAAGTTAATAATATAAAAAGGACAATATAGTATATAGCCAAACTTATAAGGGCAAAAGAGAATAATAATAATAATAATAATGTGACACGATTATGCTGCCGCAAGCCTCACAGAGGCTTTATAATATACTCCCTCCGTCCTTACAAAAAATGAGCAAAATATAATTTACACACATTAAGAAAAGTGAAAGTAAAGTTTCAAATTTATCTTTAATATCCCATAAAATTATATAAAGTGATGAGTACTTTTATTTTTTTTTATACTAATAAACCTCACTAAATGACATATTTACCCTTTATTTTATGTACTTTTTATCTCAATGACAATTTTTTTTTACCTTTAGTCATCTTTTTGAGAACGGAAGGAATATATATATGTATATATATAGATAGATATATATTATTTTTAATTAGTAAATAAATATGCAACCTACCATTTGAGTGTCTATAAAGTTCATGCACCATCAAAATAGGGGATATACTGATATAAAGTCTATGTTTTTATACAAATCCAGATACATAGTCATAAAGAACGCTCAGGTACATACACAAGATCACCTGAGCATGAGTAACTTTGATTTCTCACTACTTATGGAGTATTATTAAGGGTGTTTGGTTCAAGGTAAAATATTGATACAAGAATAATTTGGTAATTGCTAGTGTTCAACAAACTGTAGTGAACATGTGAAAGAGTTACAAAAGGTCGGGGGGCCATTTATGCTCTTGGCTCAGAGCAATTTTGTTCTTCATTTCCTTGACTCTTTAATCTCGAAACCATATGCTCACATTTCTGCCGGGATAAGAAAGATCAACAATTAGATGGCACAAAAAAACCTTGATTGATAAGTTGACAAAGATATAATAGTCAAAAATAGCTCAATTATATACAGGTTTTTTGTACTTAAAAGAACCTCTGAAGTACAAACCATGCCACTTGGCATGACATCTTTACTATAAACGTTTTACTATAATTGCTGAGACAAGTAAGTCTCTTGAAAGTATATTTTGAGTTTGATGGTAATGGCAAAGAATGTAAAAGCATCTAGTTTTCTTTTATCATGCTTGTTTCTGAGAAAGACGATTTTTTTTTGAAGTCCGCCATTTAGTATACAAAGATACAGATTATAGTATGGTAAGAGATTGCGACCTGATTTGGGAGCTAACATCTCTACATCTAAAGGGTGCAATTGTTAGAAGATGTTGGATCCAAGATGCAGTTCTAAACTCATAGTCCTCACAGTGTCATTTGTTAACCCTTTTTCATCTGCTTTGGTGGTCTAGAAGTGAAGAGGTTGGATCATTTCAGAAATAACCTGTTGGTAAAAAAGGGATTCATTCACGTGTCTCATATGCAGTTGACACATTTTTCCGTTTTAATTTTGAGCAGACAATCTTGACTATTTAAGAATGTTTTGACTTAACTGCAAAGAAATATATCTCAGGTTAATAGATCAATTTGTCATAGAGCAATAGTTCATTATCTATATGAATGCTCAGGAGGCAGGACTTTGCCAAGTCTACTCCTCCTTAATAAACTAGTGGTTTAAGATATTAAGTTGATGTATTCAAGGGGGCCTTAAAGCATAAGCTTAAATCTATTCCTCTAGGACGCTTCAATGATAGAGAAAGTGGGTTGAAAATAAATGGGAAATAGAGCCCTTAATTACTCTCTCTTATGAGGTAGGGTTTGAGTTGGTCTTATTTTTTCTCATTTGCTACATCTCTTTAAGACCCACGCTGATATGTCAAACAAGATGACTCCCTTTGTTAATGCTTCTCTTTAAGAAGTATTATTGATAAGTTATTAAATCACCCCATTGTTAACTATCTTCTTTAAGACTTCAGCAAGTAATGTTGATAAGTTAGAAGATGGCACTATGGCAGAGAATTTTTCATTGCTCAGACAAAGCAATGTTAGGAGAAACCACCTTGTCAATTGGGGAATAGTACCATTATTAGAAGTACAGATTTGGTGTTGGTAACTTGATTTACTTTGCACTAGATGAATACAAACAAGTAAATGAAGTACTTATTTAATAAATGGGATATAATCATATAACTATGGTTATAGTTTTACTCATGCGAGTCCGTTAACATTTATTTTTCAATAAAACCATCCATATGTTCAGTTATCACACACTACAACTGCTTCAGCTTTTATTATGTTATGGAAGTCGAAAAAATAAACTAGTTAAAAAAACACAAATTTAAAAGCAACACTGACCTGCTCAGAATAAGGCAAATACTTCCCATCAAAAGTCACAACTACTCGATCCTTCCCATCCACACCTTTAACTTTATCCACAGAGCAGTAGAAGTCTATAGCTGACATGCTAAATGGGTATATAAAGAAAAGAATACAGATATCAGATCTCATAAAATGGCTTTAATATTTATCAAGGAAATGTTCAAATCTTTTGGAACCAAAAGTCTATTTAAAACTCCGCCTAAACTGTTTGATTAACACATTCTATACGTACATTTTTTAAATCAGATCTACTTCTTCCACCAGAAGCGTATCATTATCTGAAGTTATTTAATTTTTTTGATTTGTGAAGTAAGTTCTACAAGTTGTTGAAAATAATTATTTTGGATGCTTATGTATGTCATGACCTAGGAAGCAATTTGGTATACTATTTTGACATGATGCAAACACAACGAATCTTAAAACATAGGACAACCCAGAGAGGACACTCCAGTTAAAAGATGTTTCCGAACTAAAATAATAAGTGCATATAAAGAGATTGAAAGATTCGACATACACGTATGTTCCTTAAAAGTCTATCATTATTATTGTGCATAATTAAACAAGTAGTTATCTAGTTGTGATTGCACACTATTATGTTTGCTTTTAACATGATGAAGGAGGGGCAAAGGTTATCAGCATCTTATCATCAGTGAATTCAAATGTCATAACACCACAACAATATACATGACATACACATTTTCCTATTGCCAGTCCAGTTGAAGATGCTTACTCACAATCAGACAGTTTCAGAAATTTAATAGATCCTCTATCTCATAAGAAAGTAAGGTGATGTTTGATAAAACTGAGTGTTAAGATCTGAACAGTTTAGACATCTGAATAATATAGAGCCTCTGTCCAGAATTGTGTCTGAATGAAAAAATGTTGTTTGATAATTAATTTTTCCAAAATGTCTGAATAACAGTATTTTACCATTTTAACCCTCTGAACAGTTTAAGCAATAGTTTGAACAATAGTTCATCTCTTTGCAATTTTACAAATCAGGCAAAAGCCAAACCCACTCAGCAAAACTGTCAAAGAGTTCCAAGAATGCATGCCCAAAACACAAAAAAACTAAACCCCAATACTTGATGAAGAAAAACAATTTCTACATGAATACCAAAATGAGAGAATAACCAAGCATTGATCATGAAGAATCAAAATCATAAAAGAAGAAAATCCAGCATCAACCAAAAAAAGAAAAATTCAAAACTGAATTAACCCAATCCAATAATAACAAAATTCAATCAACTCCATATCGTCTAAAACAAATATTTAAGGCATATTGCAATCAAATAAGTATGAATCTCTTCAAAAGTTCAGCAACAATTTGACAATTTCAATTGATTGATTCAGTTACTTACATCACCACTTCAAGAAAGATTTAGGTTCTGCCATATTAATCCAGTTACAACTCTCTTTCAAGAAAGCAGTCCCTCCAATTTTCTAACATCTCCTATCAGGATATTAACAATAAACTCAACTTAAATCTGACCAATATCAAATCTGAATCATACAACTGATTACTCTATAGACTCCTAACAGATCCGTGAAAAACTTTGTAGATCAGTCGAAATCACCAAAGCTTCACACTAATCAAACAAAAAAGGGGTTTGAAAAAGAAATACCAACAACAATCGATGAAGAAGATTAATAAGAACAAATCAAGTAATAACGAACAATAGATGATGAAGGGGGAGAAGATTTACCGGCGAAAGAAGAAGTGTAGCAACGAAGGAGAAGAGTGGCGGAAGCAGCAACAAGAGAGAGGAGTAGGTACCGGGGATAAAAGAGGGGATTTGTAATATTGAAGAGGCTAATTTTGTCCAAAAAATAGAAAACTATATGGTTCAGCTTTATATTTGTGTCTAACCGATTAAGAGGCATTAAAAGGAATTTTTTTTTTTACCAAACAAGTTTTGCCTCTGACCGAATCAGAGGCAAAACCATTAAGAGCTGCTCAGATGTAAACAAACACACTCTAAGCATGTTAAACAAGTTAGCCATATATTGGTGACGTGTTTGTGGGCAAGAATGAGATGGTTTCAAGCAAAAAATAACCAAAGCAGTTGTGAAAAATATATTTGATTAAAGAGTATTCTGAAATCTACAATGTCATTTCCGCAAAAAATAAAAGATAAGAAATTCTACAACCTGCTTAGGCCTATTAAAATATTCCTTTAAAGATAAGAATTAAATACTGAAAGCTTGAAAGTGCTTTTGAAATTTTGTACATATTATACATTTGAAAGAATGGAAAAAGAGAAAAGAGAAGATGAGTACTATTTTTCTCCTCATTTTCAATCCTTATACTGGATACCCCTTAACAAGTGCAAATATAAAAGAAAACTATATGATTGAGGCAAACTTATGGTTCAAGTTAATCTTTGATACTCAATTGTATTATACATAGACAATTGTCTCGTCTATGTCTCAATCGTGATTCAATATTGAACTTTTGAATTTTCAAAGAGGTACATACAAACAAGAAACATGAAACAGTCATATAGTTCTCCAAACAAGGAATATAAAAAAGTCTATCTATAACGAAAATGCTAATATCAAAGGCATCAAAAGAGAATTTATCAAACTGAAACTAGAAAAATTAACAAAGGACAAGTATCTTACATGCCATCCCCAAATTCCTCATTGATTATATCCTTGATGCTCTCCCCGAAGTGCATGACTGCTTCATTTAGTCTATAAATTGGAAGTCAGCTAATTGTTGACAGCACAATAACTAAACCCATCAACAGATAGTTCAACAAAATTTAGACATACTGTATATTGTAGGACAAAAATTCAAAAAGTTCTAAACTATATATAACTTTACGCTAAAGAGCAATAATTGGTTAAAAGAATTTATTAAGATTAATAATACTGCACTAACAGAATTCTCCCACAATTTGCCTACATCACTTTCAAAAATTGATCATCATCATGTCAAATAGTTCAATTATTAGATACAAATCTTGCTCAACAAATTAAACAAAAGACTATAAGGTATTTCAGATACCAAAATTGATAGTCTTAAATTAGACATATACTATAAAATAAACCGACCCAGATAAACTTTTCAACAAAGTACTGAAAACAAACCAAGTGGGGGAGGAAGTGTTACCTGTAAACAGTGGGTTCTTGAATCAAATTGGGGTTGTAGGATCTCATAGGTGGTTCCGTCATCTCTTGGAGGAGAGACTCTGGCAGTTGGGGCAGAGCTGCTCGGAGTTTGGGGGCAGTATCGGGCTTGAGCTGAGCTTGGCGTTTCAAGAGCTGGGCGACGTAAACATTGGTCAGACCGGTCTCCGCCGCAATCTGACCGTACGTCTTGCCGGACTGCCGCTTCACGGCCTCAATCGAGCTCACGATGCTTGCTTTTAGCTTTTCTCTCTCCATTTTCACTTTACCACGTACGTACTTGCCAATATCCGTGGCCGACTGCTCTTTGTAAACGAACAAACTTTTCTTTTGGCTAAACTACACTTTAGTGCCCAAACTTCTCCTTTATTTTCAATTGAGTACCGCAAACTTCTCTCAATTTCTAATGAATGACTACAACACAAGGTATATCATACTCCCTCCGTCCCAAATTAATTACTCAATTTTGACTTTTTTAAGTAAAATTAATTATTTTTAGAATTAATAATTAAGCATATATAAATATATTTTTAAAATTATAAAAATTGGGGTTAGTAATAAATTGTATATACTTTCTTTTGGTTATAATCTCTTCACCTATATTTTAGCAAAAATAGTAAAAAGATTAATTTTAAAAATGGTCAATTTGACTTTAAAAAGTCAAAACTGAATAATTAATTTGGGACGGAGGGAGTATATGATATATGATGCACTTTACTTACACAAAAATCCCTTCCTTTTTCAAAAGAGTTCCATTCAAAATTTTTATATTTTAAAAGTATATTTTCATTTCGTATTTACTGCTAAATTTTTAATTGTTTAGCTTCCTGGCGATAACATGATCATGTAATTGTGAAAATAAATTTAATAACATTGTGTTATTTTATATTATTCAATAGATACAATATTTTTTTTATATATATATAATTTTTGACTATAATTACGTGAGAAGACTACAAATTTAACAATTAGATACAAGATGATTACATAGACGTGAACATTAAATGACTCTATTTTTTATTTTTATTTTTAATAAACATTCTCAATTTGGAGGGATATCAACTTGAGAACATTTATACGACAAGCAACTAGAATAAGCCCATGGCTTGAAATATAGTGCTCAAAAACTATACTCTAAGCAATAAGCATAACGAACATATTTGAAGCTACTTTCCTTGAAATTATAACTAAACTAACACTTGTACACAATAATACAAATTTCAGTTTTCAATTGTAATTTTTAAAGTAAATAGCTCAAATTACACCAAGAACGTCAGATAAACTTTATTGAATTCCAACATTCCATCATCATCAGCAAGTACAAATATTGTCTAACCCTATAAACAAATGAACACCAAATTAGTACCATGCTTCCTCCCCCAAACCATATCCAATTTTGTTACACATAATGCCATCTGCACCAATAGATCTCCATGCACAAAGTTTGAACCCGACCCGATACCCGACTTTGCTCTTAAGAATGATCTTCAATTCCCATAATTCATTATATACAAGTATAAGAAAAAAATCATCATTCTTTTTCTTTTTCTTTTTCTTTTTCATTAGACATGTAAAAAATCATGCATATCCATTACCTCCTCCTTGCTAATTGAAATGTCCACTTCAAGAAATGATTAGCCCCTCTATCATTTCTATGGCACAAAACCCTCAATATTGTATTAGGATCCGCTCTACTCCACCTTCCAGTTGTAGGTGGCATAGGGAGTTTTTGACCTGCCCCCACAACACCTATCCCACTAGCCTCACACGCCACAATACTAAAATCTTCCACAAGTTTGTCCGTCGACTGCCCCATCAGCGCCACCACGCCTTCCACCGTGTCCGCTTCCTTCTCCACCGTCTCCTCCGATATCAAACCTTCCCCACAAGTAAAAACCTTCTTTAAATTATCAAAATCCTCCTCAATCATCCGATGATCCGCCCTAGTAAACACTCTATAACTTCCTCCCGCTAGCAAAACCATAAGATAGGCCTCAAAAGCGGCCTTCATAACTTCTTTTATTGCGAGTGGTTGAACACGGTCAGCTACTATTGCAGTTAGAAGAGTAAGGTTTTGCTTGAGTATCCTCAAAGCTGGCCGAATACGCGAATTATCGACATCGTGCATGTATAAGCTGCCATAAAAAACAGAGTTGGAATCGAGGAAGATTAGGCGATACGCAGCTACTTCTGAGACGTGTTGTGTGGCGGACTGGATGGATGAGCGCGTGTGCTCGAAGTAGGTGCTGGTGAGCTGGTGGCTGCGGTTGTGGAGGCGTTTGTTGCGCGGTGAGGGGATGATGCGAGGGGAGAGGGAGAGGGATTTGTCGAGCGCGTGGAGTTGGGAGAGAAGGTAATGTAAGGTGTTGAGGCGGATGTAGAGGCGTTGGGTGCCACGGCTGGTTGAAGGGCGCGGGTTGTTGTTGCCTTCGTTTGTGTCGTTTTGGGTTGAGATTTCGTAGCTCACTGTGCAAGGGCTGGCTTTCTTCCATAATGTGAGGAATCTTGAGTCTCGGTTGCACCGTGTGAGGGGAGGGAGGGTGGGGATATAGCTCTGTTTTGATCCTGAAGATGGTGTGAGAAACAAATAGTTAGTTAGTAATCTGTTGCATGAACACATTGTCACAAGGGATTCCAATTCTGCATTGCATTCCTATCTCATGTCTCGTGTCGTCTCATCTCATGTATTAATTGTGTTTTTTAGTCCGTTGCAAAATATTTTAATTTCTAGATAAATAGTAAAGGATTTTGTGACAGTAATGCATAAAAATGAGATAGTAGATGAGACTGATAACATAATTGAACTTGTTACAATGATATATATATATATATATTATCAAAAAATTAATTCTATATACATTAACTGTGAATTAACACAAGTAAATTTTAAAGAGATGATTCATACCACAAGATGCGACAAATGTGGTGTAATCTCGGAAGAGTTGCTCTAAACCATCAGCGAAAGTATGAGCTAAATCCTCTGCAATGCCAATTGGAGTCTCAAAGAATTCATCCACAGCTTGCCTGGCATATTTCATTAGCTCCACTGCTGAATTTGCATATGGCTCATTCTTTGACTTTGGATTCCATGTCTATATAACATACATAATTTGCAAACAAACCAATTAGTCTTCATTTACATCACATGAAATATATGTGTGTTTTTTGGATCTAGATTCCATGAAATTGTCGCTCTTTGACTATATATAAGTTTATAATATTTTGATGCATTTGTTATACCAAATGTTTAGCAAATGGTGTATTTGTCCTAACCCACAAAACGGCGTTATATGACACGTACAACAAAAAACTATAAACTCACATATATATGGTTAAGAGTGTGACAACTTAATAAAATTCATATTCATGTTTTCAACACCATTTTATAATTAAGAAAGAGCACTTACTTCAGATTCTTTTTCTCTTTGAAGAATATCGTTTCCTCTCTTCAACCTATCTTGAATCCATTGCCTCAGATATTTTACTATGATGGATTCGACTTCATAAGGAACCATCTCTCTCACAATAGTTTTGCCTCCATCTTCGCATTCAACCGAGTCCTCAACCACCATTTGAACCAAAACCTTTTCTAGCTTCCCTGCCCTTTGCAAAACTGCGATGGTCTCATTCGTTAGCGAGGACGTGCCAGCTAGATATTGCTTCAACAAAGTTCCATAGCAACTATGTAGTGTCACAACTGCAACCCCGGCTGCAATAGGGTGCCATTTTTTGAGTACTAAACTATAGGTTTCCTTCTCCTTCGCTGCCAAATCCTCTGTGTCCTTGGCTATTTGAAGGAGGATATCGCACGGGTGTTGTACTTCAACTATGTTGCCATTGACATTTCCATCTTGTAGCATCTTTAGGATACATATCAAAGCGAGAAAAGATGGAAAGACTAGTGTTAGATTGGTAAAACTAATGGAGAAAATATTAAAATAGGCAGATTAAGAGGATTCTAATTTTTTGTTTGTAAAAAGCTAAGATTTCCTCCTCTTATATAGTTATGATCTATAAGAATCTACAGCTAACTTGTGCACCTAAATCGTGCATTCAGTAACATGTCAATAATAGATGGAAAAACAAGTATTAGCTAGATTGATAAAACTAATGGAAGCTTGGAGATGGGCAAATTAAGAGGGTACTTTTGTGTTTGTAAGAAGCTAAGATTTTCCTCATCTTATATGCATGCTTATGATCTATAAGAAAAATGTTAATACATCTTAATCTAAATTGTGCTTTCGATAATGTGTCAAGGATTTTATTGTTGAGATTCATAAATATAAAACAAGAACTCTTTTAAGTTTCATAATTTTCTAACTTAGTTAGAAAGATGTGACGTGCCAAATCATCTATTTACAAATTTGGTGTATGTAGAATTGCTTTAATATTTAATCTACATAAAAAATTTAAGAACGAAAGAACAAATACGTACTAGCTTCAAATGGAGAACCTACCTTTGCGAATGCATTTCTCAACGAAGATCGAATATAAAGATCAGCCCTATTCCCAATTAAATCCGAAGCTATATCCCTTTTCTCTTGTGCAGCTGCAGCATAACCCGGAACATCTTCTTCCAATATCTTTGTAGACGAAAAAACCATAGGCAAAATACTCTCCATCAACCCAACTTTCCCCTTCTCAAAATTAGCATGATAATCCAACAACCTATTTTCACACCACCTTTTCATAGAAGCCAAAGTCCACCCCAACATCTTCACATACATAGGCTCCTTATCCACTTTCTTCGCATCATTCGCCACCTCCGCCAACATAGCTAACGCCGCCCCAAGAAGATCCCCCTCCACTTGTCCCGTGACAATGTATTGTTCAAATAAGACCCAAGTAAAACACAAGTTATGTATTGACCTATTAATCCCCAATGTAGTCCATGTCTTTTTCATTAACTCTAACAGCTCATCGACTTCGTCAAGTACTAATGTCTCGTCTCTTGTGTCAAAAATGGCTTGGAGGAGTGCGATGTATATGTGGACGTTTAAGGGGAATCCGTCGGCCCAGTGGCAGATGTCGGTGGGGGAGCCGTCGAGGCTTCTCCATGATAAAGAGACAATACAGTTGCATAGGGTTCTCATGGTTTCGGAGTTTTTGCTGGTGTCTATGGGTTTGGTCTCGCAGGCGTTGATGATTTCAGTGAATCGGAGGGCGAATTCATTGGATTTGTCTAGTGGGATTGCAGGGTGGAGGAGGAGGCCGGCCTCGAGGAGCTTGAGCTGACGCTTTTGCCATAGGTGGTACTCGGCAGGAGTGTTGAATTCGGATGGCTTTAGATGGCGGAGGAGCTCTAGTGGGAGGATTATAGTTTCTGCCCTCCTGCCCATCTGCATATATGTAGACATCACAATGGTGAATTCATAGCCAAAAAATACGTTTGTCTAGAAATTAGAGTCTCACGTTAAGATTAGCTAGTCATAATAAATTGATTAGATACCAAACTTGTTTTCAATTTTTTTTTATACAAAAAATGGGATGTATTTATTTTTTTAAATATGTAATGCAGGAAGTTTAAGATAGCTGACAAAAGAATGGACTTATGTTAACGTAGATTTTAATATTAAGAGTCATCAATGTATTGTTAAGAATGTACATTTGTGAACCTTCCTAATATATAATATCATGCATACAATATAATCATGCATATTAACTTGGTGCACATTATCCATTAATTTATTCTTTTATTTATCGCATATTTATCATGCGTCTGATCTAGACCTACCTACCACTCTCCATCTTCACCCCTTGATTTTATGAACCAAAAAGGTGCATGTTAAATAATTAAAAAACAAAAGAAAAACTATATATAAAGATATATGTTTTATTTGATTAATATTTTTTTAAAGTTATGCTACATATATAATCATGAACTGTTGCAGCTTTTAATAATTTATTATTCAAGTTTCATTTTGATGTATTCCTATGTTATATAACTATTGCCTTAATTACATGCATGAATAATGCACATTATTAGTTTACATGCATGCATGTATTCACATACTTGGCCAACAAGAGTCCTCATGAGCGTTTTGCGCAGCCTGTTATCGCTCTGCTCAGACACCTTCATCTGCTGCCTCATGATCTCCGCCGACGTGAGTGGCCGCCTCTGCCTCGGCGACGGCACCGTACTAAATGCAAACGTGGGACTCCCCGATCCTGAGCTCGGATCCCGAGGCGAATTCGGGTTAGACCCGCACGAATTTGTCCTCCTAGACCTAGCACGTTTCAACATTTTCAACCCCAATGCTCTTTTTATCCGGCTGGTCACCGCCATCCCCACCCCAGGCCCTTTCACCGGTGACCCCGGCATTCCGTCCCCACTGCCGTCTGAGGGATAATACGTGAGGGCATTCCGTCCTCCGAACCCTGGGGACGACCGACATGCCGTGAAAAATATCTCGTAGGCGGCCATGCGGAGGTCGTCCCGATCAAGGCCGTCTAGGTTCCCGAATGGCCAGACGAGGTCGTTGCCCATACTGGTCTCGGCCTCGTCATTTTGAAGCATGTTGTATATATATAATTAATTGATTTAGGTAGGTGGGGCTGAGGCGGCCTCCGGCAAGTGGATTTATCGTTAAATAGCCGGCGGAAGGGCCCTGGGAGAGAAACCACGCATTCTTTATAATGAATGAGAATGGAAAAAGAAGAGAGAGACGATAGAGAGAGAAAGATAAAAGGTTGTTTTCTTGGCAATGAGAGAGAGGAGGAGTTGTGGTTGGTTTTGGGCATGGTTGTCTTGCGAATAAAACGAGAGAATGTAAAGGTGATCGCAATCCTATTTTAATTTGCATTAGTCTTCCGAATATTTCTGAAGTTTACATTTTTCATTTCTTTTTATTCATATTTTGAAATATATATATATACATACAACCCATATCTAAAATTATAAGATCTTTTTTAAAAGTTAATTTAATATATTTTTAAATTTAAAATTGAGACAAAAATATTAAAAATTATAAAACAATAAATTTTACAATGAATAATATTTTTTAAATAATTTGTGTATATATATATATATATATATGAAAATTGTAGAAACTCAGCTGAATATTAAGTTTGACATTTTTTATATGATTTTTAAATTTGTACTGTTTCCTATTTTTTGGACGATTAAACTAAGATAGGCCAGTATGTGTGGACAAATGTGGTTTAATCAAGATCGAAAGGATGTTAAGAAACAAATTAAGTATACGTGGGGCGATTATATGATTCAAATGATAATATATATACATATATATATATATATACACACACACACACACACTATATACTATATCTAATAAGACATTTTATCTAAATTAATTTAGTTGACCATTTTAAGAGTAATTTGGTCATAAGCTTATATATAATTCTCAAATACAAATTACATAATTATAATAATATATAATCAAATTCAATGAATATAATTATAATTTAATATTTATATATACATGCATGAATCTCATAATAAAATTAAAAAAATCATAAAAATATTAATATCATATATATGCATATACATATATACATATGATAATTTAAAAAAAAAACTTATAATTGAATTAATTTAATAAATAAAAAATATATAAGAAAGATAGTATATGTTTTGCATGAGTTACAAACTTGTTAAACATAATTCATATATATGCGTGGACGTTCTTTCGACACTTGGCTAGTGAACATATCTACTATCTACTATCTACTATTCTACTATTATATATACACTACAACAAAAACTTTCAACAGCGACCAATATTTTCAGCGACCGGGAATGCGGTCGCTAATTGGAGCCAATAGCGACCGCTAGTAGCGACCGGGACCAAATTTAGTCGCTAGGTTATATCAGCGACCGCTAGCGGTCGCTAATCGGTCGCTAATCGGTCGCTGAAAGAATTAGCCGGCAAAATTTTTTGGCGCAAAAGTTGGCGGGGAAGCTAATTGTGACCATTAACTATCAGCGACCGGACGCGGTCGCTGATAAATCCACGTCATTAAAAACAGCGACCGCAGACGGTCGCTGATAGCGGTCGCTGATGAATTTTATTGTAATCAGATACAGGCAGTCATTCTAGCTGCAGACGAAGCAAAGAAAAGAACAGAAGAAGAGAGGGAGAAGAGGGAGCCCCGCCGCGTCCGCCGCCGCTTCCGCCGCCGCATTGCTGTAATTGG
The DNA here is from genome assembly GCA_034770075.1 of Aralia elata. NCBI lineage: Eukaryota > Viridiplantae > Streptophyta > Magnoliopsida > Apiales > Araliaceae > Aralia > Aralia elata. The sequence goes on from CM068384.1 coordinate 12,569,657, forward strand.
TAAATACAAAGCCTTGTTCTGTATTTTTTCTTTAATGATGTTAATGATTTTATTTCTTTATTATCTGTTTTCCCCATTTGAGGTTTCAAATGTTCATAAATGATGCTATTTTTTCTTTGTAATATTTGAGTTTGGTGGGATCAAGATTAGTGTGTGGTTACATTATTACCCCAAATTTTGTATTCTAATAAAGGTCTCTCTTTTATGTAATTTTGTCAAATGGGTATGGCTCTTTATTAGTGCAGATTTAGCTTTGCAACTGAATCCTGTTGCCATTATTGTTGATGCATTATTCTTATTGGTGTAGTTTGTTTGGAATTTCTGATATGTGAAAAACTGAAATTGCCTTGATGTTTAGGTGTCCAATTAGCTGCGTGGTGGTTTTTAACGAACAATTGTAGTGTGTAGACTTAGGTGTGCTTTGATGGCTTCAAAAATTTGTGCTTTGATGGTTAGACTTAGGTGTGCATGTATGTAGTGATTAGCTTGGGAGCCAGTTCACTATGTTGAACTAGAGCACGATCTCCTACTAGCTAACCCCATTATAAAATGTGCTCTTTTGGTGAATTTAGCTTTGTGGGGGCAGTCCATTATGTAGAATTAGGACAAAATCCTTTCTAGAGGTCTACCACCATTTCTTATATATGTTTATGAATTAACCAAGCAAGAAATTCACACACACACACACATATATATACATATAGTTCGTGGATTTTCTATATATAACCTCACCGTGATCTTTTTTGCTTGTGATAGATAAAAATCAAATCGAATCTTGAACTCTTTATAATATTACAACCCACAATTTTTCAAAGATCCATATTATGAAACAAGACGTACAAAACTTTTGTATGTAATGTTAGATATATAGCATTTTGTTTCCGAAATAGGATAACAAAGGAGTTGTCATGGTAGATTAAAGTGATGTACTTGTGATTTGCCATGTAGTACAATAATACATTTCAAAATAGAGAAGAGTCCATTTATTAAACTTCTAATTAAAAAAACAGTGAATTTAACCGCTATACCAATTATTTCTGTAAACTAATTAATTTTGATCCAATATATGAGCGTTATGAGCATTTTTATACGAACACGCAGAATCCAAAAGTAGCAAAGTACTAAAAACGCTTGGACAAATTTGAATATAGGCAGTCCATTGAAATCACAGAAACTGAAAGACAGGCTAGTTCGTCCTCAATATTATTGTTACGTTGTTTGTCCATGTCTAAGGAACGTAGTTGCTAGAATACAACATTCAATTAATATCAAACATCTTGTGAAAGAAAAAAAAAAGAATACTCCAAATGAGTAAAATAACCAAATCCATGCATTAAGAATCAAACATCAAGTAAGAGTAATAGACATCATCACCAAATAACTTATCATCACTTATAAATTAATCCAAAGACATAATTAGAACACAATGATGATCAAGCCTAGGGAAGCCCATTACAATTATTGGATCACTAGGTTTACTTCTGGGAAGCACTGCATTTGCAGAATTTTCATCTCTTCATGCATCAAAAAATGCGAACAAATAAAATATATCCATATATATATATATATATCTCCTCCCAATTAAGACGTGAATGTATTCCTTCCCATCAAGTTGGTTGGTTGGTTGGTTGGTTTTCTTAATGATAACTAATTAACTTGAGGATTATATAGTTAGAAAGAAGACATACCAACTCTTGTGTAGTCTGTTCCTAAATTAATTAGTTTCTGATCGATCAATTAATGGCTACCTATAGCTATGATTACACCAGCCAAAATTACTCATCATCATCACAAAGAGCAGTTGTCATGGTGTTAGCTTTGGTAACTGCAATTGTGCTTTCGCCCTTGTAAGTTAATCAAGAATTGTGTTAGCTTTGGTAACCGCGTCCGCCGATTGATCAAGAATTGTGGGAGAGGGCATCAGTCGTTAAGAAGAACTACGTCAAAGGCCAAGGACAACGACGACGCCCGACCATCAGTGGCACAGGCAGCTCTGCTACCCAGTCTACACAGTCATCGGGTCATCCAGCCTACCATACCCCTGCTGACTGCGTGAGAGCGATTTGTCGAGATCGTGATCTTCTTCGTATACTGGGCGGGCATCTGCAGTCTCTGAGTCCTGATGAGTTAGCGGATGCAGTGGCGGCAGCAGCAGCACAACATCAGGATGACGATGAGGTAATTACTTGTTTAGCTTTCTTTCACTTTGCTTTGCATTTGTAATACCTGTTTCAACACATGTAACATGTTGTATTCTTTTGTTAATTACAGGATCCTACTAACTTGGGCGATGATGCATGAGGACCTAGGCTTGTTTTCTACATATTTAAAGTTTTATACTCTTAATTAAATTCATTCTTTGGACAATTGTATGATACTTAAAGATGACATTTGTATATATTTCTTTAGGTCATATTGCTTTATTAATGTTTATAGTGTTGGTTTATGGCATTGTGGATGGATGGATGTTTGTATATATTGTTGTGCATGCATATGCTGGGATATAAATCATGGATGGATGTTTATATATACTGTTGTGTGTTGGGATATAAAACAGGTACAATTTTTTTGGGAAATCCATAAAATACTGCAATTTTTTTTTTAAAATTCAACATCAGCGACCGCATGCGGTCGCTAATACATCTTGTGCGGTCGTTGATATAAAGTCATTATTAGCGACCGACGCGGTCGCTATTACCGGTCGCTGATACGCGTGTCACGTCACTCATGAGAACTGACTCAAGATGACTCAGCTTAGCGACGGCGGCGGTCGCTATTGACGGTCGCAGATATGACGGTCGCTGATAGTGGTCGCTGATGTGCACACCAGCGACCAGATTATCTGCGACACTTATCAGCGACCGGGGTCGGTCGCAGATAGCTATCAGCGACCGCACGCGGTCGCTGATAGGCGGTCGCTGATAAGCTTTTTTGTTGTAGTGATAAAAGCAGGACAAGCTATCTTATCCACTTTCAATTTGAAATCAATTGAAATCAATTGGGAATCAATTTGGAAATTGACTCGGTTCAATTGCCAATTAACTCGGTTAATTTACAAATTGACTCGGTTCAATTGTCAATTAACTCGGTTTAATTGTCAATTAACTCGATTTAAATTCCCAAAACCATCATGTGGATACATTTATATACAGTAAATTAATTGCCTTTTGTTTCATCTTCCAAACACTCATCATAATTAACTTCCTTTTGTTTCATATTCCAAACACCAACATGCATATACAACTTATATTCACATACTTTTGTTTCATATTCCAAACACCCATGATAAATTAATTGTCTTTTGTTTCATATTTCAAACACCAACATGCATATACAACTTATATTCACATACTTTTGTTTCATATTTCAAATACCCATCATACTCCATTGTCTTGAACTCATTCGATACCAACTAACTGTGTGCAAAAATAGCTTATGCAGATCTCTCCCATCTTCATTATCATCTCTGAAACTCATTTTCACTGTTCAATAGAATAAAAAATTAGGAGAGAAAACAGGTGCTGAAAATAAGATTGGTTATTTAGTGTCCCCCTATCAATTATCAATTAAAAATTGACTATTTAAATTCTCAAAATCAATTATCAGTTGAATACAGATTAACTTTTGATTAGATTCTGATTTAGTTAGGTTGTTATAGTTTATTGACTGGGTAGTGTCAGAATCATTTTGGTATCTATAATTACTTTAATTTATATGCAGAATCTGAAAATTTGCAACTTGGTTTTGCTAGATTTTAAGAAGTCAACTCATTTGTTGGAAGCATGGTGAACTTGGGGTTGTTGGCTGATAGGAAATCTCTGAAATCCACAAATGTAAGTTCATGTACATAATTCTTGCTCACCACTTTAATGGGATGTGATGCAAAAAATTCATGTCCAAGGATGGCGAAAGAGGATTTCAAAAAAGAGGTATGAGATTTATTCAACCATGTAGCTAAAATGAAAAATGTCTATATTCCTCAAAGGAGAAACAGAGTTGGATGTTTCTTTACTTTTGTAAGATTTAAAAATATTAAAGAGACAGAGATTGCCAAATTTGCACACATGGCCATTCAAGTTTACCGTGTAGAAGTCAATAATTGCTAAGTGAGATTTGATAGCCTTTTGGTAGGCCTGTTTGTTTAATTGATTTTATTTTTGTTCTAAAGAACCATTTGATAATAGCATGAAAAATTTGCTCAAATTGATCTATCACAATTATTTGCATATTTGTAATTTGGTATTTATAAATAATCTATTTAATCAAAAAGAAATTCATGCTAAGTAAATATATGATGAATGGTCTCTAAAATCATTTTTAATTGTTATCAATATTGGGTGTTATAAATGTTACTGATAGACTCCACGGCACGCTTGCGTGAGGTGGTCGTCGCCCGGATCGTTTCTAACAAGTTGATAAGATGGATAGCTTGCAACACCTTAACCCCTCGCCTATATGTAGACGGTAATCTTGGTATAATTGCTTGCAATGAATTATGCGTAGGATGAACACTAACGACACCTCGACCCCTCGCTTATATTGAAACGGTAATCTTGGTACAATCGACGATTGATGCGGTAGTAGACGCCACACACAACTATGAATGGTTGTATGATAAGTCAATTATGAATCTCCAAAGAGAATTAAGGAACACTTAGGAATTCTTCAAAGAACCACAAGTAGAGAAACAAACTCACAATAATATTGATAATCTGAAAATTGGTGATTAATGAGGTTTACAATAGCACCTATTTATACTAGTCTAAGAAACAAACTAGAAGCTTCTAGAAGCACACACTTGTTGAAATACAAGCACACAAATGTTGAAATATAGCATTACATAAAACAAGTAATTGAAACTAAATACTGATTTCATGTTTTGGATGAAAGAAGGTTCGAAAATCAAGAAAGTCAAAAAATGACAAACTGCATCCAGGAGGTTCTCGCCGGGGCGAGCGAATTGAACTGAAGTTTCTCGCCGGGGCGAGAGTTTTGGCCTGGAAAACCTCGTCGGGGCGAGAGATTTGGCCTGGAAAACATCGTCGGGGCGAGCTCAGTCTGATCCATGCAAACTGTTTTCTTTTGCCGTTTTGATCGCTACGTCCATTCGCAACATGTTTACGGGCTTCATACGCTTGGACTCCATCTCTATAACTTCTATACTTGATCCAACCTCGTTCCATAGTTCATGGATCATTCCGTTAAGTCCGTCTTTGAAGGTTTTAACTCGAGCTCTAGTAACGGGTCCAAGTGGCAATTGCAATGGGTCTACTCGGGTTGTGTCATTGGTTTCGGGATTATGGATGTCCTCATCATACCTCTCCTCTTGACAAGGATTTGTCCTCAAATCTTCACCTACATCAAACGGACTTAGATCAGAAACATTGAAAGTTGCACTAACAGTATACTCACCGGGTAAATCCAATTTGTAAGCATTGTTGTTAATGCGTTCAAGCACTTGAAATGGTTCATCTCCTCTCGGAAGTAATTTCGAACGCCTTTGAGCAGGAAATCTTTCCTTACGTAAGTGAAGCCATACCCAATCCCCAGGTTCGAAGATTACTTGACGCCGACCCTTGATGGCCTGTCGAGCATATTGATCCGTCTTCTTCTCAATGTTAAGCCTTGTCTTCTCATGTATCTGCTTAACAAAATCAGCCTTGTTTTTGCCATCCATGTTAGTATACTCAGAAATAGGTAAAGATGCTAAATCCAATGGTGTTAAAGGATTAAAACCATACACAATTTCAAAAGGTGAGAATTTAGTAGCCGAGTGGACAGACCTATTATAAGCAAACTCAACATGGGGTAAACATTCTTCCCAAAGCTTAATATTCTTATTAATGATAGCCCTCAATAATGCAGATAGAGTCCTATTTACTACTTCCGTTTGACCGACAGTTTGTGTTAGGTTTGTATATAACGCGAGCATGCAATCAAATTACATAAATAGAGCGGAAGCGCGATAAAACGGATTTTAAAATTTTTATACAAACCATCACCATGATCGATCAATGTGCTCAATTAAAGATATAAACGAAAGAGAAAAAGAATAAGAATTATACCCTCGTAGAACAAAGCTTTCTCGGGTACAAGTTCAACTCCCAGTCCTTCGTGTTCTCCTCGAATGCTACGGTGTGATTCCTTCCTTTGATCAATGTTAGCCACCCAAGTGTTTGGCCTCTAGAGGTGATCCACCAAGGAAGAACAAGTATTCAAGAAGTTGGGTATTTGACAAAACCCTAGTTTCTATCTCTATAGAAATTGTAAGTACTCTCCACAATCTAATGCAAGAGTGTAACCCTAATCTATGATAAGACCCCTCTTATTTATAGATATAGGAATAACCCTTCCCTAAACTATTTAGGATTAGGGTTTGTATTATAATTAAACTCCTTTAATTAATTATTCTCCTAATCCAATTAGGAATCCATGGGAGAGTACTTCTATTAATTAATTCTCAATCCCTATTAGGAATTAAATAATAGTAAAAGTAATAATAATAATAAGACTCCTCTTATTAATTTATATTTAATATTTCCAAAATATTAAATAATAAATATTAAGCTATTTAATTTATTCTATCTCCATAGAGTAAATTAAATACACTTAACTTATTATTACAATTATGCCATTTACTTCTTAAATAAATATTTTTCTTTTACGGTGTGACCCTTTAGGTTCTCCATATTAAACCGATTGTGAATAAATCAATTAGAACAATTCTAATCTTATTTAAATAAATAAATTAAACTATTTAATTCATTTAAATAAATAATATTTATTCTACAAAAAGGGTAAGCCCCCTTAGCGATCAACGACTTTTCAGATAATATAGATTTCAACATTAATCACAAAAGAACCTTTGAGTAAATAGTTACCGTACAATTCAATCATTCTACCATACAATGTCCCAATTAAATATAAGACATGGATTTACTGTCAAGTCTTATTTTATTTAATTATATGTATTTCGATTCCCAAATGCACAACTCTAATTAATGCAAATTAGAAACTCCTTTCTAATTTCATTTTGCCTTGGCCAAGGACTACTGAGTTGTCATTTATCGAATCACATAGGACATTCACATCTCTTACTAGACGTGGTAGATTCTTTGTTGATCATTCACCTATCTCCATGCACAACTTATTATACCCAATCATACCCTTTGATATACCCACAAGGTCTTAAGGGACATGTCAAAGTATAAATCATCATACACAAGATACTATGATGATCTCAAGTCCAAGGATCACTTGTACAACTATCATTATAGGAATTCCTATTGACAGGCGAGTAAAACTCCATTAGGTATTCCTTAGCGAGCCACGTTCAGTGAACTTATTCTCCAATAAGCACCTACATACTTGCTTTAGTGTCTCCACACAAATGATTATGAGATCAATCATCCTCTTCCTAAGAGCAAGCAACGTATATACTAATCTATCCGGATTCACTAATCCCCAATTTAGTAATCCAACGATTATGAACAATTTTAGTTTGTGAGCTATCTAGAATTTATATCTCATTAGCATGATCACCATCATGATTCTAAAATCATTGCTCAAAACTATGGGTTTATCACATTTAATATAACAGCACTATGTAGATAATATAAAATGCCTTTTAAGAAAATCAATTCTTTTATTAATAAATGAATAAGATTACAAAGTATATGCTACATCATATCAAATATGATTGGCTTGTGTGCATACTACTATCAATCTCCCACTTGCACTAAAGTCAAGCGTCATGGTATCTAATACCCATCTTCTCTAAGTGACGATCAAACTGCTGTTGAGTTAAAGCTTTAGTAAATGGATCTGCAATGTTGTCTTGAGAGTCCACACGCTCCAGGGTGACATCTCCTCTTTCAATGATCTCTCTAATCGCCGCAACACGTGTTTGGATTTCTGATGAGACCTGGGTTCCTTAGCCTGCGCAACAGCTCTATTGTTGTCACAGAATAAAGGTACGACTCCTCTAATGCTAGGAACCACTCCAAGTTCAGTTATGAACTTCTTCATCCAAACAGCTTCCTTTGCAGCTTCACTTGCAGCTATGTACTCTGCCTCTGTCACTGAATCAGCAACTGTTTGCTGCTTGGAACTCTTCCAACTCACTGCGCCACCGTTTAAGGTAAACACATACCCTGAAACGGATTTACTATCATCTTGGTCCGTTTGAAAACTTGAGTCTGTATAGCCCTCTAGTTTTAATTCAGACCCACCGTAGACAAGAAATACAGCCTTAGTTCTTCTCAAGTACTTTAAGATGTTTTTCACTGCCTTCCAGTGCCCTTCTCCTGGATTCGACTGATATCTGCTTGTTACACTAAGTGCATGAGCGACATCTGGTCTAGTACATATCATACCGTACATGATAGATCCTATTGCGGAAGCATAAGGAATCTTACTCATCCGGTCTCTCTCCTCAGGTGTCTTTGGGGCCTGTTTCTTGGAGAGATGTATCCATGGCTCATCGGCATGAGACCTCTCTTGGAATCTTCCATGCTAAACTTCTTTAGCATCGAGTCAATGTACTTTCCTTGGGTCAAGCCCAACATCCTTTTAGATCTATCTCTATAGATCTTTATCCCCAAAATATAGGATGTCTCACCCAAGTCCTTCATGGAGAAGTGTTTAGATAACCAAATTTTGATCGACTGTAGCATAGGAACATCATTCCCTATCAGTAATATGTCATCAACATATAATACAAGGAATGAAACAGCGCTCTCACTAACCTTCTTGTACACACATGGTTCATCCTCATTTTTGATAAAATCAAACCTTTTGATTATCTCATCAAAACGGATGTTCCATCTTCGAGAAGCTTGCTTCAATCCATAAATGGATCGTTGTAGCTTACAGACTTGGTTTGTTCCAACCGTTGAAACAAAACTCTCTGGTTGTATCATATATACATTCTCCTCAAGCTCTCCATTGAGAAAGGCCGTTTTCACGTCCATTTGCCAGATCTCATAGTCATAATAAGCTGCAATTGCAAGCAAAATTCGAATGGACTTGAGCATTGCTACTGGTGAGAAGGTTTCATCATAGTCAACTCCTTGTCTTTGTTTGAAACCTTTTGCAACCAGTCGGGCCTTATAGGTCTCTACCTTGCCATCTGCCCCAGTCTTTCTCTTAAAGACCCATTTACACCCAATAGGCTTAATGCCCTCAGGTGGTGAAACCAAAGTCCATACTTGGTTTTCATACATGGAGTCCATCTCGGATTTCATGGCTTCTAGTCATTTCTCTGAGTCTTCACTACTCATAGCCTCTTCGTAAGTCAATGGATCATCATCATCTATGATGCGTACCTCATCATCATCCTCTATGATGAATCCATACATTTCAGGTATCTTCGGTACTCTTCCAGATTTACGAATAGGTAGTGGTACAGTAGGTTCTTCTACTTGGTCAGGTACCTGACTTTGATCCGTAGTATTTTGTGGTTCTTGAACTTCTTCAAGATATATCTTACTCCCACTAACCCCTTCAAGGATAAACTCATTTTCCAAGAAGGCAGCGTGTTTCATAACAAACACCTTTTGATCAGTAGGATGATAGAAATAATACCCTGATGTTTCTTTAGGGTATCCCACAAATCTACATTTGTCGAATCTAGTCTTCATCTTATCATGCTCAAACCTTTTGACATAAGCTGGACAACCCCAAGTCTTAACATGCTTAAGATTTGGTTTCCTCCCTGTCCATATCTCATATGGAGTCTTTGGGACGGATTTGGTAGGTACCTTGTTAAGTAGGTATGCAGCCGATTCTAGGGCATAACCCCAGAAGGATACTTGAAGGTCGGTAAAACTCATCATGGAACGAACCATGTCCAACAATGTTCGATTTCTCCTTTCAGATATACCATTGAACTGTGGCGTTCCTGGTGGAGTCCATTGTGAGATTATACAATTTTCTTTGAGACAATTGAGAAACTCATTGGTCAATTATTCCCCTCCTCGATCCGATCGAAGAATTTTAATACTTTTACCAGTTTGTTTCTCTACTTCACTTCTGAATTCTTTGAACTTTTCAAACGATTCAGATTTGTATTTCATTAAATACACATATCCAAATCTAGAATGATCATCAGTGAAAGTAATAAAATAAGAATACCCTCCTCGTACATTCGTTGTCATAGGTCCACAAACGTCTGTTTGTACCAACGCTAACAACTCTGTAACTCTTTCTCCTTTTTCCACTAAAAGGATATTTAGTCATCTTACCCATGAGACAAGATTCACAAGTTGGATATGATTCGTAATCAGATAGCTCTAAAAGCCCATCTTTATGCAACTTGAATAATCTTGTTTCATTGATATGACCGAGTCTACAGTGCCAGATAAAGGTATAATTAACATCATCTCTTTTTCTTTTCTTAGTTTGTTCAATTTGAAGTATATTTTCATGCAAGTCAAGTATGTAAAGTCCATTCAGTAAATTGCCAACACCATATAAAACATTTTTATTATAAATAGAACAACTGTTGTTCTTTATCATAATATCAAAACCATCCATATCCAATACAGAAATTGAAATAATGTTTCTAATGAGTGTTGGAACATAATAACAATTATTTAAACTAATGAACTTGCCCTAAGGCAGTGCTAAACAATAAGTCCCTACAGCCAATGCAGCAACCTTTGCTCCATTTCCCACTCGTAGGACGACTTCATCCTTGTTCAGCTTCCTACTTCTGCTTAGTCCCTGCATATTATTACATATGTGAGAACTACAGCCGGTATCCAATACCCAAGTAGAATTTTGACTTTCAGAAAAATTAATTTCAATCATGAACAAATCTATATCGGAAGTCGAAGCTTTTCCAAGCTTCTTTTGGCCCGCAAGATACTCCTTGCAATTCCTCTTCCAATGTCCCGGCTTGTTACAATGGTAGCAAATTCCTTTGCTATCTGGATCAGGTTTCTTATTATCCTTTTTCTTTGCCTTGCCCTTAGCCTTCTTGTTTTTCTTCTTTTCAGAAGATACCTTGGGCCTCTTCCTTTTCTTGGAAGAATCATCCACTAGTAAGACTTGGTTCTTGTTGGATGAGAAGTGACCTTCAGCAGTTTTCAGCATGTTAAGTAACTCAGGCAAGCTGACGTCCAACTTATTCATGTGAAAATTCACAACAAATTGTGAGAAGGTGTCCGGGAGTGACTGCAAGATCAAATCTTGACTTAACTCCCCATCCATCACGAACCCAAGCTGTCCAAGTTGTTCAATCAGATTGATCATCTTAAGGACATGAGTCTCAACAGCAGTGCCCTCGGTCATACGAGATCGGAAGAGCTCCTTAGATATCTGATATCTAGCAGTCCTACTTTGCTCACCACACAACTCTTTGAGGTGCAGCAATATAGTAGGAGCATCCATAGTTTCATGCTGACGCTGAAGCTCGTTACTCATGGATGCGAGCATGATGCATTGAGCCAAGATTGCATCATCTTGCCACTTTCTAAAAGTAGCAATCTCTTCCTCAGAGGCTGTTTCTGCAACACTTGCAGGGACTGGCGAATTTAGGACATAAGAAATCTTTTCAGCAGTGAGAACAATTCTCAGATTCCTTAACCAGTCCGTGTAATTCGGTCCGGTCAATTTGTTAGCATCAAGTATGCTACGCAGTGATAGTGAGTTTGACATTTTTAAATTCTGCATGTGAAATAGACAAACATTTTAGCATTCACTCATTTAATTAATTACCAAAATAAATTAGGTCTTTATTTAAATTGGTATCTCCCACTATTTTCATCAAACTATATTACCCTCAATATATAGTTCGGCAAATCTAATTAAAGTTTTGCTACTGAGATTAAGGACCCCATTTCAAATGTATATAGCCTTGTGGTGACACAACAAACGATATATAAATAAATAGGTAGACAACTATTGTCAATTACATCACTATGTAACTCCTTTCATTTTGCCTCTTAGTTTATTTTGATCAAGTGGTGACACATCCGAATCAAAATTGTCCAAGTTAAGTCCAACCTAGCACTTCATATATTCGAAAGAAAAACACTGTCGTTGTGGTGACACAACAAAATAGCATCGTTCAGTCTATTTATAAGCATCAAATGTGATAAAGCAACATCTTAAATAATTAATACTTGCCTTGTGGTGACACAACAAACTCATATTAAACATTTAATACTCTATTGCTTTACCATGTTAGAAGGCGACGTTCGATATTCCAAATATCTTTGAACGCTTAGGACTTAATATAATTACTTTGAGGGGTTTATTATTATTAGTCTCATCTTGTTTAGCGCGCATGCACATATATATATAAAATACGCGTCATATTATTTTACATGCGAAGCATGTTTGATAATATATAATATATATAGTAAGCATGCACATATAGAATATTGTATTCTACCCGGATTGATTATGGACTTTTATTCTAGTTTGGTTCACTAGAGCCACCAAGTGAACCAAAAGGTCAAACCTAGGGTGCAAGAATAAAATTTAAATATAACTATTACATTTAAACCCGGGCTCCATTACAAACGGGTCTTCAAGCGCTCCTTGCTTCTTTGTCTCCAATTCTTCAAAATTAATTCTAACTAGTCCTATTACAAAAACTATTTACAATAAATAGACACCTTGATCAGCAGTCAAGGGGAAGTACATAGGAGGGAAATAGAATTTACATTGAGAAAAAATTAGAAAAGACGAGGTACGCAGACCCCATTTATAAAAACCCATACATTCAAGCATCCACTAAAATAAATCCAATCACACATTGGTCAACAGTCCATAATCAATCCCTATTTATTATCATACATATCTCTATATGTATCAATAAATAACATTCATCCCATAAATAATAAAACCATTCCATATATGCATTGATATCAATTAATAGGCAAAAGTTTTGCTAATATTTAGTTTTGAAACAAAATAAACTCTTTTATTTTAATCAAAAACCAAATCCAAATTAAACTCCTTTAATTTTAGCAATCTGAAATCCTATTCCAGATAAAATAAACTCTTTTATTTTAAACTTTTATCAATTAAATAAACCAATTATTTTAATTGAGAAAAACAAAAAAAATTCAAAGTCTGGACACCGGCGCGGTCGCGCTCCATTTTGAACTAGGAGCGGCGCGGCCGCGCTGCACCCCCAGAAAAGTTTTTCTGGGTTAGGGCGAGGCCGCGCTCCAGAATGAACTGGAAGCGGCGCGGCCGCGCCGCGCCGCAGATTCAGAAAAATTTTCTTCAGCCCAAAATCCGATCGTATCACATATCAATTCATACATGGAATCATAAGATCGATAATTAGCACACGATTAGTCTCTGATACCACTGTTAGGTTTGTATATAACGCGAGCATGCAATCAAATTACATAAATAGAGCGGAAGCGCGATAAAACGGATTTTAAAATTTTTATACAAACCATCACCATGATCGATCAATGTGCTCAATTAATGATATAAACGAAAGAGAAAAAGAATAAGAATTATACTCTCGTAGAACAAATCTTCCTCGGGTACAAGTTCAACTCCTAGTCCTTCGTGTTCTCCTTGAATGCTACGGTGTGATTCCTTCCTTTGATCAACGTTAGCCACCCAAGTGTTTGGCCTCTAGAGGTGATCCACCAAGGAAGAACAAGTATTCAAGAAGTTGGGTATTTGGCAAAACCCTAGTTTCTATCTCTATAGAAATTGTAAGTACTCTCCACAATCTAATGCAAGAGTGTGTAACTCTAATCTATGATAAGACCCCTCTTATTTATAGATATAGAAATAACCCTTCCCTAAACTATTTAGGATTAGGGTTTGTATTATAATTAAACTCCTTTAATTAATTATGCTCCTAATCCAATTAGGAATCCATGGGAGAGTACTTCTATTAATTAATTCGCAATCCCTATTAGGAATTAAATAATAGTAAAAATAATAATAATAATAAGTCTCCTCTTATTAATTTATATTTAATATTTCCAAAATATTAAATAATAAATATTAAGCTATTTAATTTATTCTATCTCCATAGAGTAAATTAAATACACTTAACTTATTATTACAATTATGCCATTTACTTCTTAAATAAATATTTTCCTTTTGCGGTGTGACCCTTTAGGTTCTCCATATTAAACCGGTTGTGAATAAATCAATTAGAACAATTCTAATCTTATTTAAATAAATAAATTAAACTATTTAATTCATTTAAATAAATAATATTTATTCTACAATAAGGGTAAGCCCCCTTAGCGATCAACGACTTTCCAGATAATATAGATTTCAACATTAATCACAAAAGAACCTTTGAGTAAATAGTTACCGTACAATTCAATCCTTCTACCATACAATGTCCCAATTAAATATAAGACATGGATTTACTGTCAAGTCTTATTTTATTTAATTATATGTATTTCGATTCCCAAATGCACAACTCTGATTAATGTAAATTAGAAACTCCTTTCTAATTTCATTCTGCCTTGGCCAAGGACTACTGAGTTGTCATTTATCGAATCACATAGGACATTCACATCTCTTACTAGACGTGGTAGATTCTTTGTTGATCATTCACCTATCTCCATGCACAACTTATTATACCCAATCATACCCTTTGATATACCCACAAGGTCTTAAGGGACATGTCAAAGTATAAATCATCATACACAAGATACTATGATGATCTCAAGTCCAAGGATCACTTGTACAACTATCACTATAGGAATTCCTATTGACAGGCGAGTAAAACTCCATTAGGTATTCCTTAGCGAGCCACGTTCAGTGAACTTATTCTCCAATAAGCACCTACATACTTGCTTTAGTGTCTCCACACAAATGATTATGAGATCAATCATCATCTTCCTAAGAGCAAGCAACGTATGTACTAATCTATCCGGATTCACTAATCCCCAATTTAGTAATCCAACGATTAGGAACAATTTTAGTTTGTGAGCTATCTAGAATTTAGATCTCATTAGCATGATCACCATCATGATTCTAAAAGCATTGCTCAAAACTATGGGTTTATCACATTTAATATAACAGCACTATGTAGATAATATAAAATGCCTTTTAAGAAAATCAATTCTTTTATTAATAAATGAATAAGATTACAAAGTATATGCTACATCATATCAAATATGATTGGCTTGTGTGCATACTACTATCAGTTTGTGGATGACAAGTAGTTGAAAATAACAGTTTAGTTCCTAGTTTACACCACAAGGTTTTTCAAAAGTAGCTCAAGAACTTAGCATCTATATCCGAAACAATTGTTCGGGGCATGCCATGCAGACGAACAATATCTCTAAAGAATAAATCAGCAATATGGGATGCATCATCAGTTTTATGACATGGAATGAAATGTGCCATTTTTGAAAATCTATCTACGACCACAAATATAGAATCATGACCATACTTAGATCTAGGTAATCCCAATACAAAATCCATAGACAAATCAATCCAAGGTTCACTCGAAATTGGCAATGGTGTGTATAACCCATGGGGTTGAACACGAGATTTAGCTTGACGACAGGTAATGCACCTATCACAAATTCGTTCCACGTCTCGTTTCATATGGGGCCAATAGAAATGTTCTTTTAATACAGATAAGGTCTTATCAACACCAAAATGTCCCATCAAACCTCCTCCATATGATTCACGAACCAATAGTTCACGTAAAGAACTTGTAGGTATACACAATCGATTCTCACGAAACAAGAACCCATCCATCTTGAAGTACTTACCTACAACATTCTTTTCACAAATTTTAAACTCTTCACAGAAATCATGGTCATTAACATATAATTCTTTGATTTGTTCAAAACCAAGTAATCTTGTGTCGAGAGTATTTAACAACACATACCTTCTTGAGAGAGCGTCGACAACGACATTCTCCTTACCTTGCTTATACCGAATGACATACGGGAATGTCTCGATGAACTCCATCCATCGTGCATGTCTCTTGTTCAACTTGTGTTGGCCTTTCAAATATTTCAATGATTCATGATCCGTGTGAATCACAAATTCCTTAGGCCACAGGTAATGTTGTCAAGTCTCCAATGATCGAACCAAAGCATGTAACTCCTTGTCATAAGTGAGATAGTTCAAAGCTGCTCCACTCAATTTTTCACTGAAATATGCAACTGGTTTTCCTTCTTGCATTAACACAGCTCCAATGCCTAAACCTGAACCATCACATTCAATTTCAAAAGTTTTAGTGAAATTAGGCAATACAAGTAAATGAGCGTTAGTTAATTTTTCTTTAATCAAATTAAACGCTTTTTCCTGTGCATCACCCCACTTGAATCCCACACTCTTTTTGATTACTTCGGTGAGTGGTGTTGTGACTTCGCTGAAATTTCTTATAAACCGCCTATAGAAACTCGCTAGTCCATGAAAGCTACGAACTTGACTGACACTCGTAGGAGTTGGCCATTCTTGGATTGCACGCATCTTTTCTTCGTCAACCTGTACCCCCTGCGTACTGACAACAAAACCAAGAAACACAACTCGATCCGTATAAAATGTGCATTTGTCCATATTTGCATACAATTTTTCTTTTCGAAGCACATCTAGGACAGATTTTATATGCAATGCATGCTCAACTAAATCCTTGCTGTAGATCAAGATATCATCAAAGTAGACAACTACAAACTTTCCAATGAAGGAACGCAAAACATGGTTCATTAGTCTCATGAACGTGCTAGGAGCATTAGTTAAACCAAAAGGTAAGACTAACCACTCATATAACCCATATTTTGTTTTAAAAGCAGTTTTCCACTCATCTCCCTCATGCATTCTAATTTGATGATAACCACTCTTTAAATCTATTTTAGAAAACACACAAGATCCATGCAATTCATCTAACATGTCATCTAACCTCGGAATGGGATGCCGATATTTTACCGTGATGTTATTTACCGCTCGACAATCAATGCACATACGCCACTTCCCATCTTTCTTAGGTACTAAAATAACTGGAACCGCACATGGACTCATGCTTTCCCTCACGAATCCCTTGTCCATTAGCTCGTCAACTTGCCTTTGCAATTCCTTTGTTTCCTCGGGATTGCTTCGGTATGCCGGACGATTTGGAATGGTCGCGCCAGGGACAAAGTCAATTTGATGCTCAATTCCCCGAATTAGTGGTAATCCCCGTGGAAGTTCCTCGAAAAATACATCCTGATAATCCTGTAAAAGAGCATAAACAACACTAGGCAAAGAAGGATTATTAGCGTTAGTATTTAAAAGTGCCTCCTTATACCGAAGTATAATCATTGGCTTTTTAGAATCCAAAGTTCGCCTTACATCACTCCTTTTTGCAAAAATATTTGTTTTTCTCTCTTCTTTCTTTTTTTTCTCTCTTTTGTTTTCTTTTCATGATCTCTCTGTAAGTGTATTTGATCCTCATGCACTTGTTTTGGTGACATAGGACACAAGGTAACTTTTCTTTGATTGTGAACAAAAGAGTACTCATTAGTAAAACCGTCGTGTTTTACTCGTCGATCGAACTGCCAAGGTCTCCCAAGTAGTAAATGACCTACCTGCATAGGAACTACATCACACAGGATCTCATCAACATATTTCCCAATTGTAAATGGCACTGATACTTGCTTAGTAACTTTGATGTCGCCACTGTCATTGAGCCACTGCAATCGGTATGGGTGAGGATGTTTGGATGTTGTAAGTACCAATTTCTCCACCATTGTGATGTTTGCCACATTTGTACAGCTCCCACCATCAATTACAACACAACAGATCTTACCATTTACCATGTATCTAGTATGAAATAGATTCTCTCTTTACTTGCTGCTTTCTTCTTTTACCTATGTACTAAGCATTCTCCGTGTAACCAACACTTCGCCATGCATAGCAACCTCTCTATCTTCCTCTAATGGTGGCATAGAGTCATTGTCACTATCTTCTTCCTCGGTCTCCAAATCCCCATTATCAAGCAATAACATAGTTCTTTGATTTGGGCATTGATTTGCAATATGTCCCCTGCCTTGACATTTAAAGCATACAATATCTCGATTACGACTAGTAGAAGGTGTATTAGTTTTATCTTGCACTACTTGAGTAGCCGCTCCTTGCTTGATTTCTGGCTTTGGTTTGAAAACAGTTGGCTTTTCCTCACGCTTCACATTATTGGCTTTCCATGATGAACCTGTGGTAGGATTTGTTCGCTGGCCACCTCTCCTCTTAAGTTGCTTCTCTATTTTGATAGCCATGTGCACCATGTCTTCCAATACCACATAATGTTGACGCTCCACCAAATCTGCAATATCCCAATTTAAACCTGCTGAAAATCGGGCCATGGTTGCCTCATTATCCTCGTCGATGTCAGCTCTAGACATTAGCATCTCCATCTCCTTGAAGTAGTCCTCCACACTCTTGCTTCCCTGTCTCAAATTTTGTAAGTTTCGAAACAGATCTCAATAGTAGTGGCTTGGGACAAACCTCTTTTTCATTACAGCTTTCATTTCTGCCCAAGTCTCTATTGGACGTTCTCTGCACCTCCTTCGGCTGGTCATTAATTGATCCCACCAAGTAACTGCATAGTCTGAAAATTCGGTAGCTGCAATTCTAACTTTCTTGAGATCCGAGTAGTTGTGACAATCAAAGATCCACTCCATTTTCTTCTCCCATTCTAAATATGCCTCGGGGTCACTCCTGCCTTGGAATGTGGGAATTTTCATTTTGATGCTATCGAGGTTGTTGTCCTCTCGATTTCGGCCGCCTCTATCCCTTGCAAAATGTCTCCTAAGGGTAAAGCCAATTTCTCGATCCTCTTCCTCGCTAAACATTTCATCATAGTAATTCGTCTCTTCTAGCCTAGCTTCCTTTTGTTGGGCCTTTCCCTTTGGGCGTCCACCCGGAGGGATTTGAGTTTGTTCCCCTCGAGTGTCACTTAATTGATCGATACGATCATTCACTTGCTCCATAGCCATTCCTAACTGTCTAGAAAATTCGTTCATCATAGCCTTCATCATGAGTTTTGGGTCAAAATTCGATGTAGAAGGTTCATGTTCGATTGTCTTATCTCTTGTGTTAGACATATTTCCTGCAAAACAAAGATTAGTAGAAAACAAGTTCCTCACCACTCCCTTGCGTGTTTCACTCAAACAATATATCACACAAATAGGAAACGCTCGTGTATCACACAATTAGGCTTTTACCCTCAATTAAACTTACTACTCTTGCCTTTTTCCGCTCGTAGTTCTCTCTAATAGGTTCTCTTTGAATTCTCACAAATATTACCATAATTCTCTAATTACAATCCAATAATAACTTATCAAGAATACAATATAGAAAGTACGACTCCCCACAAGACTTCCAAACGCCAAATATGATTCGTGCCAACGAAAATCCCCATGCTAGCAATTCAACAATACAAATTTTCTGCTATATATTTTATGCAGTTTTTTTTTGACTATAATTCAACAATAAAAGTAAAGATAAGTAACTTGATAGGAAACTTAGCTTTGATACCAAATGATAGACTCCACGGCACGCTTGCGTGAGGTGGTCGTCGCCCGGATCGTTTCTAACAAGTTGATAGGATGGATAGCTTGCAACACCTTAACCCCTCGCCTATATGTAGACGGTAATCTTGGTATAATTGCTTGCAATGAATTATGCGTAGGATGAACACCAACGACACCTCGACCCCTCGCTTATATTGAAGCGGTAATCTTGGTACAATCGACGATTGATGCGGTAGTAGACGCCACACACAACTATGAATGGTTGTATGATAAGTCAATTATGAATCTCCAAAGAGAACTAAGGAACACTTAGGAATTCTTCAAAGAACCACAAGTAGAGAAACAAACTCACAATAATATTGATAATTTGAAAATTGGTGATTAATGAGGTTTACAATAGCACCTATTTATACTAGTCTAAGAAACAAACTAGAAGCTTCTAGAAGCACACACTTGTTGAAATATAGCATTACATAAAACAAGTAATTGAAACTAAATACTGATTTCATGTTTTGGATGAAAGAAGGTTCGAAAATCAAGAAAGTCAAAAAATGACAAACTGCATCCAGGAGGTTCTCGCCGGGGCGAGCGAATTGAACTGAAGTTTCTCGCCGGGGCGAGAGTTTTGGTCTGGAAAACCTCGCCGGGGTGAGCTCTCGCCGGGGCGAGATAATTGGCCTGGAAAACTTCGCCGGGGCGAGCTCAGTCTGTTCTATGCAAACTGTTTTCTTTCGCCGTTTTGACCGCCACGTCCATTCGCAACATGTTTACGGGCTTCATACGCTTGGACTCCATCTCCATAACTTCTATATTTGATCCAACCTCGTTCCATAGTTCATGGATCATTCCGTTAAGTCCGTCTTTGAAGGTTTTAGCTCGAGCTCTAGTAACGGGTCCAAGTGGCAATTGCAATGGGTCTACTCGGGTTGTGTCACGGGTTTCGGGATTATGGATGTCCTCATCAGTTACTTAATTTGGCTGACTTGGTGCACTGTAAGTGTTTAAAATAATGCCACTTAGAGTTTGTTCTAAATACCACATAATTGTGAATCTCCTCCTCCAGGCATGGCCCTGACAGATTTGCTTTTAAGGTATATCCATGTTCCTAGAAATGTTATGCATTTTCTTGGATTAATTGATGCAATCATAAATTTAAATTGCTGTAAACATCTGTATTATCTATATTTCTTTTTAAGTTGGTAGACTGATTTTGTATAGTTGTCAGATTTGGCGTATCAGTCTGCATGAATCGGACTATTATGTGTATGAAGTCTTTGAAAAAGGGTTACCAGAAAAAGAAAAGAAAAAAAATTCAACTTATGGTCTCCCAAACCCATTAGATTAATTGTGTATTTCGAATCTTTTTTGACATGAATGTCTGACAAATTATTAAAGTCATTATTCAAACTAGCCCATGCATTGCACGGGTGATCAACTCGTATAATTAAATAGAAGTTGACACTTGGTCAGTGAACATTTATAATTTAAAGATTCATTAGGGTAAATTTGTTACATGATGGCAAGTTATATAGTTTTTAACTGCATTAAATGTAAAAAATATTGTGTTGACTCATAAACAAAATATTAAAAAACTCTATATTAATACAAGTATATAATAAGTTGATCCTAAAAGTAATTTGATCATCATCATATAATTTTTAAATATAAATTACATAATAATAATAATACATGTCTAAATACAATGAATATAATTATAATTAATTTTCTTGATCAATATATCAATCATACTATCTATAATCATATTGTCTTTTTATCTTCGTGTATATATGAATAATAATAATATAAAAGAGAAACTTATAATTTAATTAATCATTAAATTACTAGATAGAATTCCAATCATCAAGAAAAGAGAAAATAAAAAACATATAAAAAATATAGCTTGTGGTTCCAAACTTGTTAGACATAATTCATTTGTGTGGACGTTCTTTCGACACTTGGCTAGTGAACATATATAATTAAATATAAGTTGACACTTGGCCAGAACATTTATAATTTAAAGATTCAATTAGGGTGAATTTGTTATATACAATGGTAAGTTATATAATTTTTTATTGTATTAAATGTAAAACTTATTGTGTTGGTTCATAAACAGATCATTAAAAATAAAAATACAATATTTTTTATATTCAATATAATAAAAAATATAATATTTATTGATAATAAATTATGTGACAACTTCATCTAAAGAGATCAATAATTTTACATGTTTTGAGTCTTTATTTCTAATAATACCAAGGTTCTTCTTGGGTTATGTTAGTCTACCACAGATTCATTCAAAAGATCATGACCGAAGATATTATTGTTAGTAACTCAAAACTTGTCGATTCTAAAATGTCTTGTCGATTCTAAAATGTCTTGCCTATCTTCTTGAGTTATCTTAGTCCACCACAGGTTCATTCAAAAGGTCATGACCGAAGATATTATTGTTAGTAACTTAAGATAAAAAATTTTTTATCTTTCGATGTGAGACTGGAGTGTTACAACCAAGACCAACAACAATCAAGATTCCTGCCTGCAACTGACTAGGTCCGGCCTAAACATCCTCCTAATCTTATCAACAAAAAGTCCAACTTATGTATAAATTATTAAGCAACACCATCCATGAGTGACTCATCAAGTTTCACGTGAACTTAATTAGAACTCCCAATCTACCACCAAAGAGATGAAATATCTGCTTAACCATGTTTCAACAAAAATAGCAATCCCAGCTGACTGCAGGACAAGCCTTGTACAATTAGGGTACACTTACATAGTTAATAACTGACCTTTAATACACTTACAAAATAGGAGTCTCAATACAAAAAACTACTGATAATATTTGTACTTCATTTGACTGCAAGACAAGTCTCTGAGTTAGTAATTTTTTTTTTTTTAAATATGCGTGTAAATTATATTTTGAGAATAGAGAGAACAGTAAACGCAATAAACTCATAATTAGATCGGGTAATATTCAATGAAATAATATATATTTTTAAAAAAAAAGATTACATATTCTTAATTTCTTTATTAATTTAGGTGAGTCGTGGCCATTCCTATTCCATTCCCTTTAAAGAAAAAGGTGCAACTGACAAAATAATGTGACGCTTCATATTTAGGTCAAATCTTCATTTCACTTATATATATATATATATATATATATGTCTGTTTTATTTTCATAGAGATAGAGAGAATTTATAGTGATTGGTGGAATCAAATAAAACAAAATATTCTTAATTTCTGTCATACAAGAGACTCACTGATACAAGAAATCAGCATTAAACAAATACAAAGAATCAGACTTTGAAGGCTTCAATCGAGTGGATGAGTGGATGCCCATGCTGCACTATAACTGATTTATTGCTCCACTAGCTGTGATCATCTGCTCCATTAGATGCAGCCCATGCTCCACCAGCTGTGGCTCATGTGCTGTCCATGCTTCTACTGGCAACCCATGTGGCCATGTTTTCTGCTGATTCAATATGTTTGTCTTCAAAAATTGTTCATACTCTGTATATAGAGGCAAATGTAGATGCTAATTTCCGGTGGAATTAATGTGACAGATGGAGAGGGTGGCGGTGGTTGGTGCTGGCATCAGCGGCCTGGTTTCGGCCTATGTTCTGGCTAAAGCCGGCGTTCATGTGGTGCTTTACGAGACGGAGGACTACCTCGGCGGCCATGCCAAGACCGTCACGGTGGACGACGGTGTTGATTTAGACTTGGGTTTCATGGTCTTTAATCGAGTAAGTACTAGACTCTTCCAATTACTTACTTTTTCTGTTCACAAAAAAGTTTTGTTTATAAAATTTAAAAACTTTAAGAGTGTATATATTTTTATTTTATGTTTATCCTTAATTTTAGTTTAATATCTATAACATGATAATAAAATTAAAATTACTTGATAAACTTATCGAATCAAATGGGATATATTTTGAAAAATAGAGAGTACAAATGTTTATTTTGAAACTACTGGCAAACCTTATCTCACTAGTAATAAATTGAAAAATTTACTAATATGCATTGTAAATTCTAGCAAACTAGTCGAGTGGTAACTTATTCTCCCAAGAAAAAAAAGAAAAAAAGTCAAATATAGTAACCCTAGTCTAATTTAATATATAATAATCTTAAGTATATATCCGATACATATATTGGTTGTTTAGGAGTCATTACGATATTAAACCGTCAATGCATGATGACATCCGTAACTATACTATTTAACATATGATATGCATTTTCATTGATGTGATGTGGGTCCCGCAATTAATAAAAATAGAAAAGAAAATAAGTTTAAAAAAATCTAGTAATTTACCTGCTTAGGTAGTACTTAAAATCTTTATATAACTAAAAAAAACTTAACGCAACATTTTCCATATGGTAAGAATTGTAGCATTTGGGTCCCTATAATATTAGTAAAATTACCTCAACTTTTCATTTGGTTGGAGGACCATAAGGATTAGCTGCAGCCTGCATGCAGTCTTTACCAGAAAAGAAATGGACGTATGATATATGGCGGACAATGATAGAACTGAATCAATTGGGAAGTTGTTGGCTTCTCATGCATTGTCAATTTTGTGATGATTAGGTTGGTGATTTTAGAAGGATTTGGACTATCAAATAAGCTGCGGAGGGGGAGCAGAACTTCACATAGTTGAGTAATCTTGGAAAAAAAATTATAGGAAAATATTAAGTATCAGTGGTCAAGATTTGTTCGATAAAAATGAATTCATGGATTACATTCTTCTTATTAAGCCTGCGTTTTCCTTTTAATAGACGTCCCATTTGATGCCTTTGGAATCTAGGTGTGATGTTTAGCATCCAACTATCCTCCCCCTCTTTCTTTCTTCTTCTAGTTTTGGGTTTGGATGTTCATGTAATTTGATTGACTAGAATTAAAAGAGTTACTTGAGAGAGACAGTTATTGGAAATAACTATAAATGGTTGCTGTATTGGTCTATGCTATCAGGAAGAAACAAGTTAAAGGGGAAAAAAACTTATTCTTACTACCACTTGATGTGACACTCTCATCCCAAATGTGTTCAATTTTAGTGTAATCTGTTGGACTTACAAAAGTTGGTTCATCATGCAGGTCACATATCCAAACATGATGGAATTCTTTGAGAGTCTTGGAGTTGATATGGAGGTTTCTGACATGTCCTTGTCGGTGAGCCTAGAAAAAGGCCAAGGCTGTGAGTGGGGAAGTCGAAATGGTTTGTCAAGTTTGTTCTCTCAAAAGAAGAATGTATTGAATCCGTACTTTTGGCAAATGTTACGAGAAATTTTAAAGTTCAAAGATGACGTTATTAGGTAATGATGAAACTCAAATAGCATTTTATGTATCAGCTAGATTTTCAATTCTTTCAGTCCGGGATCCTCTGATCCTCTCTAGCTCTGGTGAGAACAAATTAAAAAAAAGAAAAAGAAGAAAGCGTATGTATATATATGTAAAATATATATGGATCAAATTAGTGTGGTGACAATACTACC
The DNA here is from genome assembly GCA_034770075.1 of Aralia elata. Classification (NCBI taxonomy): domain Eukaryota; kingdom Viridiplantae; phylum Streptophyta; class Magnoliopsida; order Apiales; family Araliaceae; genus Aralia; species Aralia elata. The sequence continues at coordinate 12,594,610 of CM068384.1, forward strand.
CTGGACTGTTTGTTGATTTTGATGAAAACTTATACAGCTATCTCATTTCAGGGGCACTGATATATATATATATATATAAATATTTATACTTAGTTTATATATTTATACTTAGTTTAGTTGAACACATTTGTACTTCATCCATACAAACATTTTTTGGCACATAGTAGAGGTCCAATCCATGATATAGCTTCACCCAGATAGGATGATTTAACCGATAGTACATTTCTCGTATGATGATTCTTGCAGATACATTGAAGATCTTGAAAACAACCCAGATATTGATCGCAATGAAACACTGGGTCATTTCATCAAGTCACATGGTTACTCTGAGTTATTTCAGAAAGCTTATCTTGTGAGACTCCTGAAGCATTGTATTCCGTAACATTCTTAAGAATGTTTTATGTGATTGTATTGATATCTTGCTTTCTAGTGGCAACTTAAAAATCAAAAGATTTTCTACAGGTTCCAATGTGTTCATCAATTTGGTCCTGCCCTGCAGAGGGAGTAATGAGTTTTTCTGCTTATGCTGTTCTCTCATTTTGCCGCAATCACCATCTACTTCAGGTACTAGTATTTAAATCCTCTTTTAAGTATCCTAAGTTTCATTACGAGTCAAGTATGGCATGTGAAATGAAAAATATACATGCAGCTTAAGTTGATCATGTATGAATATATTTTGATGCATTCCAAAAATTTCCAACCTTTTATTTTCCTGCAGCTCTTGGGTCGTCCTCAATGGCTTACTGTAAGATGGCGGTCCCATAACTATGTCAACAAGGTAACTTAATATTTTTGGAATACCTCAGACGTTGCAGTACTACCAAGTAACAGGATTTAATCCTAATGTCCTTTATTATAAGCTAAAATAATGTGTTGCTTGTTACTGAGATACTAAGATCAACAGGTTAGAGAAGAGCTGGTTAGTAGAGGTTGCCAAATATTAAGTGGTTGCAAGGTACATTCTGTTTCAACAGTTGATGAGGGTGAGTGCTTGACTTCATATTTTCCACCTTGTAAATTGACACCTTCCATTTCTCTAGTTTCTTTCCTTAATTACTTGCTATAAGCTGTTTAAGTTTAATACAATAGCTGTAGTAGGTTCCATTAAATTAAACATTTTGGCTTATAGAAAATTGCATGATTCTAATTGTAAATGTTGAAGGGGTTTGAGCAGGTTGCGATGTAATTTCTGAAGATGGATCTCAAACAAGGTATGATGGATGTATTATGGCTGTGCATGCCCCAGATGCTCTGAAAATCTTAGGAGGACAGGCTACGTACAATGAAACGAGAGTACTTGGTGCTTTTCAGTATGTGTATAGGTAATTTCTGTTCTTTAGCAGTCATATATATGTCTCATATTTTTCAAGAGAGATTCCATTCACAAGATATACCATCACATAATTCAGAAATCCAGGCATACTTGTTTGGATTTCTACATGTATTTTACCATTCACTGTAACAGTATCTTCTGATTTAAGAACTTGTTAGATATAAGTGCAAAAGATTTGAACGCAATGTGGAGCATTTGAAACATTTTCTCTTTCCAGATACTTGGATTTGCCTTTTATTTATGTACATGTTCTTTAGCTTTATGCAAATCAGCTGCTCTTCATAATAGAATTCCTATAGTTATTATTTCAAAATGCTAATTAAATCATTCTTAAACCCTTCTGGCAGTGATATTTATCTTCATCGTGACACAAATTTAATGCCAAAAAATCCAGCAGCGTGGAGTTCTTGGAATTTTCTTGGAGATGTAAATAACAAAGTTTGCCTCACGTATTGGCTCAATGTGCTCCAGGTTAGTAACCCTGTCACTTGATTTATGTTATTGAGTTGCATAACTATACCGAAACATGAGAGCAATCAAACATTTTTACCATTTGATGAATATGTGCAATTTTTTAAATGAAAATTTGAATGGTTGAAAACATCAGTGAGAGTACTTTGTTATTTTCATTTCTCTCTTTTGGGATAACAATAATTCATTATTTCGAAACACATCTAAAATGCAGAACATCAGTGAGAAAGGGTTGCCTTATCTGGTAACTCTTAATCCCTCTCATACACCGGAAAATACCTTGCTTAAGTGGACAACCGGCCATCCGATTCCCTCAGTTGCTGCATCAAAAGCCTCACTTGAGTTTGATGACATTCAAGGGAAGAGAGGGATTTGGTTCTGTGGAGCATACCAAGGTGAGCAATCCTGTGGTGGCAAAAACATGCAGAATTTTTTATAAATCAAAATATGCTGCATTAGTAACGTAGCCTTCCGCTCTAGCATTTAAAAGACATTCAACACATTCAACATCTTTAGCTCATTCGTAAATTTAAATCTTTATTCTTTGAGTTAAATGCCACATTATTTACTGAGGCATCTTCTATGGTAATTGTTTCAGGCTATGGATTCCATGAGGATGGACTAAAGGTACTATTACTTTGAACAACTGAACATATATCTTTGGTCCAAAGGATGTAACACTAATATTGCGGGTCACTGCAACTATTAACAAAAAATAAAGAAATAAATTAAGAAGTGTCATCAATTCTAGAATAGCCTTCAGAACTATTGTGGCTTTCTTCAACCTTTTACGCGTGACAATTTAAGGAAAAAAGTAAGTGTTCGATATCACTAAAATTCGGTTTTACTTGCAGGCTGGTATGGTTGCTACAAATAGTATGCTTGGAAAAACTTGCTCTATTTTGAGCAACCCCAAACATATGGTACCTTCAACGCTAGAATCTGGGGCACGCCTGTTTGTTACTGGGTTCCTTGGAAGTTATATTACTACTGGCTGCTTAATGTGAGTTAACTCTGATGATTGCAAATTGGCCATGTGGCCATGTTGGCTAATATTCTTCCACCCATCATTTCACTTTCCAACTCGTCTTGGTTCATATTGTCAAAGTTGGCATGCCTTATGTCTCCAAAACTTTGCCTATAAAAGGAACCCATTTCCACAAGTTTAGGCACACCATCAGAAGAAGAGAGCAAGTGAGATAGAGAGAGAAAGCTCTAGTTAGAGCATTCTAAGAATAGTGAGGTAGAGAGAAAATAAACAGTTAGTTTATTTCTCAGTAGAGAGTTTGTAATCTCCATATTATTTTCATGGTGAATTTCTGAAATCTCTCCCCGTGGTTTTTCCCAGTTGGGTTTCCACGTAAAATTCTTGTGTTATTATTTTATTTTTCATACAGTAGTGTGCTTGTATTTATCTTAGTGTATTTGTGAAGGCCTGATTTCTCAACAATTGGTATCAGAGCTTTTGGTTCACACCGTTGGTGTCTAGGAAAGTGGTTCCAAAGGCAGTGCTTTTAAGAAAGGTGGTTACTTAATTAGTCACCGTTGCAAAAGCACGGAGAGACTCCCTCCCGACTTACACTTACCTGGCCAACTAGTACGATCCGTTTAGAAAAATCTCGCAGGTCACAAATATGAAGATGACAAGCATGAGTATGAGGTACGAAGTTGAACCATTTGACGGAAAGTCAAATTTCAGTATTTGGCAGTGTACAGTCAGAGATGTATTGGCTCAACAGGGATTGACAATTGCACTAGAAGGGAAAGAGAAGAAACCGACGGATATGACAGATGAAAAATGGACGGAACTTGAAGCAAAAGTTGTGGCAACAATCAGATTGAGTTTGGCGCCATAAATCAAATATCAGGTTTTAACAGAAACCTCTCCGACGGACTTGTGGGAGAACTTGAGAAAGTTTACAAGTCGAAGTTTCTGTCAAATCGATTATATTTGAAGAAAGAATTGTACTGGCTTCGGATGGAAGAAGGGTCAGATTTGACCAGTTATATTAATGAGTTTAATAGATTGGTGACCCAACTTACCAGTATTGATGTAAAGCTGGACGAAGAAGATAAAGCCTTATTGCTACTGTCTCTAACAGATAAGAGATCACCTTGTGAAGCTTCATTTTCTGTCATTGTGTACAACTCTCCGTCGCTGCACACATCCTCTTGCTCAACAACATTAGCAGAATTTTCAATCTGCTTACCTTTCTTCTTGTTTTCTTTCTTCAACAATGGACAGTGATTTTTATAGTGGCCTTTCTCATGACAATGATAACACTCAACTTAAGATATATCCTTCTTGCCTGGTCTTAACTGAGACCTTCCTCGTTCCTTGCCGGAATTCTTCCGATTAGGACCCCTGCTACGCCCATCTGAAAATGTAAAAAAACTGTCTCCTTGATCTCTGGAAGTAGTGCCCCTGAACTTATGCTGATCTAGGACTGCTGACATCACATCGTCAACTGCAAGCTTTTTTTCCCTACAAGAAGAGTAGTCTGGAGAGTTGAGCATGAATCTAGTAGAGAGACAAGAAGCAATAAGGCTTTATCTTCTTCGTCCAGCTTTATATCAATACTGGTAAGTTGGGTCACCAATCTATTAAACTCATTAATATGACTGGTCAAATCTGACCCTTCTTCCATCCGAGGCCGGTACAATTCTTTCTTCAAATATAATCGATTTGACAGAGACTTCGACTTGTAAACTTTCTAAAGTTTCTCCCACAAGTCCTTCGGAGAGGTTTCTGTCAAAACCTGATATTTGATTTGTGGCGCCAAACTCAATCTGATTGTTGCCACAACTTTTGCTTCAAGTTTCGTCCATTTTTCATCTGTCATATCCGTCGGTTTCTTCCCTTTCCCTTCTAGTGCAATTGTCAATCCCTGTTGAGCCAATACATCTCTGACTGTACACTGCCAAATACTGAAATTTGACTTTCCGTCAAATGGTTCAACTTCGTACCTCATACTCATGCTTGTCATCTTCATATTTGTGACCTGCGAGATTTCTCTAAACATATCGTACCAGTTGGCCAGGTAAGTGTAAGTCGGGCGGGAGTCTCTCCGTGCTTTTGCAACGGTGACTAATTAAGTAACCACCTTTCTTAAAGGCACTGCCTTTGGAACCACTTTTCTAGACACCAACGGTGTGAACCAAAAGCTTTGATACCAATTGTTGAGAAATCAGGCCTTCACAAATACACTAAGATAAATACAAGCACACTACTGTATGAAACATAAAATAATAACCCAAGAATTTTACGTGGAAGCCCAATTGGGAAAACCACGGGGAGAGATCTCAGAAATTCACTATGAAAATAATATGGAGATTACACTCTCTATTGAGAAATAAACTAATTGTTTATTTTTTCTCAACCTCACTATTCTTAGAATGCTCTAACTAGAGCTTTCTCTCTCTATCTCACTTGCTCTCTTCTTCTGATGGTGTGTCTAAACTTGTGGAAATGGGTTCCTTTTATAGGCAAAGTTTTGGAGACATAAGGCATGCCAACTTTGACAATATGAACCAAGATGAGTTGAAAAGTGAAATGGTGGGTGGGAGAATATTAGCCAAGGTGGAGATTGTATTGATTGGTACATGGTGGTATAGGTTTATTGGGTAACAATGCAGTCTGCAAAATTATCGGAATAGGCACCATCAAAGTTAAAATGTTTGACGGGGTTGTCAGAACATTGGGCGATGTAAGGTATATTTCAGAATTGAAGAAGAATTTACTATCGGTTGGAGTACTTGACTCTATGGGTTGTAGTATCTCAGTCAAAGATGGTGTCATCAAAATTACCAAGGGTTCGATGGTAATTATGAAGGGCCAGAAGAAGGGCACCCTTTACAGGTTGATAGGGGACACAGTTACTGGTGGAGCAGCAATTTCTGTGCAGGAAAATTCCAACAGTGATAGCACAGAATTATGGCACATGCGACTTGGTCACTTGAGTGAAGGTGGAATAAAAGAACTTCACAAAAGGCAGTTGTTGAAATGTGTCAAAACGTGCAGTTTGGAATTTTGCAAGTTTTGCGTGTATGGAAAACAACGGAGGGTAAGCTTCAATCGGAGGAGCCCATTATTTTGTCAGCTTTATAGATGACTACTCCAGAAAGGTGTGGGTTTATTTTATGAAGCAGAAATCTGAGGTTTTCAGAATCTTTAAGCAGTGGAAAGCTAAAGTAGAAAACTGTTACAATGTATAAATTCTGTACACTATTACAGTGTATAAAATCTTTACATTACAATAGGTTCCTAATTTATACAACTTGTTTGGAGCTAGTGGAGGAGGAAAACAGGTGGAGTATACACATACACACACACACAGCACAAACACTTCTAGCACTCCCCCTCAAGTTGGTGTATAGATATCTCGCATACCCAACTTGAAACACAAGGGATGAAACATCTTACCACTAAGACCCTTAGTCAGAATATCAGCTAGCTGATGTTCTGTTTTTACAAAAGGTAAGCAGATAAGACCACTGACTAATTTTTCTTTGATGAAGTGTCGGGTCAATCTCAATGTGCTTTGTTCTATCATGTTGTACCAGATCATTTGCAATACTAATGGCTGCCTTGTTATCACAAAAACAACTGCATAGGCCTTTTAGTTGAAACACCCAAATCTTCTAGCAAGGTTCGAAGCCACATTAGTTCACATATACCCAAGGCGATAGCCCGGTATTCAGCCTCAGCACTAGATCTTGCCACAACAGACTGTTTCTTACTACGCCAAGTGACAAGATTACCTCCAACAAATGAACAATAGCCTGATGTAGATCGACGATCCTCTATAGAGCCAGCCCAATCTGAGTCGGAAAAAGCTTCGACTCTCATATGACCATGTGGTCCAAACAGTAAACCTTTACCGGGTGCAGACTTGAGATACCTCAAAATTCTGTAAACGGTTTCCATATGACTTTGTCGAGGATTATGCATATATTGGCTGACTATACCCACAACATAAGATATATCGGGTCTAGTATGGGACAGGTATATCAGTCGTCCCACTAGACGTTGATATCTTTCTCTATCAACCGTAGGTCTTGTGCCTCCTTCTAGATGATGATTGACTTCAATAGGAGAATCTGCAGGTTTACATCCTAGCATGCCAGTTTCTGTTAAGAGATCAAGAACATACTTCCGTTGAGATAGAAAAATTCCACTGGAAGATCTTGCAACTTCAATGCCAAGAAAATATTTCAAGGTGCCCAGATCTTTGATTTCAAACTCTTTAGTCAGGCTCGCCTTGAGATTAATTATCTCTTCTTTATTATCCCCTGTCACAACAATGTCATCAACATAAACAATAAGAATGACAGTCTTACCATTTATTTGTTTGACAAATAGAGTGTGATCTGCTCGACTCTGCTTGTACCCAAGTTTTACCATTGCTTCAATCCGTATAAAGCCTTTCGCAGTCTACAAACCTTACCCCTGGTGACAGGTGAGGCAAAACCAGAGGGTATTTCCATATATACCTCTTCTTCCAGGTCACCATGAAGAAATGCATTTTTCACATCCAATTGCTGAATATCCCAGCCAAAGTTTGCTGCACATGAGATAATGGTACGAACGGAGTTCATCTTTGCCACTGGAGCAAAAGTCTCCTGGTAATCAATCCCGTGAGTCTGAGTGTACCCTTTTGCAACTAGTCTGGCTTTGAGTCTTTCAACTGTCCCATCTGCCTTTTGTTTCACTGTATATACCCATTTGCAACCAACTGGTCTTTTCCCATAAGGAAGAGTAACTAGTTCCCAAGTATCATTCTTTTTTAGGGCATTCATCTCTTCTATCATAGCATGTTTCCATTTCTCGTTGCTAATTGCTTCTTTCCACCCCTGAGGAATAGATATAGAGGACAAAGAAGAAACAAAGGAATGGTAGGATGCAGATAATTTATCATATGAAACAAAATTTGAGATAGGATGTTGTGTACAAGACCTGACACATTTTCTAAGAGCAATAGGAATGTCAGTATCATCAGAAGAACAAATAGGATCAGGATTCATACCATTAGTATTACCAAGACTCGGTTCAGGGCAAGGTTGGTACAGCCAAACAGTCCTTAGCAACATAAAGATCTCAGTTCAGCAACTCAACAACATAAAGGAAGTCTAGAAAAAACATAAGCAAGAAGCCAACAGACACGTGTCTTAGCAACTCAACAACACCAAGAGGTACTTAGCAACATAAAGATCTCAGTTCACAGTGAATAAAAAAAATTCCCAGAAGCAAGAAGCCAACAGTGAGGAAAAAAAAAACTAACCGAACCAAAATTAAGCCAAATCCAAGCAAACCGGATTTTCTCTCTATAAGACCACTATGGACAGGAAGAGGAGAGAGAGGCGACCGCCTTGGAAGAAGCCGCGGCGGTGTAGGTCGCCGGAAAACAGGTCACGCGCCGGCGCGTGGGATCGGCGGCGAGGCGCGTGAGCGGCGCGTGGCGGCGCGTGCGGCGGTGGGTCAAAGAACTGAAAGCTCCGGCTTGGTCGCCCGGCAACAGGTAGCCCAATTATGATGTCAATTTCTCAATATCTAATCGTTGGACTAGTTTTCTGATTAAAATTAGGAACAGTAGCGACGCGGAAGGCAAAAGCTTCGAAAAAAATTTCGTATTGCTAAAATGGGTTATGCAGTAGGCTCTGATACCATGTTACAATGTATAAAATCTGTACACTATGTTATGTTTTACATTACAATAGGTCCCTAATTTATACAACTTGTTTGGAGCTAGTGGTGGAGTATACACATACACAGCTCATACACACACACACACAGCACAAACACTTCTAACAAAAACCAGACCGGAAAGAAGTTGAAGTATTTCAGATCAGATAATGGCACGAAATACAGGGACAGGTCATTCCTACAGTTTTGCCAGGATGAAGGTATCACCAGGCACTTCTGAGTTAAAAGAACTCCAGAGCAAAATGGAGTTGCAGAGAGGATGAACAGAACTCTATTGGAACGAGCCAGATATATGAGGTTGAATGCAGGTTTGCCCAAAAGTTTCTGGGCTGAGGCACTCAGCACAACCTGTTATCTAATAAATCGATCTCCTTCAGTTGGAATTGATTACAAAATTCCGGAGGAGGTATGGACAGGGAAACCAGTTGATTTTTCTGTGATGAAAATTTTTGGTTGTCCAGCTTATGTTCATCTGCCGGTTGAAGATGGAGTCAAGGGATACAGGTTATTGGATCCAGTATCCAAGAAGAAGGTTGTCAGCACAGATGTGGTGTTCAATGAGAAACACATGTTGAACAAATCCGAGAATGAAGACTCTGTAGCAAGTGAGTTACAGACACACCCAGTTGAGGTGGAGCTTCCTGAAGAGACAAAAGAATCTGAAGAGATTGAAGATAATCATCCCTCAGATCTTCAGGAGAGGTCCTATAATCTTGTTAGAGATCGGGAAAGGCGAGTCAACAAACCAGTGCAGAGATATGGGTTTGAAGACATGGTTGCCTTTGCCTTGATTGCTGGTAGCGGAGATCCAACTAGCTATCAGGATGCTATTCAGTCTGAGAAAAATGATAAATGGGCAATAGCGATGGCAGAAGAGATGGAGTCTTTACAAAAGAACCAGACTTGGGAGTTAGTTCAACTTCCAAAAGGATCAAAGGCTATAGGATGCAAGTGGGTATTCAGGAAAAAGGAAGCCCAGTCTGATAAAGAAGGTGAAAGATTCAAGGCCAGGTTGGTGGCAAAGGGATTCTCTCAAAGAGAGGGAATCGACTACAATGAGATCTTCTCACCAGTTGTGAAACACACGTCGATTCGGTTGATCTTATCTATTGTAACATCACATGATATGGAGTTAGAGCAGCTTGATGTGAAAATAGCTTTCCTCCATGGTGATTTAGAAGAAAAGATCTACATGAAGCAATCAGAGGGGTTTATTGAACCAGGGAAAGAGGGCTTAGTTTGTAGCTTGAAAAAGTCTCTCTATGGTTTGAAGCAGTCCCTGAGACAATGGTACATGCGGTTTGACAGCTTTATGTTGGATCATGGTTACTCTCGTTCTGAGTATGATCCATGTGTGTATTTCAGATCACTTGATGATGGCTCTCTAGTATTGCTGATGTTATATGTCGATGACATGTTGATAGCAGCAAAGAGGATGTCAGATATTCTTCAGTTGAAGAAATTGTTGAGCAATAAATTTGACATGAAGGATCTTGGATCAGCAAAGAAGATCCTAGGTATGGAAATTCACAGGGATCGTCAAGCAGAAAAACTGTGGTTAACTCAGAAAGGATATGTGCAGAAGGTCTTGGAGAGGTTTAACATGCACAATGCTAAACCAGTTAGCACTCCGTTGGTAGCACATTTCAGGTTATCTTCACAGTTGAGCCCACAAACAGAGGATGATGTGGAATATATGTCTAAAGTATCGTATGCAAATGTGGTAGGTTGTCTCATGTATGTCATGGTATGTACAAGGCCAGATATCTCACATACAGTCAGTGTGGTTAGCAGGTATATAGCAAATCCAGGAAAAGATCATTGGAATGCTGTCAAATGGATTTTTCGTTATCTAGCAGGTACAACCAATCACGGTCTTATGTTTGATCGTGAGACCGCAAGTAGTGAGGTTATAGGGTTTGTTGATTCGGATTATGCTGGAGACCTAGATTCAAGGAGATCTACAACAGGGTTAGTATACATCTTTTGTAGAGGATGTATATGTTGGAGGTCAGTGTTGTAGTCTACGACAGCATTATCAACAACAGAGGCTGAGTATATGGCGTTGACAGAAGCAAGCAAAGAGGCTTTATGGCTAAAGGGACTAGTGGAGGAACTAGGTTTCAAGCAGGGCAGTATCCAAATACAGTGTGACAGTTAAAGTGCTATTCATTTAGCAAAGAACCAAGTGTTTCATGCTAGGACCAAACATATAGATGTTCGATGTCACAAGATTCGTGAGTGGCTGAACAATTGAGACATTGCAGTTCGCAAAGTTCACACAAAAGAGAACGCCGCAGATATGCTCACAAAGTCAGTGACAACATAAAAGTTCAAGCATTGCTTGGACTTAATTCACTTCGTCGAATGCTAAGTTTGTGGTGGAGTATCCAAGGAGAGGGATACATTCACAGACACAAAGAAGTTCACGATATGCAGTATTTGAAGAATATAAGCCAAGGTGGAGATTGTTGCAAATTGGCCATGTGGCCATGTTGGCTAATATTCTCCCACCTACCATTTCACTTTCCAACTCATCTTGGTTCATATTGTCAAAGTTGGCATGCCTTATGTCTCCAAAACTTTGCCTATAAAAGGAAGCCATTTCCACAAGTTTAGACACACCATCAGAAGAAGAGAGCAACTGAGATAGAGAGAGAAAGCTCTAGTTAGAGAATTCTAAGAATAGTGAGGTAGAGAGAAAATAATCAGTTAGTTTATTTCTCAGTAGAGAGTTTGTAATCTCCATATTATTTTCATAGTAAATTTCTGAGATCTCTCCCCGTGGTTTTTCCCAGTTGGGTTTCCACGTAAAATTCTTGTGTTATTATTTTATATTTCATACAGTAGTGTGCTTGTATTTATCTTAGTATATTTGAAAAGGCCTGATTTCTCAACAGTGTAGGCTATCATATTTTGACTTCTTTTAAAGCTTGATACTTCAGTTACTTTCTACCTCTACCATTCTAGAGGTATCCAGTGGTGTTTGTTATTAGAGTAAATGTTGAGTGTTAAAGTCATAACCATTTGCACTGCATGCAGACGCAAACACATTCCTTAAGTGTTCAGTATCTTGTGGGTCTCAATTCATCATATGCATTATCACGTAAACGACATGTAGAGATGGTAAGAGGAAATTTACATAGCAAAGAAATCCCAAGCCAAGGTGCTTACTTATTATTAACTTCCATTTTTTTCTCTTCACATGTTTTGCCATAAAATTTTAATCTTTAATTTTAGAATGCTACCATTGTTGTCTCTGGGATCAAGTAGATGGGTTTTGGTGACGGTTACGGTTTAAAGTGGGTTAAAATCAGTTGGAACCAAACATTTAACTGCATGGGACTCTTGAGATTTCTTGAGCTTTAGATTAATGATCAGTAAAAATACATGTGATGAAGATGTATTGATTTCATGTATTATTGTGGTGGGTTTTTTTTTGTAGTTTATTGGAAGAAGGAGGTACAATTTTTACATTTGAAGGGACTGTAAAGGAAAGTTCACTGAAAGTGTATCTAAGAATTCACAGTCCACAGTTTTATTGGAAGGTATACTCTCTGTTCAATTTTGAACCCTCTGTAAAAGTGTTGATTCTTAATCATTTATACTTGAGAGATCAATATGTGCATACAATTTTCCATTCAAAGTTTTGTCCGATTTCTCAGGTGTAGGTTTTGCAGATTTCTTTGTCAGGATTAAGTTTTGTCAAATTAATCTGTTAGGTATGTTCTTCACATGGATTCTTTTGACAGATTGCTACACAAGCTTATTTAGGCCTTGCGGATGCCTATATTAATGGTGACTTTTCTTTTGTTGACAAGAGAGAAGGTCTTTTAAATCTCTTCATGGTAAGAAAACAAGTCTAGGTTGAGTTTCCACTTTCCAGCGAATTCCCATTTTTAACTTTCCTGAAATCTGTTCTGCAGATTTTTATTGCCAACAGAGATCTGAAAACTCCTGTCTCGAGATTAAAAAACAAAAGGTATATTAATTGGTGGAATAGCTAAGTAGTTGTGTCACGTATATTCAACCCCTGAATAGATAATTATGTACCCTTGGTTCATTGCAGGGGGTGGTGGACACCAATGTTTTTAACAGCTGGAGTAGCATCTGCTAAATACTTCTTTCAGCATGTTTCGAGGAAAAACACTCTCACCCAAGCTCGCAGGAACATCTCTCGTCATTATGACTTGGTGTGTGATACAACCCTATCAATGTTTTGTGCATGCAAGAAATAGATTATCAATATGTTTTGTATGTTTACACACAAAGCATTGTTCAAAATTTACTTGGAGGATGTTTGGCTCCTTCAAAGTTATAAATTGCCCAAATCTGTTTTTGACCTGAGGCAAGTCTTTAATCTTTATTACGATAAGATGGAAGCTCTTTAAAAACTTATTAAATTTGAAAATCAAGTTTTTATTTTTGTAGCATGTTTTTGAATATCTATGCAATATGCAGAAGGAACTTTTATTTTCTTATTATTATTTCAGAACAAATATTTTCATTATATATATATATATATATAAAATTAAACTGACAATTGGTCATTGTGTTTGTGTTTCTAGAGTAATGAACTTTTTTCTCTGTTCTTGGATGAGACAATGACGTACTCATGTGCAGTATTTAAGGTCAGGGTTTCAAACTTTCTATTAGTTCAGACATTATATCTAAAAAGCGATCTTATTTTTTTCATTATCTAAGGATACATTTCTCTTTCTGATGTATGTTTGATAGACGGAAGGTGAAGACTTGAAAATTGCACAGCAGAGAAAAATTTCTCTTTTAATTGAAAAGGTGAGGCCTTTGCATTATAATACTCCAATATTAATCCAAGTGAACTTTTCTTTGCAAGATCTCTTCATAGTCTTTAAAATGTTCTAGGCAAGAGTTGCCAAGAATCATGAAGTTCTTGAGATTGGGTGTGGTTGGGGAAGCTTAGCTATTGAAGTTGTCAAACGAACTGGATGTAAATACACCGGCATCACCCTGTCTGAGGAGCAACTAAGATATGCAGAAATGAAAGTAAAGGAAGCTGGACTTCAGGTACTCTTTAAGTTTCGGCAACAGTTCAAGGTTTATTTATGTTCAAAATACAAAGGTCATAGTAGTAGGTGGTTCCAAAGAACATTAGACATAAAGAAAATATATCGATTTCATTTAGATCTCGAGAACTTGTTCTTATCATATACATTGCTTTATTATTCAAATTGAAATAATCTAGAATTCTAAGACTTGTAAGTTGGGAAAATGATGAGAAAGTTAAATGACTTGCTGAATCTCTTCAAATATGCATTCAAGCATTACTTGATATTACCCAGTTTTTCATTTCCCATCTCATTTTCAGGACCACATACGGCTTCTTCTTTGTGACTACCGCCAATTGCCAGACACCAACAAATATGACAGAATTATATCTTGGTAATTTCATAAACTGCCAATCTCGTATTATCATAACATGCTAAGTTATAGAATGACTAATCAAAGATCATTTTCAGTGAGATGCTAGAAGCTGTTGGTCATGAATTTATGGAGGAGTTTTTTGGTTGCTGCGAATCATTATTGGCAGAAAATGGACTCTTTGTTCTTCAGGTATTAAATAGAAAGAAAAGATCAAATAAATACTGTCTTTCTGGTTTGTCCCATAAAATTGTCGCACAAGTATCCCTTCAAGAACCCTGTATACCTTATTACTTGTATTGCTTCTTCCTTGTATGTACAATTTTGCTCAGTTCACATCAATACCAGATGAGCGGTATGATGAGCTCAGGCGAAGTTCAGGCTTCATGTCGGAGTATATATTTCATGGCGGGTGCTTGCCTTCACTTAGTAGAGTGACAACAGCCATGGCTGTTGCATCCAGGCTTTGGTAAGAGCTTAAGTTATTTGCATGATTTATAAATATGGGAACTTCTTCTTTTAACATTTCGCACTTTTGAAATTTCGCCAAAATGAATGCAGTGTGGAGCATGTGGAAAACATAGGGATCCATTTCTACCAAACACTCCGATTGTGGAGGACTAACTTCTTGGAAAAGCAAAGGTAAAGACTCTGCTACATTCTTCCTGTGGTTTGTTAGTCTTTTTGAATTGCTTTGGCATGTTACAACATACCCTTGTGCCCTTGTGTACTAAATATCTTTTTATAAATTCTGAAATCCGAAGCATTTAATATTTGTGTTTTTAGCAACATCCTTGCTTTGGGGTTCAACCAAAAGTTCATCCGTACTTGGGAGTATTATTTTGACTATTGTGCAGCTGGTTTCAAATCACGTACCCTTGGAAATTACCAGGTATTTCTTATATCTGATAGTGTCACCTAACTTCAGGACTCATATTGGTTCCATATTGATGTAAAAATCGTCCAAGTATATAATATACCTAGTTAAGAAATCATATAAACATTGACTATTCACATATGAAGTTAATCCTCAAAATAGTTTATAGATATTATTAGGGAATTGATCCACAAGTAAAAGTAATAGTTCCACAAATATTTCCACAAGATTCATATCAGATGTCAGAGAATTAGCTGCACAATCATTTTCGTGCATTTTTACATGATTGCTTGTTTTCTTACTTTTTGCATTGAGTAATTCTTTGGATACAAACTATACACGCACAAAGTTATTCACAAACGGTACAAAAAAAGAGAAAAAATAGAAAACAGGCCGTACCATATAATGTTTTACACATTGGTATACAATATATGAGTCATATTCTTGAGCACACACCAACTTTTTGTGTATATCTTGGCACATAGTACTTTTTTTTTGTATTTATTCAATAGTGAGATGAGTATTTTTTATTTTATTTTATCAATATGCTCTGATGCCAAAATTCTGCATTCCCTGATATTGTAGGTTGTATTCTCACGCCCCGGCAATGTGGCTGCATTGGACAATCCATATACGACCGGTTAGGCCTGTCAGTGAGTCATATCCGAACAAATTATGCTTTAATTTAGATTAATCAAGTATAATAATTGATCAATAATATAATTCATTATGTAATTTGTCCATGATCCACTTGATCCAACGATATAAATCATGATCCAAATCGATCCATTTAAAAAAAATATTCTTACAATTATATTAATTTATAAAATGTTATTATTAATAAAATTATATTAACTTATGAAATAATATTATCTAAACTTTTCACTTTCTCACTTCATTATTTTTTTTAACTTTCTCACTAAATTTTTTTCACTCTCTATATTAAAATTATATTAACACTACTAATGCATATAATAAAATGTCACATTGACGTAGATATATAAAAGTGGAAATAGACTCAACCACTTAATGCATGCACAGTTGGTGAATATATAATCATACTTAATTATTTACTCCTCTATATTGATTTTCTAAAAATCAATTTAAGATATTTTTAAATTAAAAATTGATATGATTCATTTAAGTTTTGATCAAAACAATAAATATTATAAGTACTAATATTTTTAAGGTAGTTATATAGTATTCATAATTATATTCACATGAAATAAATGAATTCATATCAATTTTGAGTTTGAAAATGTATGAAATTATCTTTTAAAAAGTTAATATTATTTTTATAATTTAAAACGGAAAAAGTATTTATATTGTAGTAATTTTAACTTTGTGAAGAAACTGATATATAGAGGTTAAATACTAACTTGAAGGAATTAAGAAGGGTTGGATGGCCACTCGGGGGCATATTGGTCCAAAGGATAGCAGTGAAGCCTTAAATAATCTCTCCAATTCTGAATTGTTTCTTTTCTCACAATAAAACTTTGATTCAATAAATAATATTGGAGTTCATACAAAACATTGTGTTTCAAAATTCTACATATATTTTTAAAATCAACGTTTTTATGATTTTTTTTAAATAATATTAGACTGTTGAAATTACCGTGATCCTATTGAAGATTTTGTGGTATTTATTATTATTTTTTTGGATCAGTGGATCAAATCAAATCAGCTCAATGATTTGATTCATTTGAAATATTGATCCAATAAATCAAATTATCAGAAATTAATGAATAAATGAGTTAGAATTTTGATCTAATAAATTCTATTAAATCAAATTAAATCAAGATCCGACTCATTGACAGTCCTACGACCGGTATACCTTCAGCTAAATGTTTATGTCCTAAATGAAATGTGTAGGGATCCAAGTTCCAATAATATGACTAACACTGGCTTTTTGGTTGCACTCTATCGGGACAATTCATTATAGACTACTACGAATATTTCAGAATGACAACTATAAAAATTTGTTATTTTTCCCTGTTGCATCTTAATTAGTTTTGGTTTTAGTTTTGGAATATGGTCAAATACAGTTAAAAGTCAATCAACCAATAATTTTTAACTAGCAAGGTTTAATAAGTATCTTAAAAAATAATGCGCCAAATTATAATTAATTTATATACACGAGTTTCATAATCCACCATAACCATACATATTATATATTTTATAACCACTTTTAATATTTATTTTGGAGTCACCAAAACAGTATTAATAAAGATGAAATAAATACAGAACAAGCATGCAACATAAATCCACAGAATAAAACAGTAATAAGGCTTCTAAACCTAAACCAACAAAAAGGAGATTTATCATATCTCACATCCACTTAAATGTGGAGTAATTACCATTATGAAATATTCAAAACTTACTCGCATACTGCTTTTTCTTTTACCAAACTGTCAGTTTCAAAAACGAATAAAAGAATACCGCACAAAATGGCATGAAATAATTGTATATATAAATGTGACAGCTAAAACCCAAGTCCTGAAATAAGCACACACTCACGTACATACTATTACATGAGCTGACATAAATAAATAGTAGTACCGCACAAAATGGCATGAAACCATCAAAAACCTAAAAACATTACATGTACTGGACATAACTGCATGTATACGTATAAGATGAACCAGAAAGTACGTACCAACAATGGTGCGGCCATGCACATTAATAGAGCAAAACCCCAGAAATGAGAATGAAGAAACTCTCCCAGGAATAAAAATATGCACTGGAGTGATAGTGAGTACTGAGTACACATGAACTGCATTTGCATATAATACCGGGAAAAAAAAAAGAAAGAAAAAGCTCTAGAAACCAAAATGCCTTGAATAAAACAATTACATAGTACAAAAATGAACCAACTGCACTAATTTCAACTAATATAACCTCAAAAAACAAACTAAAACCCACAAGCCAGAACACAAATTGCATCTCTAAATAAAGCTGACCTGACCCATCAACAATAGCAAAAAAAAAAATTCAAATCGATAGAACAAAAACCCGGATATGAGAATGAAGAAGCACGCTCAGAAATATAAATATGCATCTGGAGTACACTGCATTTTTATACAATACAAAAAGAAAGTATCTAAAATTCCTAGAAACCTAAATGGCTGAAATAACACAATTACACAGTACAAAAATAAACTGACTGCATTAATCCCAACATATAATCTCATCTAAACGAAATCCAGAAGCCAGCTAAAGCATCTAAAATAACGTATCCCTAGATAAAGCTAAACAGACCCATCAAATAGCAAACAAAATCTATTTGGTTAGTCATGCATGTTCCTCATCATCTCAGATAACATGAATTTATAATAATGAATATGCAAAAACGACGAAATGAAAGATTGATAGCTTTAAATCAAACTTTTTTGATTTGAGGTCTCATCCGCAGAACTAAAAACATATTAGTTTATCGGTCCGTAAAACTAAAGTGCGAACGGATGGTAGAACAAATTTGGTTATCCTAATTGATCCTCTTTTCTCGTAAAAAGTTTAAATCAACTTGAGATAGCAGAACTGAACATATCATATCCTTTTTCTTTCTTCTTTTCTCACTTACTCATACGATTGAGAGAGCATAGCCTACTAGCAAGCATTCCAGGAGACGAACATCAGTCAAAATCGATAATCTGTAATTTAATGTTTACAAGTGACTTATTTATTTTGCCATAGATTTGTTTGCTAAGAAATCATTTCATTCAATTTCAAATACTAAGGAAAAGAATTGCATGATAATAATGATGAAACTATTTCTTATGTTGGTCAATTTTTTGATACGTTGGAAGATACTGAAACTTTTATTGAAAATATGTGAAACGTGTTGGATTTGAAATAAGAATAAAAACTAGTAGAAAATATGTGAATTCTGAATATTTTTTTTCTAAATTGTACTAGTATCGTAAAGCTGGATATATAGTTGTTATGAAAAAAATGAGATTGTCATTGATGATGAAGATAATAATAACAAGGGAAAGAGGAGGAGATATTCTATTGATAGAATAGAATGTGGAGCAAAATTTTATATTATGCATGATAAGAGTAAAGATAAATTGTTTGTAGACACTCTTGAACTGAATTACAATCATAAATTTGTGTGTCCAAGTAAAGTTTCACAAATTCAAACACACAAAAATATTTCATGAGTTACTAGGGATTTGATTGAAACCCTTAATAATACTGAGATTGGTCCAAGTAGGATGATGAATATTCTTAACTCATTGGGAGGAGGTATGAGCAATGTTGGATTCTCTGAAACGGATGTGCGAAATATAGTTAGAGATATTAGACGTGATACGATGGATTTGAATGATGCATATGTTGCAATAGATTACTTGAGAAAGTTACAACGTGAAAGCCGGAGTAGATTTTATTTTAGTGTCAAACCAGATGTGAATAATCGTATAGTGTGGGTAAATTATCGGTCAATACTTGCTTATTAAAATTTTTGTGACGTTGTTACTTTTGATATCACATACCAAACAAATAAATATTCTATGTCATTTGCTCCTTTCACTGGTGTAAATCATCATTACCATTCCGTATTGTTTAGGTCTGCACTATTGAGCGATGAGATTGATGATACATTTGTATGGTTGTTTGAGCAGTGGTTGGAAGCAATGAATTTCAAACATCCCATAACCATTGTCACTAATCAAGATCGTGTTATGTCGAATGCGATTGCTAGGGTTTTCCTAATACACACCATGCATTGTGTACGCGACACATTAGCAAAAAATATCCTGAAAATCTTGGTCATGTCTATTTTTCACATCCGACTTTTACGTCAGATTTTAATTACTGTGTCTTTAAGTCTTTGAGTATTCAAGAATTTGAAGACAAATGAAAATTGTTGATGGAAAACTATGATTTGCATAATTACGAATAGTTAAAATCTCTGAATGAATTAAAAGAAAAATAGATTATGGTGTATTCAAAAAATTTCTTTACAGCGAGAATGACTACTATTTTCAGGAGTGTGGGAATTAAAGATTTTGTTTTAAAGTTTCAAAAAGTTACCGAGAAACAGTACATCAGAGAGAAATAAGATAATTATATTACAGTCAATCATGTAAGAAAATTTATTCTTGGAAATCCGTTAAAAATGCATTGAGCTAAAATATATACCAAAGAAATGTTTCGGTATTTTTAAATTGATGAGAGTGTCAAATTAAACTGACAAAATGAGCAGATTAGGGATGAGAATGTCACATCAAGTGGTAGTTAGGATAAGTGTTTTATGGAGGTAAAATAAATTTTGTGCAAGTTACATGCTGCTCAACGGGCCCAAATTAATTTACATTTGTCCCATACTTATAGCTGTTAAAGCATCCAACGCACAACGTAATGGCGATGGATGTTAATCCATAATGCATAAGTACTACTCCCCGTCCCAAATTAATTGTTTTTTTAAGACTTTTTAAAGTCAAATTGACTATTTTTAAAATTAATAATTAAACATATGTAAATATATTTCTAAAATTATAAAAATTGAAATTAGTAATAAATTGTATATACTTTCTTTTGGTTATAATATCTTCACCTATATGTTAGCAAAAATAGTAAAAAGATTAGTTTTAAAAATAGTCAATTAGACTTTAAAAAGTCCTAGAAATACAATTAATTTGGGACGGAGGGAATATATAGCTTCTAAGGCTTCACATTGTATTGATTGAAGAAAAGATTTTTATTTTTATTTTTTCTTTAAGATAAAAAGTTGAGAATTTTTGTTATTGGCGGTATTTTTTCCCTTAACTTGTTTCTTCCTGATAACATAGAAAAATACAGCAACCATATATAATTATTTCCAATAACTGTCTAGTCAATCAAATTACATGAACATCCGAACCCAATTAAAACTAGAAGAAGACAAAAAGAGGGGAAGGATATATAGTTAGATGCTAGACATCACACCTAGCTAGATTCCGAAGGCAAGGCATCAAAAGGAACGTCTATTAAAAGG
This sequence comes from Aralia elata, assembly GCA_034770075.1. Taxonomy (NCBI): domain Eukaryota; kingdom Viridiplantae; phylum Streptophyta; class Magnoliopsida; order Apiales; family Araliaceae; genus Aralia; species Aralia elata. Next base: position 12,615,374 of record CM068384.1, read on the forward strand.
AAAATATTGCAGGCGGCTTAATAAGAAGAATGAATGTAATCCATGAAATTACTTAACATATACTCCATATTAATTACAAATACATGAATCATATTATTAGAATTAATTCATTTTATAGAATAAATCTTGACCACTGATACTTAATAATTTCCTAGAAATTTTTTTTCCAAGATTACTCAACTATATATGTGAAGTTCTGTTCCCCCTCTCCTCCCCTCCGCAGCTTATTTGACATTTTAATTACAATTTTACATTACCAAAGTCATCTGCTTCTTTACATGCATTTGGCTTGGGTAGCTGAAATAATATCACGACACACTTTATGGGATAAAAATTTTGCACTATATAATAATAAACCTTGGGATGCACTCTAGTGGAAAATAATAATTTGTCTCAGCTTGGCAGGGGCAATGTAACAATTCGGATCAAATCTCGAGTTCAAATCGAATCAAATTCATCCAAACAAAACCTTAAACCACTAGCCTAATAACTTAATTTATTATATACAAACAATTTTTTTTCATATTTTTCGATATAAGACTGAGGTATTACAGCCAGGCCAACAACAATCAAGATTCCTGTCTGCAACTGGGGACCTGCCTAAACATCCTCCTAATCTTATCAACAAAAGGTCCAACTTATATCTAAATTATTAAGTAACACCAACCATGAGTGACTCATCAAGTTTCACGTGAACTTAGAACTCCCAATCTACCACCAAAGAGATGAAAGATCTACTGAACCATGTTTCAAATTTAACAATCACAACAAAAATAGCAATCCCAGCTGACTGCAGGACAAGCCTTGTCCCTAGGCTACAATCAGGGTACACTTACATAGTAAGTGACCTTTAATAAACTTACTCGGTCGGTCCCAAATAAAAGTCTCAATACTTCAATTGACCGCAAGACAAGCCTTTGAGTTAGTAATTTTTATTTTTTATTTTTTTTAATATATATGTAAATTATACTTTGAAAATCGAGCGAGTACTAAACACAATAAACTCGTAATTAGACAGAATAATATTCAATGAAATAATATATATATATATATATATATATATTAAAAAAAGATTACATATTCTTAATTTCTTTATTTAGGTGAGTCGTGGCCATTCCTATTCCATTCCCTTTAAGAAAAAAGAAAAGAAAAAGGTATACAACTGACAAAAGAATGTGACGCTTCATATTGGGTAAAATCTTCATTTCATTTCTCTTATCCTCCTCCAATCCCAATTGGAGAGATCATATATATGTCTGTTTTATTTTCATATAGATAGAGAGAATTTATAGTGATTGGTGGAGTAAATAAAGCAAAATATTCTTGATTTCTGTCAATTATATCCCTTCCATCAAAAAAGGGACGTAATTCTCTGTTTGACTTCATTCTCTTCGTTTTCTTTTCCACCAACCTCCATTGCTTATCCTCAGCTCTCTGTAAGGTATCTCTTCTCTTTACTTTTTCTTAGTATTATTAATAAGGGGTAAAAAAAATGTTAGAAAATAATGAATGCGACTTAAATGTATATACTTTAATGCCGGAAATAATGAAAAATGATTTTGTACACAATTTGTCCCCATATTTGCAGAGATTTGATTAAAATCAGTATTCAACTTATTATTTTTGGTATATTCTGAAATAATCTTCTTTAATTAGCTATTTTTTCTATGAAAATTGTTCATACTCTGTATATAGAGGCAAATGTAGATGCTAATTTCCGGTTGAATTAATGTGACAGATGGAGAGGGTGGCGGTGGTTGGTGCCGGCATCAGCGGCCTGGTTTCGGCCTATGTTCTGGCTAAAGCCGGCGTTCATGTGGTGCTTTACGAGACGGAGGACTACCTCGGCGGCCATGCCAAGACCGTCACGGTGGACGACGGTGTTGATTTAGACCTGGGTTTCATGGTCTTTAATCGAGTAAGTACTAGACTCTTCCAATTATTTACTTTCTCTGTTCACAAAACAGTTTTGTTGATAAAAGTTTAAAACTTTAAGAGTGTATATATTTTTATTTCATGTTTATTCTTACATTTGTTAAATTTTAATTTAATATCGATAATATGATAATAAAATTAAAATTACTTGATAAACTTATCGAATCAAATGAGATATATTTTAAAAAATAAAGAGTACAATGTTTATTTTGAAACTACTGGCAAACCTTATCTCACTAGTAACAAATTGAAAAATTTACTAATATGCATTGTAAATTCTAACAAACTAGTCGAGTGGTAACTTATTCTCCCCAAAAAAAAAAAAAAAAAGTCAAATAGTAACCCTAGTCTAATTTAATATAAAATAATCTTAAGTATATATCCGATACATGTATTGGTTGTTTAGGAGCATTACCATATTAAGTCGTCAATGCATGATGACATCTGTAACATTACTATTTAACATATGATATGCATTTTCATTGATGTGATGTGGGTCCCGCAATTAATAAAAATAGAAAAGGAAATAAGTAAAAAAAAATCTAGTAATTTACCTGCTTAGGTAGTACTTAAAATATTTATATAACTAAAAAACGTAACGCAACATTTTCCATATGGTAAGAATTGTAGCATTTGGGTCCCTATAATATTAGTAAAATTACCTCAACTTTTCATTTGGTTGGAGGACCATAAGGATTAGCTGCATGCAGTCTTTACCAGAAAAGAAATGGACGTATGATATATGGCGGACAATGATAGAACTGAATCAATTGGGTAGTTGTTGGCTTCTCATGCATACCCCACATTACAAGTGAGGACCAATTGTCAATTGGTATATATGGTTGTAGATTCATTTAGCTTACAGATAGCCACTAGCTTACATATAGAACAAATAAGTAAACTAATAAAATAAGCTTTGAATGTGTTTATATTTTATTCAAAGCCAAACAATTTATATAATATAAAAACAAGTGTTATCAATTTTGTGATGATTAGTTTGGTGATTTTAGAAGGATTTGGACTATCATCAGCCTTATTAGGATAGTTTATTGTTTCCTAAATATTTTAAGCCTTTCAAGTTGATTTAATTAGTGACTTATTAGTACTTTTGAATCAGAGAAAATGACTTGCCGTTGAACTTGAGCCAACATATGGCCCCTCATTTGTAGCAATTGTGTTTTCAACTACTATTATTGCCTTGAAAATTTGAAAACTGTTACCAAATATGAGTGTTTGTTCATGGTGGGAGATTAGTCCAACGCAAGTCTGGATACTCCACGTATTAAAAAAAAATAAAAAAATGAGTGTTCATAACATTGAAAGAGAAAGAGAGAGACATTTGCTACGAAGCTTTATAGGATGGGGTGTCTAGAACTTATAGGGAAATTAATTTTTGGAGGCTATAGGAAATTTAAAAAGTTTTATTTATTTTTATTTAAAATGCATTGTTTTTGTAACGAGACTCTTTTTTTGGAACGAGCAAGTGTATTAAAGGTCACTTATTAACTATGTAAGTGCACCCTGATTGTAGCCTAGGGACATGGCTTGTCCTGCAGTCAGCTGGGATTGCTATTTTTGTTGTCATTGTTAAGTTTGAAACATGGTTCAGTAGATATTTCATCTCTTTGGTGGTAGGTTGGGAGTCATAAGTCCACGTGAAACTTCATGAGCCACTCAATCACTCATGGATGGTGTTGCTTAATAATTTATAAGTTGGACCTTTTGCTGATAAGATTAGGCTGTTTAGGCCCCACTTGCAGGAATCTTGGTTGCTGCTGGCCCTGCCAAGCTGAGACAAATTATTTCCCACTAGAGTGCATCCCCAGGTTTATTATTATGTAGAGCAAAATTTTTATCCCATAAAGTCTGTACTGATATTATTTCAACTACCCAAATGTAAAAAAGAGATGACTTTGGTAATGTGAAATTGTAATTAAAATGTCAAATAAGCTGCGGAGGGGGAACAGAACTTCACATAGTTGAGTAATCTTGGAAAAAAAATTATAGGAAAATATTAAGTATCAGTGGTCAAGATTTGTTCGATAAAATGAATTCTAATAATATGATTCATGTATTTGTTCAATTTGTAATTAATATGGAGTATATGTTAAGTAATTTCATGGATTACATTCTTCTTATTAAGCCTGCATTTTCCTTTTAATGGGCGTCCCTTTTGATGCCTTTGGAATCTAGGTGTGATATTTAGCATCCAACTATCCCCCCCCCCCCCCCCACCCCTCTTTCTTTCTTCTTCAAGTTTTGGGTTTGGATGTTCATGTAATTTGATTGACTAGAATTAAAAGAGTTAGTTGAGAGAGACAGTTATTGGAAATAACTATAAATGGTTGCTGTATTGGTCTATGCTATCAGGAAGAAACAAGTTAAGGGGGGAAAAAACTACCAATAACAAAATTGCTCCACTTTTTATCTTTGAAAAAAAAAATAAAAAAAATCTTATCTTCAATCAATAATGTGAAGCCTTCGAAGCTAGTACGTATGCATTATGGATTACTACAACCATTGCCATTTCGTTGTGTGTTGGATGCTTTAACAGCTACGAGTATGGGACAAATGTAAACTAATTTGTACCCGTTGAGCAGTATGTAACTTGCAGAGAATTTATGTTACCTCCATAAAACACTTAAACTTACTACCACTTTATGTGACACTCTCATCCCTAATGTGTTCATTTTTAGTGTAATCTGTTGGACTTACAAAAGTTGGTTCATCATGCAGGTCACATATCCAAACATGATGGAATTCTTTGAGAGTCTTGGAGTTGATATGGAGGTTTCTGACATGTCCTTGTCGGTGAGCCTAGAAAAAGGCCAAGGCTGTGAGTGGGGAAGTCGAAATGGTTTGTCAAGTTTGTTCTCTCAAAAGAAGAATGTATTGAATCCGTACTTTTGGCAAATGTTACGAGAAATTTTTAAGTTCAAAGATGACGTTATTAGGTAATGATGAAACTCAAATAGCATTTTATGTATCAGCTAGATTTTCAATTCTTTCAGTCCAGGATCCTCTGATCCTCTCTAGCTCTGGTGAGAACAAATTAAAAAAAGAAAAAGAAGAAAGCATATGTATATATATGTAAAATATATATGGATCAAATTAGTGTGGTGACAATACTACCCTGGACTGTTTGTTGATTTTGATGAAAACTTATACAGCTATCTCATTTAAGGGGCACTGATATACACACACACACACACACACACACACACCTAGTTTAGTTGAACACATTTGTACTTTATCCATACAAACATTTTTTTGGCACATAGTAGAGGTCCAATCCATGATATAGCTTCACCCAGATAGGATGATTTAACTGATAGTACATTTCTCGTATGATGATTCTTGCAGATACGTTGAAGATCTTGAAAACAACCCAGATATTGATCGCAATGAAACACTGGGTCATTTCATCAAGTCACATCGTTACTCTGAGTTATTTCAGAAAGCTTATCTTGTGAGACTCCTGAAGCATTGTATTCCGTAACATTCTTAAGAATGTTTTATGTGATTGTATTGATATCTTGCTTTCTAGTGGCAACTTAAAAATCAAAAGATTTTCTACAGGTTCCAATGTGTTCATCAATTTGGTCCTGCCCTTCAGAGGGAGTAATGAGTTTTTCTGCTTATGCTGTTCTCTCATTTTGCCGCAATCACCATCTGCTTCAGGTACTAGTATTTAAATCCTCTTTGAAGTATCCTAAGTTTCATTACGAGTCAAGTGTGGCATGTGAAATGAAAAATATACATGCGGCTTAAGTTGATCATATATGAATATATTTTGATGCATTCCAAAAATTTCCTACCTTTTATTTTCCTGCAGCTCTTTGGTCGTCCTCAATGGCTTACTGTAAGATGGCGGTCCCATAACTATGTCAACAAGGTAACTTAATATTTTTGGAATACCTCAAACGTTGTAGTACTACCAAGTAACAGGATTTAATCCTAATGTCCTTTATTATAAGCTAAAACAATATGTTGCTTGTTACTGAGATACTAAGATCAACAGGTTAGAGAAGAGCTGGTTAGTAGAGGTTGCCAAATATTAAGTGGTTGCAAGGTACATTCTGTTTCAACAGTTGATGAGGGTGAGTGCTTGACTTCATATTTCCCACCTTGTAAATTGACACCTTCCATTTCTCTAGTTTCTTTCCTTAATTACTTGCTATAAGCTGTTTAAGTTTAATACAATAGCTGTAGTAGGTTCCATTATATTAAACATTTTGTCTTATAGAAAATTGCATGATTCTAATTGTAAATGTTGAAGGGGTTTGAGCAGGTTGCGATGTAATTTCTGAAGATGGATCTCAAACAAGGTATGATGGATGTATTATGGCTGTGCATGCCCCAGATGCTCTGAAAATCTTAGGAGGACAGGCTACGTACAATGAAACGAGAGTACTTGGTGCTTTCCAGTATGTGTATAGGTAATTTCTGTTCTTTAGCAGTCATATATATATATATATATATATATATATATATATATGTCTCATATTTTTCAAGAGAGATTCCATTCACAAGATATACCATCACATAATTCAGAAATCCAGGCATACTTGTTTGGATTTCTACATGTATTTTACCATTCACTGTAACAGTATCTTCTGATTTAAGAACTTGTTAGATATAAGTGCAAAAGATTTGAAAGCAATGTGGAGCATTTGCAACATTTTCTCTTTCCAGATACTTGGATTTGCCTTTTATTTATGTACATGTTCTTTAGCTTTATGCAAATCAGCTGCTCTTCATAATAGAATTCCTATAGTTATTAGTTCAAAATGCAAATCATTCTTAAATCCTTCTGGCAGTGATATTTATCTTCATCGTGACACAAATTTAATGCCAAAAAATCCAGCAGCGTGGAGTTCTTGGAATTTTCTTGGAGATGTAAATAACAAAGTTTGCCTCACGTATTGGCTCAATGTGCTCCAGGTTAGTAACCCTGTCACTTGATTTATGTTATTGAGTTGCATCACTATACCGAAACATGAGAGCAATCAAACATTTTTACCATTTGATGAATATGTGCAATTTTTTAAATGAAAATTTGAATGGTTGAAAACATCAGTGAGAGTACATTGTTATTTTCATTTCTCTCTTTTGGGATAACAATAATTCATTATTTCGAAACACATCTAAAATGCAGAACATCAGTGAGAAAGGGTTGCCTTATCTGGTAACTCTTAATCCCTCTCATACACCGGAAAATACCTTGCTTAAGTGGACAACTGGCCATCCGATTCCCTCAGTTGCTGCATCAAAAGCCTCACTTGAGTTTGATGACATTCAAGGGAAGAGAGGGATTTGGTTCTGTGGAGCATACCAGGGTGAGCAATCCTGTGGTGGCAAAAACATGCAGAATTTTTTATAAATCAAAATCTGGTGCATTAGTAACGTAGCCTTCTGCTCTAGCATTTAAAAGACATTCAACCCATTCAGCATATTTAGCTCATTCGTAAATTTAAATCTTTATTCTTTGAGTTAAATGCCACATTATTTACTGAGGCATCTTCTATGGTAATTGTTTCAGGCTATGGATTCCATGAGGATGGACTAAAGGTATTATTACTTTGAACAATTGAACATTTATCTTTAGTCCAAAGGATGTAACACTAATATTGCGGGTCACTGCAACTATTAACAAAAAATAAAGAAATAAATTAAAAAGTGTCATCGATTCTAGAATAGCCTTCAGAACTATTGTGGCTTTCTTCAACCTTTTACGCATGACAATTTAAGGAAAAAATAATAAGTGTTAGATATCACTAAAATTCGGTTTTACTTGCAGGCTGGTATGGTTGCTGCAAATGGTATGCTTAGAAAGACTTGCTCTATTTTGAGCAACCCCAAACATATGGTACCTTCAACGCTAGAATCTGGGGCACGCCTGTTTGTTACTAGGTTCCTTGGAAGTTATATTACTACTGGCTGCTTAATGTGAGTTAACTCTGATGATAAGTTGCATTCTTCTTGTTTAGAGTGTAGGCTATCATATTTTGACTTCTTTTAAAGCTTGATACTTCAGTAACTTTCTACCTCTACCGTTCTAGAGGTATCCAGTGGTGTTTGTTATTAGAGTAAATGTTGAGAGTTAAAGTCATAACCATTTGCACTGCATGTAGACGCACAGAAATTCCTTAAGTGTGCAGTATCTTGTGGGTCTCAATTCATCATATGTATTATCATGTAAACAACATGTAGAGATGGTAAGAGGAAATTTACATAGCAAAGAAATCCCAAGCCAAGGTGCTTACTTATTATTAACTTTCATTTTTTTTCTCTCTTTACATGTTTTGTCATAAAATTTTAATCTTTAATTTTAGAATGCTACCATAGTTGGCTCTGGGATCAAGTAGATGGGTGATGGGTTTTGGTGACGGTTAAGGTTTAAAGTGGGTTAAAATCAGTTGGAACCAGACATTTAACTGCATGGAGCTCGTGAGATTTCTTGAGGTTGAAAATACATGTGAAGAAGATATATTGATTTCATGTATTATTGTGGTTTTTTTTTTTGGTAGTTTATTGGAAGAAGGAGGTACAATTTTTACATTTGAAGGGACCGTAAAGAAAAGTTCACTGAAAGTGTATCTAAGAATTCACAGTCCACAGTTTTATTGGAAGGTATACACTCTGTTCAATTTTGAACCATCTGTAAAAGTGTTGATTCTTAATTATTTGTACTTGAGAGATCAATATGTGCATACAATTTTCCATTCAAAGTTTTGTCCGATATCTCAGGTGTAAGTTTTGCAGATTTCTTTGTCAGGATTAAGTTTTGTCAAATTAATCTGTTAGGTATGTTCTTCACATGGATTCTTTTGACAGATTGCTACACAAGCTGATTTAGGCCTTGCGGATGCCTATATTAATGGTGACTTTTCTTTTGTTGACAAGAAAGAAGGTCTTTTAAATCTCTTCATGGTAAGAAAATAAGTCTAGGTTGAGTTTCCAGCGAATTCCCATTTTTAACTTTACTGAAATCTGTTCTGCAGATTTTTATTGCCAACAGAGATCTGAAAACTCCTGTCTCGAGATTAAAAAACAAAAGGTATATTAATTGGTGGGAATAGCTAAGTAGTTGTGTCACATATATTCAACCCCTGAATAGATAATTATGTACCCTTGGTTCATTGCAGGGGCTGGTGGACACCAATGTTTTTAACAGCTGGAGTAGCATCTGCTAAATACTTCTTTCAGCATGTTTCGAGGCAAAACACTCTCACCCAAGCTCGCAGGAACATCTCTCGTCATTATGACTTGGTGTGTCAAACAACCCTATCAATGTTTTGTGCATGCAAGAAATAGATTATCAATATGTTTTGTATGTTTACACACAAAGCATTGTTCAAAATTTACTTGGAGGATGTTTGGCTCCTTCAAAGTTATAAATTGCCCAAATCTGTTTTTGACCTGAGGCAAGTCTTTAATCTTTATTAGGATAAGATGGAAGCTCTTTAAAAACTTATTAAATCTGAAAATCAAGTTTTTATTTGTGTAGCATGTTTTTGAATATCTATGCAATATGCAAAAGGAACTTTTATTTTCTTATTATTATTTCAGAACAAATATTTTCGTAATATATATATATATATATAAATTAAACTGACAATTGGTCATTGTGTTTGTGTTTCTAGAGTAATGAACTTTTTTCTCTGTTCTTGGATGAGACAATGACGTACTCATGTGCAGTATTTAAGGTCAGGGTTTCAAACTTTCTATTTGTTCAGACATTATATCTAAAAAGCGATCTTTTTTTCATTATCTAAGGATACATTTCTCTTTCTGATGTATGTTTGATAGACGGAAGATGAAGACTTGAAAATTGCACAGCAGAGAAAAATTTCTCTTTTAATTGAAAAGGTGAGGCCTTTGCATTATAATACTCCAATATTAATCCAAGTGAACTTTTCTTTGAAAGATCTCTTCATAGTTTTTGTCTTTAAAATGTTCTAGGCAAGAGTTGCCAAGAATCATGAAGTTCTTGAGATTGGGTGTGGTTGGGGAAGCTTAGCTATTGAAGTTGTCAAACGAACTGGATGTAAATACACTGGCATTACCCTGTCTGAGGAGCAACTAAGATATGCAGAAATGAAAGTAAAGGAAGCTGGACTTCAGGTACTCTTTAAGTTTCGACAACAGTTCAAGGTTTATTTATGTTCAAAATACAAAGGTCATAGTAGTAGGTGGTTCCGAAGAATGTTAGACATAAAGAAAATATATCGATTTCATTTAGATCTCGAGAACTTGTTCTTATCATATACATTGCTTTATTATTCAAATTGAAATAATCTAGAATTCTAAGACTCGTAAATTGGGAAAATGATGAGAAAGTTAAATGACTTGCTGAATCTCTTCAAATATGCATTCAAGCATTACTTGATATTACCTAGTTTTTCATTTCCCATCTCATTTTCATTTTCATTTTCAGGACCACATAAGGCTTCTTCTTTGTGACTACCGCCAATTGCCAGACACCAACAAATATGACAGAATTATATCTTGGTAATTTCATTAACTGTCAATCTTGTGTTATCATAACATGCTAAGTTGATAGAATGACTAATCAAAAGACATTTTCAGTGAGATGCTAGAAGCCGTTGGCCATGAATTTATGGAGGAATTTTTTTGTTGCTGCGAATCAGTATTGGCAGAAAATGGACTCTTTGTTCTTCAGGTATTAAATAGAAAGAAAAGATCAAATAAGATTAAATAAATTAATTAATTAAAAAAACGACCCTCTGTCTTTCTGGTTTGTCCCATAAAATTGTCACACAAGTATCCCTTCAAGAACCCTGTATACCTTATTACTTGTATTGCTTCTTCCTTGTATGTACAATTTTGCTCAGTTCATATCAATACCAGACGGGCGGTATGATGAGTACAGGCGAAGTTCAGACTTCATAAAGGAGTATATATTTCCTGGCGGGTGCTTGCCTTCACTTAGTAGAGTGACAACAGCCATGGCTGTTGCATCCAGGCTTTGGTAAGAGCCTAAGTTATTTGCATGATTTATAAATATGGGAACTTCTTTTAACATTTTGCACTTTTGTAATTTCGCCGAAACGAATGCAGTGTGGAGCATGTGGAAAACATAGGGATCCATTACTACCAAACACTCAGATTGTGGAGGACTAACTTCTTGGAAAAGCAAAGGTAAAGACTCTGCTACATTCTTCCAGTGGTTTGTTAGTCTTTTTGAATTGCTTTGGCATGTTACAACATACCCTTGTGTACTAAATATCTTTTTATAAATTCTGAAATCTGAAGCATTTAATATTTGTGTTTTTAGCAAAATCCTTGCTTTGGGGTTCAACCAGAAGTTCATCCGAACTTGGGAGTATTATTTTGATTATTGTGCAGCTGGTTTCAAATCACGTACCCTTGGAAATTACCAGGTATTTCTTATATCTGATAGTGTCACCTAACTTCAGGACTCATATCGGTTCCATATTGATGTAAAAATCCTCCAAGTATATAATATACCTAGTTATGAAATCATATAAACATTGACTATTCACATATGGAGGAAGTTGATCCTCAAAATTGTTTATAGATATTATTAGGGAATTGATTCACAAATAAAAGTGATATTTTCACAAGATTCATATCACATGTCAGACAAGTAGCTGCACAATTATTTTTGTGCATTTTTACATGATTGCTTGTTTGCTTTGTTGAGTAATTCTATGGACACAACTATACATACAAAGTTGTGTAGAAACAGTATAAAAAATAGAGAAAATAGAAAATATGACTTACCATTTGATGTTTTACACATTGTTACACAATATATACAATATATGAGTGTTACTCTTGGTGCACACCAACTTTTTGTGTATAACTTGTCCACGTAGTATTTTTCTTTTGTATTTATTCAACAGTGATAAGTATTTTTTATTTATTATTATTTATCAATATGCTCTGATGCCAAAATTCTGCATTCCCTGATATTGTAGGTTGTATTCTCACGCCCCGGCAATGCGGCTGCATTGGGCAATCCATGTACGACCAGTTAGGTCCGTCAATGAGTCAAAATATGATCAATCAAGTGTGATAATGAATTAATGATCTAATTTATTCTGTAATGGATCATTGACTTGACTCATGATTCACTTGATCCAACAATATAAATCATGATCTAAATCGATTCATTTTTTATAAAAAAAAATATTCGTACAATTATATTAATTTATAAAATGTTATTATTAATAAAATTATATTAACTTGTGAAATAATATTATCTAAACTTTTCACTTTCTCATTTCATTATTTTTTTTTAACTTTCTCTCACTAAAATTTTTCACTTTTTCTATTTAAAAAATTCAATTTTTTCATTTTATTTTTTCATGTCAAAAATCAGCCAACATAGATATATAAAGGTGGGTGAAATAAAATATGTTAGTTGAGAATGTTACTGTACGGACTATTTCTATAACACTATTAATACATATAATAAAATGTCACATTGACGTAGATATATAAAACTGAAAACAGACTCAGCTACTTAATGCATGCACAGTTTGTGAATATATAATCAAACTTAATTTTTACTCTTTCTTTTTATTTCATATTATAAGATTAATATTGATTTTTTATATTTTTAAATTTAAAATTAACATGATTCATTTAAATTTTGAGAATAATAAATCTTATAACTATTAATATTTTTTTAGGTAGTTATATAGTATTAATAATTATATTGACATGATCTAAATGAATTTATCTTAATTTTGAATTTGAAAATGTATTAAATTAACATTTAAAAAATTATTATTAGTCGTATAATTTAAAACGGAGTTATATCGTAGTAATTTTAACTTTGTGAAGAAACTGAAATATAGAGGTCAATTAAATACTAACTTGAAGGCATTAAGAAGGGTTAGATGGCCACTTGGGGGCATATTGGTCCAAAGGATACCAGTGAAGCCTTAAATAATTTCTCCAATTATGAATTGTTTCTTTTTTCATATTAAAACTTTAATTCAATAAATTATATCGGAGTCCATACAAAATATAATATATATACTCTCTAAAATTTTTTTTACTATATTAATTTTTATAAAAATTATACTTCTATCTGGTTGCCCATTACTAACACTGGCTTTCTGGTTGCCCTCTCTCGGGACAATTCATTGCATGCTACTGCGAATATTTCAGAATGACAACTATAAAAATTTGTTATTTTTCCCAGTTGCATCTTAATTAGTTTTGGTTTTGAAATATGGCCAAATACAGTTACAAGTCAATCAACCAATAATTTTTAACCGGCAAGGTTTAATAAGTATATTAGAAAATAATACGTCGAATTATAATTAGTTCACATACACCATACATGGGTATCATAATCAACCACAACCATACATATTATTTTGTAACCACTTTTAGTATTCATTTTGGAGTCGCCAAAACAATATTAATAAAGATGAAATAAACACAGAACAAGCATGCATCCTTAAGCATGTAAATTTCACAATGGAACACTTTTGAGCCATGGAAAGAGCATTATTTATTGTAGAAGTAACCAACTTTAAATAATTTCTAGAATTAATAAATAAATAAAAATGTCTTTAAAGTTTGTAAATTTTACAAATTGGACTCTCTTGGGGGCATGGAACTAGTATTATTAATCATTGAAATAACCAACTGAAAATAATTTCTAGAATTAACCAATTTTCCAACAAACTTTCAAACATTTATAACAAGAAAGCAAATCTTAAATAGATATCCTTGAACTATTAAAGAATTTTTTAAACCATTTTTAACTCATTATATCCAAAGTAGCCATCCTAAACATTAGGGATAAAATGGAATTGTCCAACTACTGTAGTCTACTCTACGACATACCACAGTATGTCTGGTATGTTGGGTTCTGAAATATCGAATCCACCACAACCCGAGTGATATTGTCAGATCTCCATGGCCTGGCTTCAGCACAACCATTCTCGGTCCTCTTAAAAAGTTTCATTCCGCTCTAAACACATCCCAGCAAGAAGCTCATGTTTAGCCCCGACTCATAATCAAGCATCTCTTCTCCTGTACAACACAAGGGCACAGGAGCAAACAATTATGCCATTGTCAAATTTTAACTACCACTACCATTACTGCTACCCATTACTAACCGAGGAACCAAAAAGACCTAGAGATCCACTCCTACCATTAAGAAGGCTCGCTAAACCTTCATACTGCTACTTTGTATTGTAACCAAGACTACTATTACTGAACATAAATGACAATCATGAAGAATATATCAATTAAATCCCACTACATATGCCAGAGATCATCACCACATACAAAACAGGAAACAGTAATTAATAGTTCAATATAAGCTATTATATCATTAACACTACGGAAAATCTCCCGATAAGCTAGCAGATATAAGCACACCAAATTTAAAGCTACACTCTGAAGCAAATAATGAAAAGGGGGCAACTCTACTCCTCAAAAATACTGATTATTATTAAGTACCAAAATAGATACTGCAAACTACTAGGATTCAAGCAATCCAACCAGTCCCGATGTGTGCATGCATCCTGCAATAACAGCCCTCCTCTGCACCAGCCCTGGAAAGCATCAACTGCATGTCTTTAGAACAAAAAGAAGTCATAGATGAATCACTGTTATCAAAATCACTGCTGCTGCGCCTGTCGAGTTGGAGCACCACCATACCCACCACCATATCCAACTTGCCCACCATTAGGTCCACTGGCCTGAGCCCCATAATTCCCAGAAGCTTGTGAAGGGTCAGATCTCCATCCTTGATTTCCGTATCCTGAATTACCATTAGCATCACCATAGCTACCTCCCATGTAGCCCCCACCACTAGATTGCAGCTCTCCACCAGCAGAGGAATTGCTATTTGGGGCACTCCCAAGCCGACCTCCAACAGCACCATATGCAGCTGGATTTCCATAGGATCCATCAGCTCCACCATATCCACCATAACCATAACCTCCACTTGGAGATTGACCTGTGGGTGCTGAAACAGGTGCACCACCACCAGTTGCGGCACCAGAAGCACCCCAAGGAGTATTCCCATAGCCCATAGTACCATATCCAGAGGACGCCTGAGTGCCATATGCACTTCTTGGTGCACCTGGAGGCCCACTTCCATAACCAGTATTAGGGACATTAGGGTTCCCATAGGCCGCAGCAGCAGGGCCACCATACCCAGGATTTGCACCACCATAACTACCGTAGCTGCCATAACCCATGCCATTACTAGCAGGACCATACCCATAACCGGATGTACCGTATCCAGAAGATCCATAAGATGGAAAGCCACTGCCAGTATTTTGAGACTGCATGTACCTGTTGGAATCACGACCTTCATAAGAACTTGAATTGCCACCAGAACCACCATAACCCTGATAACCTCCACCACCACCGCCACTTGCACCACCACCCATGGAACGGCCACCTCCACCAGGGTTAGCATCTTTGGGAAGAGCCCGCTTGACTTCCACTTGTTTGCCATTTAAATCATGGAAGGTCTTGTGCAAAACCCTATCAACTGCATCTTCAGAGTCAAAGGATATAAACCCAAATCCACGGGGTCGATTAGTCTGCTGGTCATACATAACAACTACATCAGTCACATGACCATAAGATTCAAAATACTGGCGAAATCCATCTTCGCTCAGAGTAGGAGGTAAACCCCCTACAAAAATTTTCTTGGTCCGGACATTTCCACCACCTCCAAAGTTTCTACCAGCATTAGGGTTTCCAGCTTTGGAAACCTGCTGTTCCTCTCTTGACAAGGCCCTCTTAGCCTCAACCTAGATAAGAAAAGTTATGGTTATACACAAGGAAGTGTAGAAAGAGCAAGAAGTAAACAGACAATCACATGCATTTCTACTTCAAGGAATGCATATACATTGATGTATTCCAACTTGTATATGAGAACAGAAAACCTGACCAAGGAAGAATTTTGAAACCAATACATGACCATATTGATTTCAGTATACTATGAAGTTGTTCAGAGTCATTGATACGAGTCTCAAAGATGGCAGTAGTACACAAGAAGTAAATGATCATACACTGCTCAAAAATAAGACCAAACAATTTAATAAATAGATTCCAACAACAAAGCAGTCCCGAGACTAACATTCCTTTAAACCTATACCATGTTCAAATATAACATTTGCCAAACTAGTTAGAAATGAAAAGACGGTACAATATAATCTACCACTTTTCAAACCACCATTTACTGAAATCTAGCATCATCACTTTCGAAGCCAAGTGGCAATTCAGGTAATATGAACTGGGGGGCAGGGTTAATTTTCTTGTCTACAACTTTTGAAGAATCAAATCAACCTTCAGAGTATTGTCATCACATATAAACTATAAGAGAATGAATTGATCTCTTATAAATTTGGTTATGCTATGAAAACAAACTCAAAATTAATGAATTTACACCCAAAAAATTGTCGCAAGATCTAAACATTAACTCATTCACCTTTTATTGTAAAGTTTAAATATGCATATCAGCCCTCAACTGAGGGAAATCAGTATCCCATAAAGTAGATTCCATAGTAAGGTTAAAAAAAACTCACTAAAGAGAAATAATAAGAATCTTACTGAAGATCTCAAACAATACACTTAAAATAATAATGATAAAATAAGAAAAGTATACATTCAAACCCGAACGGCAAATACAAAAATGAGTTTAGTTAGATTCCAAAACAAAGGGAACAACATAATTACAACATGAATATAACAACAAACTAATTGTCAGTATAAGAATTATGCAACATAAATCCAAAGAATGCTTGAGCAGTGAGCACTAAAACATGAGAAGGCATAATTGCAATACCCGAATGAAAATAGCCCACCACTACCCACCAAAATAAACATTAATATATAAATCAAAAACCTAAAAATCTCAAAAGATCAAAAGATTAGGTTAATCTAATCAAAAAAAGTGTAACCCGAAGAAAAAATATATGAAAAAATTACAATTATATCATTCTTTGCTATTTCCTTCCCTTATCACTATTTAAAACTTGTAACTTGAAGATTAACAAACAACTCAAATGGAATAAGGAAAAACAGTAACAAGGCTTCTAAACCAACAAAAAGGAGATTTATCATATCTCACATCCACTTAAATGTGGAGTAATTACAATTATGAAATATTCAAAACTTACTTGCATACTGCTTTTTCTTTTACCAAACTTTCAGTTTCAAAAACGAATGAAAGAAAGAGAAAAAAAAAATCCTACTGCAGGAGAAAATGCAGTGATACTAAAATTACCAACACAACCATTAGAAACCGACCGAAAAAATAGAATAACATAAACACGGATAGTTATCAACTCAGCAAAGCCTTTTACAGAACAGTAAAGAAAAACTAAATACAAATCGTAAAATATATTACCAAATAAAATAAGTGAACATACCAAAAGCTCATAAATGATTTGATGAAGCAGTGAATGCAATGTAACAATAGAGCACTAAACAGAAAATGCATGAGCACAAAGCCTGTACAAACACCCAAGACACACTAGGTATAATTGTATAAATGTGACAGCTAAAGCCCTAGTCCTGAAATAAGCACACACTCACATACATACTATTAAATGAGCTGACATAAATAATACCGCACAAAATAGCATGAAACCATCAGAAAACCAAAAAAATTACATGTACTGGACATAACTGTATATGTATAAGCTGAACCAGAAAGTACCAACAATGGCCACATTAATAGAGCAAAACCCCAGAAATGAGAATGAAGAAACTCTCCCAGGAATAAAAATATGCACTGGAGTGATAGTGAGTACACATGTACTGCATTTGCATATAATACCGGAAAAAAAACAGAAGCTCTAGAAACCAAAATGCCTTAAATAAAACAATTACATAGTACAAAAATGAACCAACTGCACTAATTTCAACTAATATAACCTCAAAAAACAAATTAAAACCCAGAACACAAATTGCATCTCTAAATAAAGCTGACCTGACCCATCAACAATAGCAAAAAAAAAAATTCAAATCAATAGAGCAAAAACCCAGATATGAGAATGAAGAAGCACACTCGGAAATATAAATATGCATCTGGAGTACACTACATTTTTATACAATACAAAAAGAAAGTACCTAAAATTCCTAGAAACCTAAATGGCTGAAATAACACAATTACACAGTACAAAAATAAACTGACAGCATTAATCCCAACATATAATCTCATATAAACGAAATCCAGAAGCCAGCTAAAGCATCTAAAATAACGTATCCCTAGATAAAGCTAAACAGACCCATCAAATAGCAAACAAAATCCAAATCAACACTGAAAAAAACCCAAATCCTAAATCAAGAAAAGAAGTCGTAAAACAAATATTGAAATCAAAGTATAAATCTTTACCGTTCTGCCATCTATGATATGTTTATCCTGGAGAACAGTATCTAAAACGGAAGGATCTGCAAAGACCACAAAACCGAAACCTCTAGGCTTCCCGGTGAGCTTCTCCCTCATAACGGAGGTCAACACAACCTCACCATAATTCCCAAAATAATCTTTCAGCTTTTCCTCTGATGTTTCCCATGAAATCCCTCCAATGAAAAGTTTACCCTGATCTGAATCCATCTGAGAAATTACCTCTATTTTCTCTTTCTATACGTATATATATTTGTATGTATAGGTTTGAAAAGATAGAATGGGGTGAGTGAGAGAGGCAGTGAGGGTTTGTGGCGGAGACGCCGCCTGGGTTTGGGAGAGGAGGGAGAGAGAGAGAGAGAGAGAGAGAGGGAGGGAAGAGAAAGGGGGTCAACTTGAGACAGAGGGAGAATAAGCAAGTGATTCGAGATTGAGTAGTATTCTAAATGTACGGTCCAGATTTATTGATTAATGGCTGAGATTTTTCTTTAGGTTTGGTCTCACACCAACGAATATTCTCTGACATGGGTCGGGTCGGGTCATTTTTAGAGGGAAAGAGTGTAAAGATTTTTTGCCACTAAGATGAAACGTCAATTTTCAATTTTTAGAACATTTTACTTGGTAATGTTTTTTTTTCCTATGTTATTTTCTTCTTTCTTTCTTCTTTTACTAAGTTTTTGTTTAAGACGATTGAAACTTTTTAGATAGCAAAGATAAGAAAAAAATAAATTAAAGAACGATTGGTTGACGGTTGAGCGATTCTAAATAATACTCACATGAAGAATAAAATAAAACCAAATCTAATATTACGATACATTTTAAATTAAATATGCATTTGTATTGATTCATAACGTTCGAGAAAATTGTATTTATTTTTATTTAAAATAAACGTCTGTATATCAGAATGTGTACACAATAACGACAAAACTAATTCTGCAATATCTTCTTAATGAAATATGTACCTGTATTCGACTCATGAGTGTTGAATAAGTTGCATATAATCTTTGTAAAATTATAGGGTGTGCCGCGTGCATTGTGCCCTTTGCCTACACTTCTTCCATACTCCAACTCTATTTGTCATTTCATTTTCTCCTTCTCCTTCTTCCCTCCTTTCAGGTACTACTTGTCATTTATTCCACATTTCCCTCTCCCTTCTCTATCCAAAGAAGAAAAAAAAAGAATAATAAAAAAAAAGAAGAAAAAGAAAGAAAAATCAACAGAATATTGTGTTGGGCTAACTTCACTTTGATTTAGTGGGTCTGTGTTAAATATACTCAAGATTGGAAGAAGCCAATTGTGTCGGTAGTTTGTCTTGTACTTCTTTTAATCTAAGGCCCAAAAATGCCCAATATGAGACAAAAAGACAACAACTCCATTGGCTGATCCATTATTTACTTTGAAACATAAATCACATGTTGAATTTGATCTTGTCATGTGAAAAATATAAAAAAGGGTCTATTTTATGATGATTTATTAGTTTTTTCAAATATATAAATTTTGCAGAAAAACGCACATAAACATTTTTAAAATTATGATACGGGGATGTATTTGTTTAAATGAATGTAAGATACTTACTATTAAAAAGTATTTATTCAAGTTTTGGAAACAACAAAGATAATAATTAGTAGTACTTTATAGTTAGGCTGTGTTTGATTAGCTCTTAATGCCTCTTAATAGGCATACCTCTGATTCGATCAGAGCCAAATCTTGTTTGGTAAAAATTTTTTGCCTTTTAATACCTCTTAATCGGTAAGACTCAAAATTAAATCTTAATAATTTAGAGGCACATCTGAACGAAATTGACTTTTTTTGGACAAAAATGACCTCTTTTGTGACGCCCTAAAATAGGTCCACGCAACCCATTTTGAGTCGCCAATAACATTCTACAAAAATACAAATACAATTACGAATTTTTCCATATACAACTAATATTTGTCGTACAAAATACGACCATACATATACTGTGACTTTCTAAACAAATATCGTACCGTATGGTACCACAGTATCCAAACCCAAATTATTACAATGCCGTAAAAAGACGGCAACACATGTTTTAAGTCTCCAATATAATTATTATTAAACTATGCTACAACTTGATGAGAACAACCAATAACTCGGACCATTACTCCACTCTCCGGCTAGTCCCAACTATATTTTCCTTTCCTGAGAAGAACAATAGGACAAAACTGAAAAGGGTGAGCTCAAATAGCCCAGTAAGAAGTATCATGACTAAGATAATGAAGAATAAAAATTATCTTTAATTTTCAACAATAATAAATCAGAGATTTAAAGATATTATATTTGTTCAACAACAACAACTGCAGCGGAACGAACAAACCATTAGAATAGTCAAGTAGATTATAATATCTACCATCTTCTATAAGTTAAAGGATCACCACCAATATTTTATCCATGTAACACCAATCAACAATTCCTGTTTATAAACAACCAAATCAACAATTTATATTCAACAGCCTCTCTTTGCACTACGTGCCAAAGATATTTATTTGTAACATCACCGGTCATGATCATGCCAAACGCCAGTTCATCTTTGCACTACGGGCCAAAGAGAACTTTCACCATACGCCTTTATTTGTAACACCAAAAGTCATGATTATACCAATACACAGTTTGGTCAAAATCATGTCACGGCAGTTCATCTTTGCACTACGGGCCAAAAAGAACTAATACCACAATTTAAGTATGAGGATGAGGATGATGACAATGATACAGTGAGATTAAGGATAAGAAAAGATTTATAATTTAATCAGTATTGAAGATTGACCAAATTGCCAACACGATGACCAAATTGTGGAGTCAAATTCAAGAATGATATTCAAGAAATTATTTCATGCTTCAACTATAACGTATAAAATGAAATAGAAAGATTCAAGTGAAAAGATATTAGATGAAGCACAAACTATTAAGGATATTCTACTAATTTTCAGGGATTTTCTCCATTTAAAAATAAGGTTTTGGAAACAAACAAAGATTCTTATCATAAATAGAGAAACGTGAAAGAAAAAGATATCCCTTAAAGAGTACAAAAAAAATGATATGTTATACGAGTATAACAGAATATATGAAACTGCAAATGGATTTTCACCCGTCATGCGATAATTCACGTAGACAGGTTATTTCCACAAAAGATTAATAAGTAATGAATACAAAGGGTTATTCACCAGGCATGCGTCAATCCGCACGGACAGATTATACCCACAGATTAATAAGGAATGAATACAAAGGGTTATTCACCAGGTACGACATTCCGTACATACAGGTTATTCCCACCGAGTAATAAGGAATGAATACAAAAGAGTATTCACCAGGTACGACACTCGTACATATATGTTATTCCCACAGAATAATAAGGAATGAATACAAAAGGATATTCACCAGGCATGAGTCATACCGCACGGACAGGTTATCCCCACAAATTAATACATAATGAATATCAACCTTTATGAGTATAATATCACTTACGAACATGAAAGCAAATGATATTATATATGAGTATAAAAGAAATGATATTCCCTACCTTCGTTAATAAAATACTGGATGTTGCTTTCTATGAAGTTTACTAACTTCGGATAATGCTAGTATTCTCACAAATACTCACAATAGCCTAGCACACTAAGAGAACTTGAGAAATTTAGAGAGAGAAATGAAGTATAAGCAAGTAAGGAAGTTATGATTTTTCTTATACTAAACCCCCCTATTTATAGTAAAATGTAATCAATATCTACCACACATTAATTATCACACTCTTTTTAT
Organism: Aralia elata; assembly: GCA_034770075.1. NCBI lineage: Eukaryota > Viridiplantae > Streptophyta > Magnoliopsida > Apiales > Araliaceae > Aralia > Aralia elata. Next base: position 12,637,473 of record CM068384.1, read on the forward strand.
ATCATCCATCCATTTTTTTCTTCAATCTATATCATCCATCCATTTTTTCTTTAATTTATATCATCCATCCATTTTTTCTTTAATCTATATCATCCATTCATTTTTTCTTTAATCTATATCATCCATCCATTTATTCCAAAAAGATTAATCCATTATCAAAAGATAACTCCATTATCAAAAAGATAAAACCATTATAAAAAAATAACTCCATTATCATAATAAATCCCTTTTTCTGTATTATTGTGTTAAATGTATTAATATCACCGATAGCATATACTCGCAATACTGGCAACCAGATTATTCCCAAGAAAGAGGGGGTCTTCCATAAAAATGGCGCGCAATTAAATAACCCCTTTCCTTGACAGAATTTCTAGACATTGTCAATAATGCTAAAATATCCTATCAAATAATATGAGTTACAATGTCGTGACAAATAATAAAAAAATATTATGCAGATGATACTGTAACAATTATTGAATCAAGATATTGTGCAATTGTTACTTTATCAATTATTGAATCAATAATATAAAACACTGTGGAACACCGTGTGTTATTGTGGAATACCGTATGCTACTCTGGAATAACGCGTTTTATTGTTCTTTTTATCACTGGGTATTTCAACAGTTATCGGTTAAAGTTTTGCCGCCAATTTCTATCACTTTCTATATTCGATAGTTAACCTGTTGTGGGGCCCACTATCATTGATAATATTGTCATTTCGGCGCCATCGTACGGTACCGAATATAATATTCCCCGACAGAAAGAATATTCCCCGACAAAAGGAATATTTTCCGACATACTGTTTATCAGATAATTTGCATGTAACACCCTTAATTATCATTTATAACAATTAAGCACTTCACTATTTAAAAAAATAATCATAAAGAAAATAATAAACTTTTATTTCATAAAGTCGGGATCTTACATCTTTGATATTCCAAAATTCCTCTTTTACCTCCAATAACCCTAATTAATCTGCAAATCAAAAAATTTCAAAGTGGGTAAGATTTCAACGAAAGATTCAAGAAGTTCATGAATTAAAATTTTTATAGAGGTTGATTTGAATTTTGGTAACCATATATTCTTGAATTTGACATCTACTTACTTCTTCCTTCATCTTCTAATAATCCGCCATTAATCCGTCATTAAAAACTCCATATATACCCATACTCAGAAAAACAAACTAAATCAGATCTACAATTTCACCATATCACATTCATACATATATCCCAAAATAACAAACCAGATCTATAATTTCACCATGAATAAATTTTTTTTTATAAAAAAAAATCAACAAGCACAAATCCATGCCAAGCACAAATCCATGTCTTTGATCTACTTCGTCATCTAACCTAATAATATCCGGACAAGAAAAAAAAAGAGAGAATAAAAAGAAGATATGAGAAAAGAGAGAAAATGAAGAGACGGAGAGAAGGATGAGAGAGAGGCACTGGATGGGGAAAAACAGAGAGAGAGAGACTTTAGGAGAAGTGAGGGAATAAAGGGAGGGGTAATTTTAGAGGAAGTGAAGTTTTTTTGCTTAAGGGTTAAAATAGTAAAATACTTTTATTCAGACATTTTGAAAAAAATTATTATCAAACAACATTTTTTCATTCAGATACAATTTTATTCAGATGCTCTATATTATTCAGATGTCTAAACTATTCAGATCTTAACCATCATTTTTATCAAACACAACCTTAGTTTATAATTGTTATTTTTGTTTGTATTAAAACTAAATAACTTCATATCAATTTTGAGTTTTAAGATTTCGCGAATTAACTTAAAAAAGTCAAAATATATCTCTAATTTTAGAACGGATGAAGTATTAAATGGAATTTAATATTGTGTACCTCTAATACTATTGAGGTCCCTGAAAGCAATACCTTAACAAATTATTCCCACCGTCCCTTAATATATGTCGTTTTAAATGTCCTTTATTTTCTTAATTATTTGTCGTTTGATATAATTTAAGAGAATTAGCCACAATATTTTCAAAATTACCCATTACTTCACCTAATTTTTTGAGATCTTTTTTCATAGTTCCTGAATATTTTTAACTTTTTCTCTCTCCTTATCACAACAAAACTCACTCATATTTTTTTCTCATTTCAGTTCCCTAATTTTTGTTACATTCATTTTTTTTTTTCACCTTTTTTCTTCCCCCTTTCCCTCTCTTTCTCTTGTTTATCGTGTTTAGCGTGGTTGAATTTCTCTATTAGCATGTGCTCCTCCATCAAAATTTGTATCATTATAATCAGAAAATTCTCCACTAACTTGAGATGAAAGTTCTCCATAAAAATTAATATCAACATTCAAATCAAAATTATTTCTCAAAAATTCTTGATTTTCATTCAACTCATTCATTGGACTTTCTTCATTATTTGGAAGAATATTCAAATCTATAATTCTACTTGTTGTCATGTTGGAGTTAGTTGTATTTTTTCATTTTAAAAATTCGTGTGGCCTACATAGTTTTTTATAAACAAAAATGACGGGAAAGTTAAAAAAATAAAAATTAAACAAAAAAATCTTAAAATGCATGGCACCAGTTTTTAACTTGTTTAAAATGACAAAGGATGGAACTCAAGTTTTCAAGTACAATATTAATTGTGAGGGAGAGAGTGAAGAGAATTTCTAAAGATCCGGATAAGTTGTTTTATGGAGAGGGAGAGGGAGAGAGAGAGAATATAGTAAATGAGAGCAATGAGTTTTTTTAGAAGAAAATTATGGGAAAATATACATTTTGATTTTTTTGAATCAATTTGTGAAATCCTAAAACTCAAAATTAATATAATTTTGTTCATGTTTTGAAAACAACAAAGATGATAATTAGTAGTACTTTATAGTTAGTTTACAATTGTTATTTTTATTTGTATTAAAACTAAATAACTTCATATCAATTTTGAATTTTAGGATTTTGCGAATTGACTCAAAAAAATTAAAATATATCTCTAATTTTAAAATGGATAGAATATTAAATGGTATTTAATATTGTGTATCTCTAATACAGTGAGGTCCCCTGAAAACAATACCTTAACAAATTACTTTAGAGTACTCCTTAGTCCTTAGCACCGTTGCTTAAGAAGTTTACCATATAAAAATCACTTATAATTTATTTTCTAGATTATAGAGATAAAAAGGATGTGATGTAGAACAAATATAATAGTTTAATGATAAACAAAAAAAAAATTCTTGCTTGTGTATGGTCATAATAATCATATATATGTTTGAATTTATCAACAAATAAAGTCAACACATGCACTACATAAAAAAATAGTTATACCAAATATCTATATAACAAAATACAAATGATTTTGAATTTCCTGCTCATCTAATAAATCATCTGAGCCGTCCAAAGTTTGACATAAATCTGACCGTTCATTATATCTTCTTCTTTATTTCCTCTTCTTCTACCTTTTTTTCCCTTTTCAAACTATCATATCCCAATTACTTCTTCTTCTATATTTTTTTTCTTCTCCAAAAAAAAATTTAGTGCCGGAGGCACGGGTTACCCGCTAGTAACTACTATATATATTAAGGAATGTTGTTGTATATGACAACAAATTTATATTAATAATAAATATTAAAATATGTGAATACATCGAATAGGCGATAGTCAACAAAAAAAACCACGAATCTCCACGCTATTTTATGGCTTTTAACTTCACATTAGTAGCCAATCTACGTTAGATATAGAATTAATCGTATTATAAATCATTTTCCTTTATCGATCTGTCAATTTAATTTCACAGCATAGCGTAAATGCCAAAGTGAAACCGCAGTGCTGTAAAGAAAAAGCCAGTTTGGTCCAATGTCTTTAATAAACTCGTGCACCCCCACCACATCAATCAACAATCATCATTACTACTCTTTCAGGTCTCTTAACGTTTCTATTTTCAAACACTCTTGGAGCCCATCTAATTCAAACCTCTCCCTTTCCCCCTCTCTCTTTAAATAAATATATATATATATATATATATATCTAAAAACATGTATGTATAATATATACATGAGGAGGGGATTCTCACCTCAAGAGAGTATAATCTATTCCTCCTCAAAAAAGGAATCTGCAGAAATCTAGCAGAACTCTCAAATGGGATGTTTTCTTGCCTGTTTTGGTTACTCAAAGAAGCGAAAGAATCGTCGAAAGTCCATATCAGGTTCAAGAAAAATAATTTTATCTCAAGATCAAGTAAGCCATCAACAAGCTTCATCAATGACTCAATTCAATTTTATTTTTTTACTTCAATCATAATTATCTATATCAGGTTTTTTACAACTGACCTCTTCTTGTTTACTCGAATTTGTTTCAGGGACATGGAAGCTATGTTCCTCTTCAACCTGAGGTCACTAGCAAATTCAACATCACAAAGAACCCCACCAGCTCGGATTCTGAGTTCAGGTTAAGCATTCAAATATTTTCTCTCTCTATCTCATCCCGACCTCATAAAAACACACAGTAAAAATATTCAGTTATAATGCATTGATCTATATGTTTGTGCTTTTGATTTTGATTAAATTTATTGTTTATAGAGATAAGCCAAAAGATCGCCTGAGTTCTAAGATTAAAAAGAAAGTAAGGTTTAATTTGAATGTGAAGACCTATGAGCCAATCCCAAATGATGAAACTGCTGATTATTTTTCGGAGAGCTGTGAAAAGGAAACATGGGATAAGAACGAAGAAGAAACAGAGAAATCCACAATTTCCTCGAAAAACTGTGAAGGGAATTCAATAGGGTCAGGAATGGTATCATACCCTTCAAATTATAGGTACCAGAATTTCAGTGATAGCTATGATGAAGAGGATGAGATAAGACTCGAGGAAAGTGATCTGGATGATGATGAATTTAGCGATACTGATGAAGAAGATGGTTGTGACAGCAATGATGAAGAAGATAATGGTTGGAAAACGAGAGAACTTGAGTTTATAGAGCAGTTCTACACTCAAAACAAGGGCTCTAATGAAAAAAAGGTTAGCAATGCTGAATTGCCTGTGGAGAAAAGCGACAACCTTGTGCTGCTTCATGCTTTACCAGTTCAAGAGCTGAAAAAGTTTGAAGGAAACAATAATGCTCGGGATAGGAGTCTGTATGTACATTCTGTGCTAAATCCAGTTGAAAATCTGAGTCAGTGGAAAGCGATAAAAGCTAGATCGAAACCACCCTTAAAGCGCCAGAAGGAGAATATCACAACAAATGAAGAACAACAAAGACCCTTAAATTTGAAGCCAAGTTTCAATCCACTACTTTCTGGGTCCAGATCAAATTTAGAAAATTCCAAGCCTCTAATGCAAGAAATGGCAGTTGATGCCAGCCTCACAAATTGGCTACTTTCACCAAACAATAAAAGGTTAAATTCGCCATCAACTAGGAAGGGAAACGTTATAAATATCTCCAACTCGCAGGTTTGATGATTTACACGATCTCTATGTTCAGCAGAGTTGCTGGAAGCATACAGAATAAGTTATGTGTTGAACCACTTGTCTTCATATACAATATGTTAGGGAAGAGATCGACATAATTGAGAGTGTTGTTTCGTTTTGTGTGATTGTATCCGTAAATTGCTTACTTTACTGATTGACTAGCACAGGTTGATACTGTTGAGTGTGAGCTGGTGATTGTTTGTAATTCCTTGTTGTAGATGAATAAATGCAATATATAATTTCAAAATTCAGCCAAGCTATATGAGAGAAAAATTATGCACAACTGAGGCTTACTTCTACATGGTAAGACAGCAACAAAAACAAGTAATAGAATGATTTACTAGATCTTCTATGTGAATACTGCTTAAAGACACTGATAAACATGATTTTTTAAGATCATAATCAAATATTGTAACAGATAGATAATGACAACGCACACACTGTACACAGCATAGTCAATAGGAACAGTTTTGAATAACTGGTCTTATCAGAGAAAATTTAATAGGAACAAAAATGAGAATCAACAATAGCATAAATGAGTTTTCTCGTGATGCGATAAAATCTAGCAAGAAATAAAGATGGCAGAGCAGCACCAATGCTTCACTATATATAATGGCCACAGGATGTGGTTATTGAGCACATATATACAGTGTAACTTTCTTTTCTTTTTTCAAAAAGCTATATTACTCTCTATGTTACATGATCATGACAGTGAATTTCTTTTCATCTCTACCCACTTTCATTTAAAGGACAAGCAAGGCAGACGGCTCTTGTTTCAACTCATACCAATTTAAGGTGTGGAACTGAACTTTTCTCCAACAGTGACTAATGGTGTACTAATCATAAACTTGGTCCACACAGCAGCAAATTGTCACCCATTAACTGTTTCTTTAAAACCACAAATCCGAGTTGGAGACAAACCTTTGATCTATTAGTTCAGACTTTTGCTGAGAAATTCATAGTGAACAAGATCTACATTATTCTACAGATGCAAGAATCTGAATCCTCGTCGTCAGAATCACTCACGTCACTGCAGACACAAAAGGGAGATTATATGTAAGATTAGGATAGCAAGACAACAACTCAACATTTCTTTTCTTCAATGGTTTTTACAAAGCAGATCATCACTAATTCAAATATTACTCTGGGATGGAATATATCATCTCCATTACAAGACAAGCAAGAGGTCATCATTAGCATTGAGTTACTGAGCCTAATGATAAAGATTATTACATAGGGGTAATTGTGAGAGTTTCTTGCAACCATTGGCCTCCTGGCAGTAGTGAAAGTCCTAGCTATGATCAACAGTTAGAAAATCCAGTCATATTTTAGACATATTTCGTAATTCTGCTGGTCATGCAGTCAACGAAGGATCCTTCCTGATTAAATTCTTATATTAGCCCTGTTAGCTTTTCCATAGCGTTCATTTTGCTAGAATCCATTTCTCATTTTGACCAAGCAAATTTTTGTTCCATAAGAATCGAATATTTTACTTGTACAAAATTTTCAAAATTCAAGTTTTTGTCTAATAATTTAAAGCCAAAAGGAAAAAGAAAGGAAAGAAAAGGGAGAACAAATCACATCCCGACACAATAACAAGATCAAATAAACAGTCAGTCCTAATATACCAGCTCACACCTTTAAAAAATCTGCAGCTCAAACTGTTTACAATTCATCATAGAAGAAGAACGTCACATTAAAAAATATATAATTAGGCTTGCATCAGCTAACATGCTGCTCCCGTGCATGTTATCAATATGCAGGTTTTGGTTTGAAACATCTGTTGCAAATTAATTCAAATGTGGAATCTCATCCCTTGCCGGGACAGATCATCACACTTTCCAACTTTATTCTCACCGGTTTCTATCTAAAGTCACTATTTTCCTAACATTTATGATAAGATATAGTAATTTGTTAATTCAACAGCTGAAATGCACCTATTTGTTCTCGATTCAAATAGATAGCTAAAAAAAGTGCTACGCCTTCAAACATTCCATAAAGATAAGCAACTAACCAGATAACTTACAAAATTGACTAATCACAATTCGGTAACTTTTCCGGTTTATAATACTACTACACAGAAGCAGAGCAAAAGAATCAAATTACTTCACACTTCAAAAGATCAAGCACATGTTAATGAATGAACTGCACCAATAAATTACCTTGGTTGGTATTCCAACACCTCTTCAAGCTTCTTCCCATTATTATCTTTCCACTGAACCTTCCGTTGCGGCTTCTGATCCAACTTCCTCGACAAGCCACCACCAATCCGAGGCGGCAACAGCGAAGCCGTTTCATCATCCTCTTCTCCCTCCCCATTTAGTAAAATATTTTGGGAATCCACATCAGTCAAGGGCTTACTTTTAACATCAATTTTTTCACCATTATAATTGTTCCCATGTTTATCCATTGAAATTCAGCTATCAAAAAGCTTAATCACTTCAATCCACCAGAAAACTCACAAACAAATAAAATGTAAAACCAATAATGGGACAAAATAATGAACGACTTTTCGGCACATTATCAACATATCCCCCAAAACCCAATTCTTCAAATCAATATTCCAGAATCCCTAAACCCTAAAATCCTAAATTTTGCAAGTAATTTTCGAAATTTAAAGAACATTGTTCATCGACCAACAAGGTCAACGCGAGTTTGACACAATCAATCACTAAATCTGAAGCCTTTTAACAAAAAAGAATACAACTTTCAAGAAAATCTAACAATATTACATCGAATCATCATCCTTAACAAGAAGAAACACAAAGCATTAATCTTTCAGCTGGGAAAAAAATAAAAAATAAAATAAAATAAAAATATTTTGTTGTTATAATAATTGGTGATGAAAATGTATTTCTAAAATGTCAGAAACCAATTCGATAGAAAGCTAGAGAAATCAGAAACCCTAGAATTAAAAGAAGGATGAATTGGAGGGTGAAGAAAAGCGTTTACTTTGGTTATGATGAAGGGGACTTTGAAAATTAGTAACGAAACTGATGTATTAATTTGTTTGTTTGGTAGTTTGGTAGTTAAAATAAATAAATAAAAGAAAATGCTGAAATGTGGGCCCTATTGAAAATTAGGATTCAACGGCCAGGATTTGATGGTAGTTGATTCGGGGAAATTATTACAGGGTAAGTTAGTTAATCTCGTTAAAATATACCATTGTCTGGTTCAACTTTATTTTTCTCATTTTTTCCCTACCTATTAAAGTTTAATGGAAACAAAAATTAAAAACATACTAGTAAAAGATAAAATATCTTGGAGTAATTCAATTCTTTTATCTATCAATTTAATTATTATATTTTTTTTTAAAAAAAAAAGGGTAAAGAACTTCATTTGTATTATGGTGCCTTGTGATGTTACTTTTTTAAGTTATACTAGGAGTAATTTATTTTTACAAGTCAATAGTTTCACATTTAAAGGTAAAAGGTGAATTACTTAGTATAAAGTGAAGTGTATAATTATCTTTCTACCTAGTTAAAATCGACCTTATTGACAAAAAGTAGATAATTATAAGCATTCCACTTTGGGTATAACAATGTTAGGTGTTTTTGCTCCTTATTTAGGTGTATCTAGTGACAAATTTAAGGAAGCATATATAATAATCCATTAGGTCCAAAACTTAGAGCAATTTCGATTTTTTAAAGTTACTCTATTTTTAATGTGAAATTGTTGTAAATTTTAAATCTTGAAAATAATAATTTTATAATTAATAATACTTTTCAAGAGTTCAATTTCAACAAACAGATGCATTTTGGATTATTATTTTTTAAAGATAACTTTGTTTAGTTACCTTGAAATACAAAACGAATGAGAAGCACAATATTTAAAAGGGATAATATTATATGCATCAACTGTATATAAAAAGTTGTGCACCGATAGTAAGACTCGTGTATTGCTTACTAATGAAAATGTGTAAAATATTCAATTGTAGGTTTTACCCCTTATTTTATCTTTTTTTTTTATATTATGTGTGCATAATTTTTTGTATATAATTAATATTTCTAGCATTACTCATTTAAAAACAATAGGAGTATTTCCTTTATCACGTCAAAGAATTGATAAACATATCTACTCTATTCTTCTTGTTTATTTTATCTATTTAGAATAAATCTTCGGTCATTATCCTTTTTTTGGTGTACACTCAAAATGAGTTTTAATTTTTCAAAAAACATGCATTTTTTTAGTTTATCGTAAAACAAAAGCTCTTATTTTGGACGCACAAATTGCAAACACAGCACATGTTTTTCATTTTTGTTAAGGAATTAATGAGCCTAGTGGGATTCTGCCAAATCTGACTTACTAGCTCAGATTTACATATTCTGTTATTAGTTTTAATTATGACTGTTTTGAGAAATATATTTGGTGTCTATTAATTATTACTACGATAATTCATTTTCCTAAGTATATGTTATTATATTCGAAAAGATTATCATTTTAATTTTTTGTATTGTAATATTTTCATAGTTTGTAACAATTTACAGTTTTAATATATTTCAGTCGATTAGACTATTTGATCAAAAATAAATAAAAAATGACTTGCACCAACTAAATTTTGATGCATTAATTTTGAAAAGATGGACTTTATTCTGTAATGTGTCAATCAATGTAATTTATATTTTACCAGAACCTCATCTCTAACCTGAACTTCAACACCTCAAGATTCATGTTCTCCGTTTCAAAATTAGAGTTTTTTAATATCTGTTTCAGAATATATTTATATTTTTTGAACTGTAAAATGATATAATTTTTTTATATGCCATTATTTTTATTATTATTTAAAAACCATCTTTTAAAAATATATCTATAATTTTGAATCCTATATTATACCATCCATCTGCAATAAAAGGTTCACATGCTGTCACAAAGGCATATGATAAAAACATGAACTCCATTAATACCAATCCAACAAGATGGGACCATAAGACAAGACCCTGTTTGTTGAACCTAATAATTTAGAAAAAAAACAAACTTAATTATGAAGCCACCAGTATGTGTGGCTCTTAAGGTCTCCCCACTCAACTTTTCCTCCTCAGTCCTTTACAATACCATCCAATAAATAACCCAAGGTTCTTATTATACCTACATCAAAAAAATCATCACTTGATAGCAAAGAACTAGAAACAGAGAAACTAATTTATTTTTTAAAAAATTAAAAAAAAAATAACATCAAGCACAAATTATTACAAGAACCTCCTCCACAAAATCTCCAAGTGCTAAGCTACCAGCAGGCAGGAAAAAAGAAATAGTAATGGCAGCAACTTCAGTCTCGGCAATCGGGTTTAAACCAGGAGTTGGATTGTATTCTTCTTTTAATGGAAGTTGGGGAACTTCCATAGCAGGCGAAGATTACACCATGCTGGTCAAGTCAGTGCCAACACAAGTACCCGTCAGAAAGCCAGTGCGATCGCAGCCCATGATGAAAAATGTTAATGAAGGAAAAGGTGTTTTCGCACCAGCCGTTGTCCTGACGCGGAACATAGTTGGCAAGAAAAGGTTCAACAAGCTTAGAGGAAAGGCAATTGCTCTACACTCTCAGGTACCTAACACCTCTGCCTATCTATCTTTTCCTGATACTACAACTAATACAAGTAACTGCAATATTTCAACTTAAATCCACTCATTTTACAAAAAATACTTTCAGGTAATTAATGAATTCTGCAAGGCGATAGGGGCAGATGCAAAACAACGACAAGGGCTAATCCGACTAGCAAAGAAGAATGGAGAGAGACTTGGATTCCTAGCCTGATTTCAGCTGAGAGAATATAATTCAAAGTTTGTACCAGCTAGTATAATAGTATATATTGAGGAGTTCCATATGTACACACACTCTTCTCTTCATCTAGGCTTCCAGTTATACTAAGGAATGTTTCATATTCACCTCATAATTCAAGACAGGTTGAAGACAAGATAGAATTTACTAGGGTCGATTCAATATCTTAGGCACTATCTCAGTCAATACTCTGTCCTGGTATACCAAGTTCCAAAAGGGGGAAGGAACACAAATTTACAATCAAGTTTCTCAATATTTCAGCATGGGTTAGATCATTCAAGGTGAACTATATTTCGTATTCTTCTTGGTACAAACTATCTAAGTGGTACAAGATATCTTTTAAAAGGAGATATAGAGAACAAGGGTAACTTTGCTTGGACTCGAGTCCTTAGTCTTAATACTAACTATTTCCTTGAAGAGTTGGCTTCAAAGTTCAAACTATATAGAAGTTCTGGTAAACTTAAAAGATGGCAGGATCTTGTGCAGTTTGCAGAGAGATGTGTGGGAGTATTTGATAGTAGTTTTATTTCTTATTAGAGTAAAAGCTTATTGCAAAAAGTCAACAACAAACAACATTATATTACTCAATTTTAAATATAAGAATTAACGAGTACATTCAAAGAAAAATCTCACGGGTAAAGTATTTCTACAAAAAGTAGTACATGCAGAATTTAAATTTAAAAATGTGATCCATTTTGTGATCATTACAATCTGGGGATTGAAAGTAGAAAGCTTGGCACAAAACGATGAAATGACAATTACTGAATTAGACAGAATATCGGCTTTTTGCAGATCTCTCCCTCTTAGAATCATCCTGCAACAATGAAATAAACAAATGCACAACTCATTAGTACCGAGCTAAGTTCACTACTTTCTAAAAATATACTAAAAAAGGCAAGCTTAATGAATTTTTACATGGAAGCTGTATGAGATCTTATCAGTAACATCAAGAACCTCCTTCCACTTCCTTCCAATGCTCATCTACACATCACGATAGTCAAATTAAATTTATTTAATCACATTGTGCACAGGATTTAAAGAAATTTATACACTTTTGGGAGAGAAAAACATAAAGCTAACACATAACGAAAATATTTCAACGATCCAGTTAAGCATAATTGTTGACAAAACATGTTGGCAAAAGTTACGGAAATAATCTGGTCTGCCTATGTTGTTGGCTGTTAACAATCTAGTTTGTCTCTTCCTGGTTAACTGGTAGAGAATATGTCACTTCTTTTCTACCTTACTGAATCACATTTTGTATGATGGTGTATACTGAAGTCTTCCTGTCTACTGTACAGCAGAATAGGTAACAGGAGGGCAACAGATGAACAGGTATGAATAATTCTTATATTCGGCGTAGACCATTAGCTGTGATTTACCAAATCATACTACTGCCCTATTAAAAGCTCCTGGACTTCACACTTTGCTAGTCTGAGTTAAGCTTTCCATAGGGTCTCTTTCTTACCATCCAGAGAGTTGCTCTCAATAATAAAATCCTAAATTTACAATCCTAGAGAGGACTGAAATTTACAAATAACTATATATTTTTTTTAATTATCCAGATATCAGTTCAAGGAACTTGGATTTACATGAGAAATTCTTGTGACTTGTTGGCTACAACTCAAACCAGGGATCTGAGGGATTCTATGAATGCAACATAATCTTCTTCATTTTTGTTAAGAAATAACATCTTTGATCTCCATCAAGTTTATATTACATATCATGTGGGTTATACATAATCTTCTACATATTTCATCTTATTCTCCTTCTATATCTCAATTCATTTGGAAACAACGTTTTAACATGTAAAAAGGCCTACCCCTATGGCCCTATAACCCCACCCCTATGCTCCTACAGACGCAAACACCTAATACCTTGAGATGGTTGTTCATTTACTTAAAAAAGAAAAGGAAAACACTGGAAGAAGGAAGTGAACTATGCAGTTATAGCAAGGATTCTTATCAGTTCATCATCTCTTCCCAAACTTTCTTCTGTTATATGCATAGCGAAATCATTCATATAGTAGGCCAAGAACAAGTCCATACAGCTAATGACTTTTGATGTATTCTTGGGGGAAAAGAATAACAGAAAACAACATCGCCCAAATGTTGAGGGCAAATAGAGACTTGGAATTAAAAGGAGTTCAACCTCTACACCCCCCACCCCACCCCACCCCCCAAACCCAAAAAAAAAAACAAACAAACAAACAACAAAAGATGGAAAATAAAAATACTCCTGCTGCAACAGTTTGAGTCGAGATGACCAGTAAAACAACAAATGGCTTTTTACTAAATTGAAGAAATCCATCCAATTGACAAAACATTTATTTTTGTAAGGCACAACAATTCAGTTATCCAGTTGTCTCTCCCACAGGAGAGAATCACCAAAACTTTTGAGTCTCTTGTCACGAATCATAATATGTTTAATCAAGTTTAAAGAATTCTTAGGCTTGCAAAGCATATTATCGGATCAGACATGCCCATGAATACAAATGACAACTGCAAAATAGACAAGTTGTTTGTACAGCTACAACTACTCTAGAAAAACAGTTAACAATGCAAATCCGGCATCCTCACATCACACATAATTTATCTACCTACTATTTTATCCTTCTATGAAAATTCTTTTCTCACATTAAGTAACTGACTAACTGTAGAAGCTAAGCATTCCATAAAAGAAAAACTATTCTTTGGCGCTTTATATCATACAAGTGAAAAAGATTTCACTTGCTTATATGTAATTACAGAAGGCAGCCATATAAAACTTTAGTGCAACTAATTATGTATCTACAGAACCAACAAATGAACAAGGACGTAACTAGCAAATATGTGCCGCTTAAAGATAGCAAAAAGTCAGCATTGTTTATTAGAGTAAAAGTTAAAACCTGAGCAGCTTCGTTCGCTGCATTCTTAGTCCACAATGCAATTTTATCCTGTCTTGGACGGACACTGACAACCACACCACATATCTCATCAGCTTCCTCGAATTGCTCTCCAATTAAAGCCATTAGCTACCCCAAAAAAAAATCAACTAATGAATAATCTAACAAAATCAGTTGAAAGAGAAAAAAAAGTACAATCACAAAACATTGATGACGATATTAAAACGAGGAAGGATCAAGATATTTACAGTTTCTAGCCACATGGTGTCAAGGGTGGCCTTTCTGCTACTAGTAGCAGTCCATTTGCCTCCATTAGCACACTCCGGATCTTCCCACTTGGGCTCAATACCAGCTTTAAACAAATGAAAATCAGCATTTGCAGGGAATTTGCTAGGCCTGAATACCTGATCATACAAGCTGCAACAACATTCATAACTTCAATTCATACATATATAAAATCGGTCTTAACTTTTCCATTTTTTTTACAATTCAGACTACCATAATGTCAGTATCATAGTATTGCAAATAAGAGGTGAAACAAAATCCAATCTTGAACCATAATTTCATCAGCTAAAGATAATCAAAATCTACCCATGTTAAAAAAACTCTGATAATTTCATCTGAAATTCCAGAAATATGCTAAAATAACCCAAAAAGCATAACATATCAAAATTAGCATAACTTGATACCATAAAATCTTGCAGAAACAATAAAATTAGAGAATGAGATAAAATAAAGTAAAAGAAAATAAACCCAGCAGTTAAATCTAGATTAGAAACAGATCAAATACATGTAGAGGTATATATAAACATACATGTATAAATATATAGAGAGAGAGAGGAGATTAGACGTACCACCAGAAGTCTTCGACAGTTTCGAAAGTAAAGGCCTTGCGAAGGGCAGAGCCCCAAGCGGCGCCTGCTTTGGGCTTAGACTGGTTGTCAAACCAAAACGTCCACTTTCTCTCCAGGCGGTGCGGTTGCTTCTCCACTGGTATCTCCGCCACTGCTCCGCCGCTCGCTTCCACTATTGTTCCTTCACTCGCCATTCTCTCTCTCTCGCTAACTCTACGGGGCGACGAAAAAGGCTTTGATATTTGTGGACTACATTATATAGGCCCATTCGGCCCGTTGTAAGGAATAAGGACGTATGGTACAGTCCATTTCAGATTAGGTTTCTACTTGACGACCCAAAAGAAAATAAGGTTATTCCTATTTATTTCCTACCTATATACATATGTGGTTTGACGTTATTACCCTCACTAAGTTAACATGTGAGTAGCACATGGACCTTTGGAAAATTTGGGAGGTAGTCAACGGAAATTTTCAATTGACTCAATTTGTCAATAATGTCACTTTTATCATTTTAGAAATTATTGTAGAATTAAATACATTTAAAAGGATAAGAGTATCATTCAACCTCGTTAAATATAGATAACTTTCTAATTAATCTTTTATTTTTTGTTTTTTTATTTGAGCCCTCTATTTATATTTATATTTATCTAATATATAAAATTGGAGGGAAATTTTAATCTTAAAAAATTCCCGAAACCTTTTGACTTCCAAAAATGCCATTTAATTTTTGAGATAATTCATATTTTATCTTCTTCTTTTTTATCTTTTTAACTATTTAAGTTATTAAATTTTATAAAATTCTTATTTTACACTAATATAATTTACATAAACAAAATATGTGTGTCACTTGGTGCTAATCAATAATACTACAAGGGTGCTTAGGGTAGAAAAAGAAAATCTTTGGGAATTTTTTTGATATTTGGCCAAATCCCACTTTCTTATCTCACCGACTCTCACGCATGTACTCACTTTTTAGCTCAGTAGAGTTCTTCAATCATTGAGCTCCCCTTTAAATTTTAATGTCTATTTGCTTGCCTCTGTTTCTGCTATCACTGCTTTTGCTGCTGCAAGCTTCCCTTTTGTATGTATATATGTTTTCAATATATTATTTTCTTTTGGAGATGCAAAATTTCTGAATTTGATGAAATTTATGTGGGTTGCAGATTGGCCCTGTTTTTTTATTATACAAGTCAAATCCCTTTCAGGAATGTTGGAATTGGATGGAATCTTTGTAAGTTTCTCTTTTACAGTTCCGACTTGACAAGTCATTGGAACTAATTTAAAAGGACTGATAGTTTAAAATTTAAAATGATTTACATGTTATTTTAAATTGTGACTCGTAAGTAAAAGTTTTTGGTACTATTTTAATTTATAAATTAGAAATTAAGTTATAACAAGTTGAAGGTGTTTTGTTAAAATGATTTATAAGTTAAAACTTAAAATAAATTCTGAAGATTAGTAAAATAAAGGCAAAATGGTCTTTACATTTACTCATACTTATTTATTTTAAAATGACTTATAAGTCAGTTTTTGAGAAGTAAAAAATTGTTACTTCTCAAAAATTACTTATAAGTCAATTTATAAGTTCAAAATAACTCAAATAGTAAAAGAACTACTTATAAGTTGGTTCCTGGGAAGAGGGAGTATATTATATTAAACAGTGGCCTGCAGTATAAAAAGATTTCTGTTTCTGCTCTTCAATATTTAGCAAAAATACATACAAATAAATATAGATTATTGACGTATTTTTCACTAAAACAATTGTAGCCAGTGGGTGATGTGAACTACTCTTAATAGTAACAAAACAACTACCCTTTAATTACATTATTATAAACCTATGACAGATCAAACACACAATTATAAACCTTATTATATAGTTTTATAAGCAATAATCAGTTGGCAACCTTATTATATATTCTTATCGGCAATCATTCGTTGACTAATTGAACAACATAATTTGTTTTAATTGACAGCAAATACATTTCTATATATAGACATTGGGTGTTGAAGGAGGTTTGAATTTTACAAGGCAAAAAAATGGCAACAACTAGGAGGATGAAGCTGGGTTCACAGGGCCTGGAGGTATCAGCACAGGGACTAGGTTGCATGGGCATGTCATCCTTTTATGGCTCTCCCAAGCCTGAACCTGACATGATTGCTCTCATCCACCATGCCATTCATTGTGGTGTCACCTTCTTTGACACAGCCAACGTCTATGGCCCCTTCACCAACGAAATACTCCTTGGCAAGGTACTACATTCCTCGCTAGCTTGCAACAATATTGTATATACGTACATATACCAATACATGCAAGGGTGTTGATATATGCAAATCCTAAGTAATAGTTATATTACAACTCCATAATGCATATTCAGGTGTGCAACTATCACGGTAAGATATGCATATGTTAGTGCGCAATACTTAGATTCCAGCTTGGTCCATCTAAAAGGTCATGTCATCGTTAGGATTCCAAGATATTAGTAATAACTAATCAACCTACTTTACTTGTTTTTCCTTTTTTCATTGCAACAAAAGGTTTGTGGATTGTACTCTCTTAAAAAGTGTACTAAAATCAGAAGGCTTTTACATTTCAAACATATGCTGTTTCAAATGTGACATACAATTTGGATGGAGGTTATACTTTTTTGCTTGTTAATATTTGCCATAAAATTTAAGTCTAGTGATAACTGATAACTACTGAAAAACAAACATAAAAAAAGGTACTCCTATGTTTTTCTTAAGTTATTTCCTTTTTGGCACAGAATTGTATGTTATATGTAGCTAATATTAAGATTAATTAATAAGTCAACTTAAAATGCAGGCACTGAAAGGAGATATGAGAGAGAAAGTGGAGTTGGCTACAAAATTTGGGATAAGTGTGGATGGTAAGATGGGAGTGGTTGGGACTCCAGCTTATGTTAGGGAGGCCTGTGAGGCTAGCTTGAAGAGGCTGGACATAGATTGCATTGACCTGTATTACCAGCATCGCATTGACACTAGTGTGCCTATAGAAGTCACGGTATGCAACTATTGCTTCTCTCTTACCGGATACTATATATGTAGTTCTGTAGTTCAGCTCTCTGTTACAATATAACAATGTTTCTTTGTTTTGTTTGTTATACTATTTTCTTTAGTTATATTACTATAATGTGCAGAATAACATTCAAAGTTTATATTAAGATTCTAAAGCTTAACTTGCCTAGAGCGAAACTTTTTATGATTAACAAGACAACATGTTACCATCAAAACTAGAAAAACGTGTCGATACTCCATGTTAGTAGTGACTAGTGAGAAACTAGTATAATTGGCATAATGGCATTTTAATATTGCTGCTCATATAATTCCATATACACTTTGAACTCAAGTCTATTCCTTTTATGCATAATTGCACGTATATATTTCGGACATTATGCTCTTCTTTTTCAAAATCTTCCATATTTTTTTTCCTTTTTGCACGTCTGTGTGTGTATACGCATAATTGCGAGAAAATTCATATTCTTACTTTCTCTTCTTGTATCTTTTGCAAGATGGGTGAACTTAAAAAACTGGTTGAAGAGGGTAAAATAAAGTATGTTGGTCTATCTGAGGCCTGTGGCTCAACTATCAGAAGAGCACATGCTGTTCATCCACTAACAGCTGTTCAGCTGGAATGGTCCTTGTGGAATAGGGATGTGGAGGAAGAAATTGTTCCGACTTGTAGGTGAGAAATTGTGAGAAATTACTATGTCCTACATTAATCCATTTGCAGGCTACACACCCCTCCGGATATCAAAAATCTGTTGTAATAATCTTTGCAATTCTGCAGAGAACTCGGCATTGGAATTGTTGCATACAGCCCTCTCGGACAAGGCTTCTTCTCATCAGGTCCCAAAATGGTTGAGAATTTCTCAAAGGATGACTTCAGGAAGGTTTGTACTTTAAATTCATTCACCTCAGCTGTATTAGTTTCCTTACATTATTATGTTATGTTACTTTGACCAACTGTTGGTTTTATGTGCATAATAGCAATTTGTACAAGTCTGTAGTTCCTAGTGCTTATGGCCCCTTCAGCACACAGTATTTTGTTTATTTTTTTTACTTAAATAAATGGCAGATTTAAGCCTCACCATAACAATTTTATTTTGAACTTCGATTGGTATTGATTAAAAACTTTTCAGTATTTTCTACACATGATACCAAAGTAACATTAAATCCGCACTGACACTTGGTCATCACTACTAATTTTGGAATTTGCCAATAATAATCTCCACATATTCGTTGGTATTATAATTAGCAGGATTAGTTAGTTCTTATATATTTGTTTAATATCCCTTATTGTACAGCTACTACCCAGGTTCCAACCTGAAAATCTGGAGCATAATGGAAACATGTTTAACCTGGTGAACAAAATGGCAACTAGGAAGGGATGCACCCCATCTCAGCTAGCATTGGCATGGGTTCATCACCAAGGGAACGATGTGTGTCCGATACCTGGCACCACCAGTATCAAAAACCTCGAGCAGAACATCGGAGCTTTATCTATAAAACTAACATCAGAAGAAATGGGTGAGCTCGAGTTCATTGCTTCAACCGATGGTGTAAAGGGCGACAGGTTCCGAGGCTTAGCAACATGGAACGAATCAGATACTCCACCCTTATCCTCATGGAAAGCCATATAAAGTTTCTACATCCAGCAATGTTCTGGAATTTCAGTGTTTTGTGGAGAACTTATTACAATGGTAATATATTTTAAGTTTGTGATCATGTGTTAATTTGCAATGGTAATTGATACAGCTTATATAAGAACATTGTTGTTGGTTCTGTTTTAAGTTTCTCACTGCACATCTCCACCTGGTGCAATGTGTTCATTATTAGCATATATGGAAACTACCTTCAAGCGAACACGAAAGTAAATCTTAGAATAATATTAGCAAATTAGCTTGTAAAATTTATTTTCAACAATCGAATAAGCAAATCAAAATAGTAAATACAGGAAGACTTGTTATCTTTTCAGGCAATGTAATACAAAGAATTTGGAAGCTTGAATGTCCTTTTTGCGCTTGGAAATCCCTGAATGCTGCTCCACTGATCTCCAACAATGCCCCATATGCGATAGCCGCTTGCAACCAAGTTATTCCTCATCTTAGCCTTGTAGCTTTGGACGGACTTACATTCATCATTTTGACCCCTACATAAAAACCACATAGCAACTTTAGACTATTTTTTACTCCTTACGTTCCAAAATTAGAAATACATTTTCTTTTTCTGTTTGTTTCAAAATTGGAGATAAACTTGGATTATTTTCTATTTGATTAAATAAAAGAGAGGGGACATAGAGAGCAAGTGAGCATACCTTAGAATGAGACTAGTCCAACCATGGTAGCCAACATTAACAAGGTTGTCAATAGTGGCAGATCTGAGACATTCCCTTCTTGAAGAAACTAAAATGATCTGAACTCCTTTGGCTTTTAGATCATTAAACAGCTTGAGAGAGTGATCAAGTGCTGGTGCCTTACCGGACCTCATCCATTCTTCCAAAGATGTCAAGTTCAACTTCTCTCCCCTGGATCACATATAGATGAATATGTGAAAATTAGAAAAAGAAAGAAAAAAAAAGCGTATGCGTTTGAATATAATTACTAAATAGTCAATGAGTTCTAACTCTAACAGTACCCCTCTTATCTCCTGACAAGGAGGTGCAAAGTTCAAATTCCGTCTGATAGACTTAAGAATTTTTTTTCATGACCCACAAGGGTTCAGTTCTTATAGAATTTGTGTTTGTGGAAATTATCGAGTAATCGGGAATGAAAAAGAAGACCCGAAATTTTGTGAACAATGCGGAGTCGAATTTGTTGATTCTCGGATACGAATATATCAAATGGGCTACATCAAACTCGCATGCCCATTAACCCATGTGTGGTATTTGAAACGTCTTCCTAGTTATATTGCGAATCTTTTAGATAAGCCTCTTAAAGAATTAGAAGGCCTAGTATACTGGGATGTGTGATTTGATCGAAATTCTGATTTTACAGATGGGTCGAGGTTAGATTGGTGTCAGCTAACTTATTTAAGTATTTGGATCGATAAAATCCCAACATATATAACGATTGAAAACAAATTTAAAAGAAAATATATTAATTACCCGAAATTATGTTTCTTGTAGTAAGGCAAGGTGGATAGAAGAGTATCATCAATGTCAAAAATCCAAGCATCTTTACCATCTTTCTTCAAATTGCAACTAGTGCTAAGAAAAACCTTGCACTGATCGATTGTGCCTTCAGAATCCACCTTGTATTGAGTCCCTGACATATACTTTCCGATGTATTCAACACATTCTTCGGGTACAACTTCGAATTCTTGAATGTTGTTGAGCTCAACATTCATTCTCCAACTCTCGCAATAATTTTTCAAGCTGATTTTCTGCCCTGACCTTGTTCTTTGATGCAAGATATTCCAATCTGCAGCTGTTAAGCCAGTGCAGAGGCATAATGTAGCTAATAGAACCAGAAAATATTTTGCCATTTTGTTTTGGATCAAGAAGAATGGAATGGGAGGTGGAGGTTGAAGAACAATGAAGTTGAATTCATTTAAGTAGGCATTTTTTCTTATGAGAAATGACGACAGATTGATTGGGACTAAAATCACAGGGGGCACTAATGGAACTAAACTGATTGCTATGTCTCAAAGGCCACATGCTAATCGGGGTGGCATGTTGCAGGTACAGTAAATTAAGGACAATACTGTGTTTTTGAGTTCGGGTCTTGGGAAGTTCATATAATTTGTCATTGTATAAGTTATAGAAAATGTTGTATTAACTAATCCAATAAAAAATTATAAAACTTATGAATGCAACATTTTTTATAATTCATACAATAAAAAGCTATATCAACTTATTACGGTGAAGTTGGTACCAATTTCACCCTAACTGAATCTGTAAATTAGATTATAACAGAAATGAAATAAAAAACAAAAATTTATGAAAGTTTTCTTTTATGTTGTTTTTTAGTTTATAATGAAAAGAAAACAAAACAAACGTTATACATTTAGAGTACTATTTAACCTTATACTAAATTATTTTGTTGATATGCAAGTAGAGAGTATAAGAAGAATAATAAAATATTTGTTCCTGTTATTTGCTTTTATATCCAAATTCATCCATTTTTAGACGTAATTTTTTTTGGGGGGGGGGGGGGTTGGGATGGATAAGTTTTTTGTCATTTATTTATTCTTTTATGTCCATTAAAAAGCTCAAAATAAAAGAGTTTGATGAAAAAATTAAACTATTTTACCAATCTATTCTGTCCATTTTAAAACTTAAAAACACAATCAACTCATGGAGGAATGAAAAGGCACTTTCTTGCTTTGTAACATGAAACAAGTAAGATATTAAAACAGCTTAAAATGAACAAAGCAAGAAAGTTGGATCCACGTCTCCAGCAAATTGTCAACGGCCATATATATAATACTCCCTTGTCCAAAAAAAAAAAAAAAAATCACACAAAAAAGAGTCGAATATTTAATAAAAGACATCTAATTACTCTTCAAATCTGGTGGTCATATTAAACTAATCAAGAATCAAGATTGACAAGGGGTTGGTTAATGACTACCTAACGAGAATAATTATAAGAGCCGCATGTTTTATACCAATAGGCCTATGCCACATAAGTAATTTAGGAGAAAACTAAGTCATTTAAATTGTATTAACAAATTCTGTATGATTAATTAGACAATTCTATAAATGATAATTACACAATTGTCTATACAAAAATTACAGTTTCGTGAACTTGTATAGGAGGGACATCTCTTATTGTTAAATAGAGCACCGACTATACATAGATTAGCATACAGGAAGAATTGGTGTTTACTGATGGGACAACAAAACAATACCATTATGTATGTGTACTTATTGTGTGTGTGTGTGTGTCTATATATATATATATATATGCAAATATAAAGCTAAAGTTATATATATAGCACAATACATATATAAGAAATAGAACTAATTTGCAAAAAATCCGAACTGTTTTAAGAATATTACAACTTCTTCAGCATCCAATCCAAGTTTCCAAACGGAAACATCAACAAAATTTTTGTTCAACAGATTTTAACAGAAGTCGAGAAAGACATGAACTCTAGACAATGGCATTAGCTGCGCTGGCAATCCTAGGCCACAGATCAGCACACTCCTTCCCAATTGGGCCAGTAATAGCAGACCCTGAAACAGCCATAAAGCAAATTAAGCACCTTGTAAAGAAATAAAATTCTGTATACCACAATATGTAAAAATAAGCAACACGGATTTGAATCAATGTGAAAGTTCTCAGAAAGAAAGACCAGCTTCAATATGGGGATAAATCCAACCCACAATACAAGGTAACCAATGTTTAAAAAACAAAAAAAAACAAAAAAACATGCATTTGTTAGGGGGGAAAAACATACCGCTATAATGAGGCATTAAAAAATGGGTTTGTTACACTTTAACGAATGAACTATACCAGCAGCTGTGCAAATTAACTTTATGGCAAACAAGAATAAAACCAAGTTTACAATGTTATCAATAGTCCTCCTTGTCACCATTTTGAATACAAGGGAAAAGCAAAAGGAAAGGGAAATGGAAAGGGAAGGGAGGCAGTATCTGTTTTTCCTACCAATATTACCAAAGGAGGCAAAGAAATTCTATTGGGAAAGAAATGCAGATTCTAAGTTTGTAATAACTCAACTCAGCACTGATTAGGCATATATCAAGGAGATTGAAGTTCTTTAAGTGTACTAAATTCAGCATACCTTTCATTTCTCCCTTGGGATTCACAATAACACCAGCATTGTCTGCAAACGGAACAAAGTAATAGGTCAACAACACTGTTAAAAACATATAGACACAAGCACTGAGATAAAAACAACTTTTTCTCATTATTATTTTTTTCAAAAAGAATTATAAATTTAGAAAAGATAATTCATCTTTATCTTTCCACAATGAAATCTTCCAAACAGAATCATGAATCTAAGAATAAAATACATAGCATTCTTTCAACCATGAAACTATTGTCCTAATTATTTTGAATAAAACAAATAGTCCCATAATAAACTACGCCCTTTAAAAACTGATGCTAGCAACATATCAAAGAAAGTTAAAAGAGAAATAAAAACAAAAAGTAGAGTAATAAACACAAAAATGAACAAAAATTTGTGCAGAAGTTAGTGATTGCAGTAGTAACAAATTATAAAATATCTCAACAGGTAACACTAATATAACAGTAAGCAAGCTATGTAGGGCCCAAATGGAGCAGATGTGATTGTGAAAATTATTATCACAACTGCAACGATGGACACTGGCTAATTTTCCAGGCGTGTAACCGTATAGTATAAACCACTAATTTGAAGGTGTATACCTGTCTTATGTCTGGTTAAGTAATTATTAGTTTCACACCCACTGGCCACTAACAATCACAGACCCTTTCAAATATTTCTTAAATAGACTAAAGGGGAAAGGCCATACAGATGTAATAAAAGCAAACTACAAAAATGAGGTGACATAACAGACTTCTAGAGTGCGCAAAATAAGCTTACAATAAAACTAAGTACAAGGAGAATTGACCTGCACGATTAGGACCAAAAACCTTATGTCTTTGGTAAAATAAAGTAAACAAAAAAAGAAAAAGTAAATATAGGGTCTGAATGGAGCAGATGTGACCTTGACAAGAATCAGCACATCCGTAACGATAGACACTATCACTTTTCCAGACTAGTAACTGTATCAACCATAGAATATAGAGTGGACACCTGACTTAAGTCTGGGGATGATATCTTTACTACTTACAACCACAATGGAACTGATCCTCCTATCTTCAAGGAAAAAAATAACATCAACATTTTCCCAAAAGCTAAATGCTTCAGCATATAGTTCTGTACAAGAACTGAGTCACTGACAGAAACTATAAACATGAGTTCCTTAACAATCGTAACAATTTCATGCAGCTTATATAAGGATTAACTCAGTTTTGAGGGATTAAAAAAATTAGACATTGATGAGAAATGAGGGTAATGATTAAAGAAACATGATGTAATAATGTCTCAAAGTGATTCACATCATCAAGTTACAAAAGAAAAATAAATACCCGACTGAACCAAGAATATACACGTTAAAGTAGTGCAACCAAGAATATACACGTTAAAGTAGTGCACGGTAAATGTTAATTAGCTGCCAACTTAAGTAGCAATCCTACTTCAGGTAAACTATGAGTAAAAATATTTTCAGTGCTGATGCACAAGCAAATTCATAGCAAGATAGATCACATTACTAAAACTCCCTCAGAAAAGAAAAGAAGAATCTAAGTCAATATAGAAAATTATATCCCAGCCTTGACAGAGGTGACAAATAAATTGCCACCTGAGATAGGGGTAAAACTGAATTTGATCTAGCTGGGTATGGGAGGTGCGTAGAAACATAAATTAAAATATTCTTGGCACCACATCACCAGCAAAACCAACCACAGAAAATTCATAACTCCTTACAACTTTCATTTCAAACTATGCAGATCATAATTGTTATTAAACAAAATAATACAAACTTCTTTTAAGCAACTTAGCAGCAAAAGGCAAACCAAACACTAACCAAAACTAACACACACTAATATAAGCAACAAAGGAACATGACTGAACTTTAATGAACAAACCTTCAAAATACATGAAAACACCATCCTTTCGGCGCCATGGCTTGCGCTGCCTAACAATGACAGCCGGCATCACCTTCTTACGTAGTTCAGGCTTCCCTTTCTTCACAGTAGCCATCACCATATCTCCCACACAAGCTGAAGGCAATCTATTCAACCGACCCTTGATCCCCTTCACTGAAATGATGTAGAGGTTCTTTGCCCCAGTATTATCAGCACAGTTCACTGTGGCTGCCACTGGCAGACCCAGTGACATCCGGAACTTGTTACCTGCCGACCCTCCTCTCCCTAATAACAGCTCAAAAACATGACAAAAAAAACAAATAATTGGAAATTAACCATGGAAAGCAATATTTACAAAGCTGATTTTGCTAATACTAAATCAATGCGCGCAAATTAGTTTACTTAAGCTGCCATCAACAATAAGTTTGCAATAAGTCAATAACATTTCCCTCAACTTTCTCTTTGAAGCAAATTTATACATCCATTCAATTTTACAGTCCATTTTCTAGGCAAATAAACTAAAAGAGAATAAATCTATCAGTTGTTTGCTGATATTACAAACATCAGATTCGAATCATACCAACCATTTACAGAGATGCCAAATTAAATCATACATACAAAATAAAGTGAAAAAAATTATGCTTTAATAAAGGTTAACAGATATATAAACATCAGTCAGAGGAAGAACTGACCTCGCTTCGACATTTTGGTGAGCTGAGTGAATACAATTAGGGTTTCTGAGTCGTGTGTTAGTATATATATATAGGAGGGATAAATCTAGGGTTTGCGCCAGTACAATGTACTCAACAAAATGTGGGCGTTGCATTTTAGGCCTGGTGATTTTTGGGCTCAATATGGGCCCAATGAAGTGAGAAAAGAATATTCTTTTTCGAAAAAGGGCGTATAACTTTTTTTATTTAAAATTTTTGGATGGCTCGGATGAATGGAAATATGAAAAGTTTTTCTTGCATAAGTTGAAGATAAAAGTATTAATTAATGCATGTATAAGGTAGTATAATATAGATAATAGAACAAAATATTTTAATTTGAATTGGAAAAGTAAATAGTTTCTTAAAAATTATTATTTTAAAAACATAACTCTAATTATGGAACGCAGGGAGTACATTAACTTATTTTGTCAATAACAAAAAACCTTGAACATCATTATTTTTATTTTAATGACGTGTTATAATTCTAATTTTGTTGGTGTATTTATATTGAACATTATTATCTTTATTTTAATAATGTGTTATAATTCTAATTTCATTCGTGTATATACTGTCAGTGTATCAAATTATAACTCTTTTCGTTTAATCCAGAGGCAGAGGGGATACTAATTGTATATGTCACAGAGACATTGCTATCGATAATTAACCAGTTCTTATCTACTCCACCAATTTCAGCAGTACTGATTATTGTTAGTTAATAGAGTTGAGTCCCACATTTAGGACATGAACAAGGGGACCAACCCCTTTATCCCACAAATTCAGTGAACTCAAAATATGACCAAATCTATATGAAACAATAGACAGACATGAAGTTGAACTCCAGCAACAAAAAGCTTCTCACAAACAACTGAAGTTGAACTACCTGCTGAAAATGGACATAACATATAACGCATCTTCTGGGAAACATTCACGTTTCCAGTCGCTGTATTCGACTTTGCCGACCATGTGAAGAATGCAATCTTAGTAGTAATCACATGTTTTATATAGCACATAATATGTCAGGATCTGCAGCAGAAGAATAACACGAAGGACTCTATGTAAATCTAATACTTTGCATATATCACAAGAACGCGGCATAATGCTTGAAGTAATAACTTCTAGGTTGCTGGTTACATTCCCAAATCCTATACTTGGGACCAAGCTTGCTTACTCCCACAAAAACTTTACATGCACGAAAAAGAAAAACAAACAAAAAGTAGGAAGAAACATTAACAAAATATGATATCTATTTCAGTAATATAACTTGTATATTCAGTCAAAAAGATATAAATTACAAGAATTTTCTCTCAAAGAGGCGCCAAATATTAACTTAATTACAATTGGGCCAACTAGCCGTGAGAAGAGAATGGTTTCGTATTAGAGGAATTGACAACCATAATACAGACAAAGCAAATCTCTCAAGTATAATAAATAAACTTCAACTTTCTCACTACAGTAGTTTAGTAAGAGACTGGCGACAACTCGAACCTTATCCTTGATTTGTTGCTATTTCACCTTGTACAGTTTGGGTTGGAGGGTGGGACTATGACTATGAATAATAGCTGCAGCAATTGAGAAAGATTGTATAGCTGAAAGATTTGATTGGAAAGGAATATAATACAAACCATCGTGGATGTTTACCATTTTCATGGTAGGTGAATCTTGATTTGAACCCTGCAAAACAGAAGTTGTGCAACGGATCACGTGATTTTTCACCACAAGTATGAGGTTGCCAACAAAAAGTTTAAAAACAGAAAAGTTGAAAGTTTTGAGAAAAAAGTTTGACACACCTCTACAAAGAGATCAAATGTCTTGCTCTCCCAGTGAATATCTGTTTGTGGCAAAACCTCTGTTCTGCTTGGCTTAGTGTTGAGTAAGGTGATTGGGCACCCAATATCCCAGCCACCACAATCGCAGCGCCCACCAGACCTCCATCTTTCAGTAAGACTAGAAGGGCCACCATTTCTTGTTCTTGGTCCGCCATGAAAACCAGCTGGGATTAGAATGTCCATACTGGTAGAGCACTCACCATCACTACGTACGCAACATTGAGAAGGTACTTCCGTCTCTACAGAAGCATTTGTGTGCCTATTCCCAACTTTCTTGAGGAAAGTCAATCCCCATCCTCCAATATCGGCCTCATTATTAGTTTCAGGAATATGATCTTTCACAATAATGGCTGCTAACTCAAGGTTTGGAACAAGATGATCTTCTGAAAGATTGGCCCTAGACACTGGGTCAGGAGTACTGGGTTCATCTTGGCTTGTTGGATCCCACGAAGAATTTTCTAGTATGGCACTTGAAACCCCCAATTTGCTGGAGTTCCTCTGCTTAAAAGTGTGACTTGCCTTTAAAACTTCCACCACCTTCTTAGAGAACCCCTTGTTCTTTTTAAGAGTATGGCTTGTACTTTGCATCTCTCCCACACAATCGTCACTAAAACCAAACAGAACAAACTGAGTCTCCATAATCTCTGAGTTGTCTGAAAGGACGGTAAACGAAGTAGATACCCTCATCTTACCAACAAGATCTGATTCTTTCACATGAATATCATCTTCCTTTCTCCCGCCTGCTCTGGAATGAAACGTGTACATGTAATCCAAAATTTTATTATCTGGTGACTCAACCTTCCACAAGTTTGCGATATAGATTTCCCTCTGATCATCAACGGAGAAAACATAATGTGGAAACCCATTATTCCATGTGCAGTGTAGCATTCCCTGAGAAACAGTAGCAGGCATAGAAGACGACGACTGATCAGAGCAGGTGGAGTTGGTGCTTGATAGAGAACCAAGGCTCTTATGGACAGGCACAGATCGATGTCTATGATGTCTGTTAACCACCATATCTTTCTGTAACTTCTGTGATGTAGTGGTATGTGACCCACCGTGAGAACTCAGAAAATTAGTGTATATTGGTTCTCCAACATCTACAAAACTTGTTCTTCCAAAGTTGAAATCACTATCTGAATCACCCAATTGGCGTAATAAAGGACTCTTTAAAATGTTTATCATACTTTTGCTCCTGGTGATTGCACCAAGAATTGAATCTCCAGAAGAGCTTATGACAACATTCTCAGTCCCTGCTACAGAAGGGCATTCAATAACAATCCCATTCAAATCATATATATTTCCAGTGCTGATTTTTCTTGAACTTGAATTATCAAGAAAAACACCCATATCTGATGGAATAGCGCATGAGCCCACTTTCAGCGCACTGAATTCTATAAGTTCCAGGCAACGACGAAGATATTTTTCATCAAAACTGATAATTTGCTTCGGAATCCTACTGTCTAATAACAATGCATGCTCTGGCTTCACCTTTCTTACCAATCTTTCTGACCAACTATCGTCCTCTGCTGATTTTATATTTTTGCTCAAGCATTGCAATGCATCTTCATTCGTTTGGACATCTTTCTCCATGTCCACAATTGGACTCTCCATCTACCACCTCCAACAAAGAAGTAGCTACAGATGGAAACAAATTCTTTCCATTATTAACCCCCAACTATACAAAAACACTTATTGGCAGACACTGCAGTTTCAACCTCTGCACCCCACAGTAAACTACAAACATATTAAAAAGCAAGTGCATCAAAGAGTGAGCATCAATAAATTGGTAATGAAATCATGTATGAGCAAAAAAAGTGCTTATACATTCAGTAATATAAAATTTCAACCTGAGAAGAAACAAAATTTGGTCAAAGAAAGACTAATGGCTGCTTATGTATTTGTCACAATACATCACAACAAGAAGCAACATAACGAAGACTCCAAGAAACAAATCATAAGTTGAAGCAGATCTTCTAATTTCCATTTGTAATTTTATACTGCTACACTGTAACAATTTTCAGAAGATATAATACCATCAATAAAATGTAACAAATACATGCATCTTCAAGTAGAGGGGTGGGAGGGAACAGTATGTTACTTATACAATTGATGTCCTCAAACAAGAAATGGTGAACTTATTGCATCAATTCCATAGTAATTAATATGCAGATGGTAAGTTAAATTGTCAAAATAATAAATAAATCTCCTGATGGAAGCTCCAAATCACTGTGATCTGTGCATCAGCAGCAATTATAAAGTCAATATAGGCCATATCAAGTCCCATGATAAAAGAAAAAAGTATTTAACTTGGATTTAATCTCAATAAAGCTCCAAAAACACATTTCATAAAACTACTTATTACAATAAGCAGACAATAAGATTACACACAGAGATATGACCAAAAAAAAAGGTAAGAAGATACGTCTGTGTGGTAATTATGTAAGAGAAAATGAAAAACATAATGGCAAAGCTTCAACTAAACAATAAACCAACCTAAAAGATAATAATATCATCATTCAAAACAGTAAAGCACAAAACAAAGAATCTCAAACCTCAACCAGACATACTTATCTGTTTATCGGACCCCTCTAAAAGAAAATTAAACAAGTACTAAAAGCAAATCATAAATCCACCAAGTACAAAGAATAAACATAAAAAAACACAACAAAAGAAGCAAAAATGTTACAAAAAGGAGAACATTGCCTATATAAACTTTAATACCTCACCTTGAGGAACTGGATCCAAGCAATCAATACCCAGTACAGATAGCAAGCTCTACCACAACTCTTGCCAAAAACCAGCTGAAACCCAAAAAGAAAAATGCTTAATCTTTAAATTTGAGACTAACCCACAAAGCGCAATGATTAGTAACAAAGATGATATATAAGCTAAGCTATCAGATAGAGCTTGAAAGTTACAGCTATTATATAAAGAATAATAATGGGCTTAAAAGTTCAAAGAAAAATTAAGTCTTTTACCTACTTGAGAACATGAAACGATTAGTGCCACTACTGCAACTCTGTTGGACAAACAAACATTAGATAGAGAGAGGAAAAATTGAAAAAGTAGGTTTGGATTGAGGTCGTAAGCCACGTTTGTTTGGAGAAATTTATACCCTTTAAGCAGGTTTTACGTGGGTGGGTCCTACTTATTCCAATTCTTGCACTTTCACAGCCAAATCAAACCTAGAGCTCCATCCAAGTCTAGTCTGGTTTCTAATTTTTAAACGAGTTGTTTGGAGAGCCGGGTTTTAAACGAATCTAAGGTAGTATTTGATAAAATTGATTAATTAAAATTTGAATGATTAATATATTTTAATAAATTAAATTATTTAAATGAAATAATATTTGAATTTAAAAAATTGTTTAATAACTAAAAAGTGTAAAATATCTAAATGACACTATTTTACTATTTTAACTTCTAAGTTATTTAAAAAATTTATTTGAATGACCTTAAAATTTGAAATTGAAGGAGTACAATATTTATTGAAATTATTTTTGTCCATAAATTTTAAATAAACTATTAAGAGACAGCTTTTAATAGTTAAAATTTAAGTTTATGTCTTAACGATTAAGAGGCATTAATAGACAAAAAAAAATTACCAAACAAGATTTGTCTCTCATCGAATCAAAGACATGTGAATTAAGAGACATTCAGATACAAATAAACACCACCTAGTATTCTTTTTGTCTCTTTTAGTAAATGAGATGATCTCGAGTTTAAGTTAGATATAAGCGATTTGAGTTTAGTCGGGAAAAGAATTATAATAACTAAATGATGATGTACAATATCGGTCGGTCATAGATTTCGAGTTACTGGATCTAATTTTTTGCGAAAATTAAAAATGTTTGCATATTTTGACCAATTCAAAGTGAAAAAAATGATTGTTCCCTCGAATTTACTCTTATAAAAATAAAAAATATTAATTAATTTTAAATGAGTTAAACTTATTTAAATCGGGTTCAAATTAAATTTAATCGAATTGAACTCAAGTTAAATTTAATCGATATAAATCGGACACGCAAACAACCAAATTGATTTACGGCTCTAATCAGACCTTAAACCCATTTTCATAAACAATAAATAAATATATAAATATATAAATATATATATATATATATATATATATTAATTACTCTAGCTGGTAGGCACGATATGACGGTAACGGGACTACTTGCCACTGAAGGGAACACACAAGAACCAGAAGAGAAGACCCAAAACAGACATTGTGGGTCCATTTGATTTCTTACCCCAGATTTTCCGAGACATGTGACCTGCAGGCTGTTATAGGGATTATAGATTAGGGACATATATTTGGGGATAATTAAATAATTTTGTACAAGCGATGTTATTAATTGCAAGTAGATATGATGGTGGTATTCAATGTGCTTATATTATTCTCACTTTATCTTTTATTTGTTGTGTGCGCGGCGCCTTAAAGTTTAAACTAAACAAAAAAAGTTAATCTTGTCATTAAAATTGAAATTATTTATAGGAAAAAGCAACCTAAATAGTTGGATTAAAAGCGAGAAATTATGGAATAATAAATTTTATAATACGTAATAATTTATTATATCTGTTATTGAATCGAGTAATATTAAAAAAATTATATCAATTTTAAATTTAAAAATATTTTAATTTAATTTTGTAAATTTAATAGTGATCTTATATTTTAAAACCAATAAAATACGTTAATTTAAAGTTCAATAAAAAAATGATTATAAACATGTGATTTATCAATTATACATCAAAAATGGTTAGTGACCGAAACATCTTCATACCAATTAAAAATAAAACATAGTTATAGTTTAGGAAAGTTAGGAACGTTTCTCAATCCTTGCCATAACAGAATTAGGTGGTGATTAATATGACTTGATTCTCCTTTTGGAAGGCTCAAAGTCAATATGGTTGATGTTTGGTCCCACTCTTTTCATTTTTCTTTATTTTTTATTTGAATGTATTTATGTACGTATGTTTTTTAATGTACAATTTGACTGTGTATATAAATATATCATTTTTATTTATACTTCGTCCGTCCGTTCTTTTTTATTTGTCTTTTACAAAGTAAAATTTATTCTTTTTTATTTATCGATTTCAAGAATATATTAATGACTTAGTTTATCATAATGTATTATCTTTACATTAAATAATAAATTATTTATTTTTCATCTTTTTCAATGACTTTTATAAAGTAATATTGAGATTGTATATTCATTTTAATCAATCAAATAAAATATTAATTATATTTTTTAATTTTTATATTTTTTCCTAAAACGTTAAGTAAATATCGTTATCATTATTGTTTTCTTTTTCTTCACATGGTTGGATTGTAGTTTAATGACCTTATTTGTTAGTTATAAATATTGTGACATTTGATAATAAGGTACATGAACTAGTGAGATAGAAAAATGATGGTTTACCCAATTTAAACAAACAAAATGGGAAGCTGTAACATGTCTGAATTTACCAACCAATCCATCATTTTCTTTGTTATTTTCACTGTATGTATTCCTTATCATAATGATTCCTCCCTAATCACTTCATATAGTAAATCTTTTGAAAGTTCCTTTCTTCACACGCTAATATATAAACATATGAAAACAAATTAGCATTTGTACTATTTCTATTTGTATGTACTCTCTTGATATAAAGATGCAACTTAAATATAATTAAAAATTATCCATCAAATAATGATTTAAATTTCATAAATTATAATTATAATTTAAAAAAAATACTATAGTGTCATGTACTTTTACGTATCAAACTTAAACATATTTTAAACAATTTAGTTTATAATCTATCTAACAAAACACAACTGATTTTGAATTTTTCGTTCACCCTAATAAATCATCAGGACCGTCCAAAGTTTGGATAAATCTCATCGTCCATTATATCCTCTTTAACTTCAAAAGAAAAACAATTGTTCTCTCTCTCTTTTTCTCTCACTCTTAGATCCTCCTCCGTTTTTCTTCCTCCCGAGCTCGTCTTCTGTCTCCTCTATTTTTTAGTGCTGACAATCTCTCTTCCCCTTCGTACGTAATGCCGGAAGCACGGATAGTATGACTAGTAATAAAATATCTATGAACTTTAACTCTACGAGTATCTCTCACCCTTTAACAGAGAGGTGAAAGGGATTAATTGATAAAATCACGTAGTAATAACTTATGAAAAAGTTATTATCTTGTTGAAAATATATTCATTGACCAATGAAATTAGATTCTACGTTCATTAATTCATCGTAAATAGTAATAAATTTTTAAAAAATATATAAAAATATACTTACGCATATCAATAGTTTTAATTTTAATTTACATTTTACTCCTCTCTATTCAAGTTTTTTCTAGCAAAAGCCAAAAAAACTATTACTAAAAAGTGAAAATGCCGTAATCCAAAAGTCATGGATTAATGCTAAAATAATATCTCCTGGATTTCTCTATATATAAATGATTCTTTTACTAACTGAGTTAAAATAATGATATTTGATTTACAAAATTCAAATTTGTGTAAAAAGTACCATGTGCTTCACGATTTAAACCCTCTTGTTTTTTTTTCCTTATTTATTATAACAATGGTCACAAATTGTGGACTCTGTTCCAAGTAGTATTCGGTTCAAATGTTCAAAATTTGAGGAGGTGGGGCCGTACCATGCATAGATACAAATTTTAAAAATCGACAAAACTTGTGTTGCTTAACTTGGATGTGGCTTGTACCAGTACTGCTAGTTTGAAATCACTGGTTATTGATGTGGAAGCATTTGGAGTATTGTATAGGAGGCGCCTAACACCAACAACCTATGGAAAATGAACATGACCCTATTTTTTATTTTTTATTTTTTAATTTTTTTCATAAAATTTCAGTCATTTATTATTCATCTTGTGATATATCATTATTTTTTTAAAATAATATTAATTTCCAAAAATTATCTTATTCGCAAAATTAATTAACTATATTAAAAGAACCAAAAGAACCATCCTATTAGTTTCCGTCATATAAAGTTGAAACCAAACAATGGAACGTGTATAGACTTTCTTTTTTTGAATTGACATATAACAAATTACTGTATAGCTGAACCAATGGCGCAATGCACTTGACCAAAATGTCAAAAATATACAAAATGTTCCGATTTTTCTATTTATTTAAGAAAAATGATATATACTGCAAATGTTTACGTCGATTTTTTAAGTATAATTATCAGTTTGGTGAATAAGTATTAGTAGTAATTTTTTTGGAGTATTCTATAATTCATACCAATTTCATGTATTGACAAATTTCACGATTATAATTTGACGTAAATTTATCGCACTAAATAACAAAACTCTTTTTTTAAACAACTTTTCAAATGTCAGTTGTACTTGCAAACATTTTTCAACTCCCAAAGTTTTATAACAAAGTTTACAAAGAATATTCAAGAATATATATATATATATATATATATATATATATATATATTCTCAGACAGGTTTCCCCATAATACTATTTTTAACTTTTCATTCACGAATTTATGTAATGTACATATCAATTAAAAATGGTTTTGTTGCATAATTTCAATTTTGTTTCTTATGGTTCAAATATTTATTATGATACGGAGAGAAAGGAGGAAAAGCAGAATATATATACCCTACAAATATATGAATTTGCATTTCAAGAAAGGTGTTGTTCATGCTTAAAACATTTTATTCTGTGGATCTAAAATATAACTTTACCCCAAGTTTTTGTAATATTGTCTGGTAGGATTCGAAACACTTATAAATTTAATCACCAACCAATCAAATTTAATAATTTCAAATTTGCTATATATTGCCGTTTAATAATTTCAAATTTGCTTCTTTTTGTTCAAATATATGATTTGGAGGGAAAAGTATAGAACACAAAATGCCCCACAAATATATCAAGAAATGTATTTTTCATGCTTAAAACTTTTTAATTACCCTAATCGTGGATCAAAAATAAAATCTTACTTTTAAATTAAATTGAAATATTAGCATCAGAATAGGAATGTGGAAATGCAAATGAGTGTAAAACCACCATGTCTGTCAACTTTAATTTTCTTGGGGTTATATTTTTATGGGCGGTTCCTAGCATTCAAACATTCAAAATTTAAGGAAGTAATATACCAACCAGATTTTTAAATTGACTATTAGTTGTCTTGATTGGAAGTATTATGTAGTTGAAAATATTTTGATTCATATGGAAGCAATTGATATTATATATATATATATATATATATATATATATATATATATATATTCAAGAATATGACCCTTTTGTTGTTTTCTATTTCAATGGAGTATCGATTTAACAATTTGATTCATACCAAATACTAGTGTCCAATATTGTGAAATATTCTCGGATTCATTTGTCAAATGCTAATCATAAAATTTAGGAATTAGCTAGGGATTATTGAGTAAAAGTCACATTAAGGTGAACTGACCTTAATATTATAAATTTCAATAGCTTGTTGATGTGATATTTATATTTATTTGATTCACAATTGATTTTTAAGAAAATATTCAATAAAGCCTATTAAGATGCGCACACACACACAATACAGAAGAATTCTTTTGAATGTACTATACCGAGAGAGAGAGAGAGGGTGTGATCTTAAGATTGTTCAGAGAAAGATTTAGTCTCGATTGATGCAAAAATTAACCTGATGATATCCTTATCATTTAAACTAAAAAAAAAAAACCTTGTGTCATATGTATGTAATTCAAGTCCTCACGGACCTCACCTACCGAAGCATATATATATGACGTTTTATATGGGGGCTAAAATGATAATGGAAAAACACAATAGAAGAAAGAAAAATATGAAATCCCATTTTTTCTACCGAAGAATTTGAAGATCTATTAATTCTAACAATTGATAGCAGATTTGATTATTCAGACTTTTCAATTCAAAGATGAAGATCTCATACCTATATATGAGGATATTCCCAAAATTCTCCAAGAAAAAGGAAGTGGGTTAAAGAAGAAAAACAATTTGGTCAAATACTAATAACTTCATGTATTTTTGATATATTTATATTTACAAGGTCACTTCTTACATCAAGGTGGAGCCACTCAGCCATTCAATTCTCTCATATGAAAGAAAATCTTGCCAAAATGGATATATATATATATATATGGTCTTTCTAATGTGTGCTATAAGGGCACACACTATACACAGGTATCGAGAGAATATTCTCTTGATTTCTGTGCATATTTTCTTGATTTCTGCGTTTACACACAGATCAAGAGAATATGCACAGGAATCAAGAGAATATTTTTTCGATTCTTGTGTATAGTGTGTGCCCTTAGGACACACAATAAGAAAATTCATATATATATATATATATATATATATATATATATATATATATATGGGGTATGATTTATAACATGTATTTGTTATAGACTACTTTGAGCAAATAGATCCATTTTAATGTAAAACGGTCCAGATTTAACAATTATACCCGACGTCCGCTACTATTAGTAACGGATTTCGCGATTAATAGTAACGGACGTTCTAGTTACAAATATGCCCTTAATTTAAATTGTACAATAATATTACATTAAACCATCCGCTAGTAATACTAGCAGATGGGGATCAGATCCTCTTATAAACTCACTTATACATACTATAAATCTAGGATATGGGAAGGATTGAAACTATATATTAATATTATATTAAAATATGAGTTAACAATTATATATTTAATAAATTAAATAATAAAAAGTCTTATATTCTACTAAATAAATTCAAAACTCTAGTTAATAAACTCTAAACCCTAAATAATAAATTCTAAACTCTAAATAATAAACCCTAAACTCTAGTAAATAAATCTCAAACCCTAGTTAATCATTGTATTGCTTATGACTGATTGGGGGTAAATTAGTCCAAATCTTATGACTTTAGTTGACTTGGGATTATTAATTAAAACAATTCGTCCGCTAATATTACTAGCGGACTGTTACAAAAAATGTTGTGTTGACTTTAGTTGACTTGGGTTATAATCGTTATATTTGGCCCACTAGTCCGTTCGCTAGTATTATTAGTGGACACCACATTCTTCATTCTAATCTTAGCTATTGATATTTGGAATGGATGCTATAGATAGTGTATGTTCATTTTTATGTATGTGGGTGTGTGAGAAAAAAAGTTCTCCCCTAAAGAAGTATAAGATGTGAATTTCGGCTAAGCTCTAATTGGGCTGGACTTCCTATATCCTAAATCGGCCTTTCTCAAGCTCCTTCCTGGGGGAAGGAATGGATCAAATTAATCCAGACCCAACTCAGATTAATATCACACCATTGCAAATTATATTCATAATTTAGGAAACCTAAAAAACTCGAGCCGAGTCCGTAACACGTGGCATGTCTATATGTTAATATTATAACCAGTTTGAAGAACCCATCAAGATTTTTAACTCCAAAGAGTTAGGGGTATTTGTTTAGAGTTGAATGGTTAAATCGGTCAGTCATTCAGTGCGTTTGTTTTGAATAAAAATCGTCTGAATGGCTGAATCGGTCATATTTTTAGGCTGAATGGCTAAGTGTAATTTTTCTAACTGAATGGACTGAATAACTGCTAAATGAAGTATTTTATATTTTTTTATATAATATTAACTATTATATTAAGTAATATTAAATAAATTTACAACAATTTTGAATTTTTTCAGAGGGATAAAATAATAAAAATATGTTATTCAGATGTTTCAGACATGTCAATTATCAAACAACTTTTTTCATTCAATATTCAACCATTCAGTTTCATTTAGCTCATTCAGATTATTTAAACATTCAAAACTATTTTATTCAGTTTTATCAAACACCCTCTTAACCTGGTAGTCAAGAAGGTTTTTTATTTTTTTATTTATTTTTTATATATTCAAACCTTAGGATCAGCATTCAGGAGAAATTCTCCTGAATGTACCAAGCTGATGTGAGAGGTGCATTCTTAAGATCGTTCGAGAAAAGATTTAATTTTAATTGGCGTAAAAAAAATCCCAGAAAAAAGCATTAGTATAGATTTGATTAAAGTTGACTTGTACAGTAATGTTAAATCAAAGTTATTTAAAATTAAATCTAGTTTATATGATTATTGACTTTTAAAAGTATTTTTTTAATATTTTTAAACTCAAAATTGAGATAACTCGTTAAAAATTATAAAATAATAAAATTTGCAATGAATAATACTATCATTGTAGTGATTAAAATAACAAAAAATTAATGTCAGTTTTAAGTTTAAAATTTTTTTAAATTAATTTTAAAAAATCAATAATAATTAAATAATATAAAACGGAAGGAGTAATATTTAGTGCTCAATTACTAGCAACCATTGTTGAAATGATTCTCATCTCATATTGAATCTAAGTAACACTCATAACCACAAAATTCTTAAATTAATTGTTATACAAGGTTACATTGTTGTTATTCATGTACTACTAATATATAACTCAATTCATTATGAAAACAATTACAAAAAGCCATAATATGACCCCAATTATTTATCCTCTACTTATTCCAGGATTAATCTATCCTCCTGAAACAGGGTCCTGGCTAAATTGTACTCGGGAAAATGATAAATTCAATAATCAAATCCAGGATTGGATGGAATAGTTGCATTTGAACGAATTCACGCCACTGATATGAGCGAAGATGTCCGAAGAATCAACCATATCTTCTTCCTCTTTCACCACCACCTGTAGCAAAATAATCATTATGGAACAAGCACACATAGAGAATTAATCAAGAAACAATTTTAGTTAAGTGCTTAGAATATGGCTGCTGAAATCTGGATTCATTTTATAGATTTATAGGGCTTTTATAAAAAAAAATAAAAAATAAAAAATTGTTGGATTGACTCATACTTTTACGGGTTTGAGCCATGTTATTGTTTGGTGCGTACATCATACTGATCATAGAGCGTATGAGACATCTTATGAACACGCCAGACAAGCAGGATTAGTCAAATTGGTGAACCTAAGTATATCGTGTGTTCTTATTTTTCCGTTCTTCATATAATATTGTGTGAGTGTACTATTATTCGTTCTTAAATTCTAACAAAATTTGTCAGTGATTATGGGGCATACATGAATAGATCTCACATCATCGTCTGTGTCCTCTTCATGAGTGCTACAAGTTGTTCTAGTGGTCTCCCCGAAATCGTCGTTCTTTGCAAACCTTCCTCTAACCCGAGGCCTGCTGT
The DNA here is from genome assembly GCA_034770075.1 of Aralia elata. NCBI lineage: Eukaryota > Viridiplantae > Streptophyta > Magnoliopsida > Apiales > Araliaceae > Aralia > Aralia elata. The sequence continues at coordinate 12,677,792 of CM068384.1, forward strand.
CTGCCAGAGTTTTGCGACAGGCATACTGCATAATGAATATTTACTATTAATATGCCATTTATATTCCAAACGTGAAATTTTTGGAGATATGATGTGAGTGTATGCATAAGAATGCTTGTTCTATTTTCGAAATTATTGTCACAAGGCCTTGGAAAATGATTTTGTGAATAGTGTAAAGAGAAACCTTAATTTTCTTGCTGAAATTCCTTTCATTCCTTTTCTTCATGTATCTATGTATCTTCTCTTTCCTTTCTTCTACTGAGAGTTTGCCAACCTTGAATGTTGAATCTTCCAAGCTTGTAATCTCGGAAGCCAATGGAGTAGAATTTGCACCCCCACTCACAAGATGTTGGCTCTCATTGCTAAGTGCCTTTTCAGAGAATTATATATTATGAACATACAAAAAGAAGTCATCATATTAGTATTCTACTAATTAAAAAGGAAAATGATATATTTTCAGACAAAATAGTTGCAGACTTTTCTTGCCAATAGACACATCCACAAATTTTCCATATATATGCACTTATTTACTTAGGGTGCTATTGTATCTGGTTGCAATAAAAGTCGCAATGTTTTGTCGCAAGATATAACAGAACTCGATTAGAAATGACAAAAAAAATTAGTCCCTCAATTTTTTTGCCTTTTTGTTCTTAAAATCATAATTTTCTCTAATAGTATAGGAAATTTACTTGGAGATCATGTTTAGTACCTGAAGATCACTGTTATAGCGAGCCAGAGGTTCTGTACAAAAGATTCCACCATTATCTCCCTGAAAGTCCAATTCTTGAGGCTGCAGTTCATTGCCTAAAAACAAATTCCCAGTAAAAATCCCAGAATTTTCTGTAGTTAAAGCAGCATTGAGATTACTAGGAAGGAATGAATTGATTCCAGGTTCAAGAAAAGAACAATTAGGCGACGCAGGATTCATGCGGATATAAGAAGGCATTGAGGACAAGCAATCATCTTCATGAAGAGCAGGCAAAGGCTGCCCCATAAGCTGAGGAACAACAGGATCAGGCGCATATTGGGACAGCCCGGCCTCAACAACATTATCCGCTACTCCCATTTGATTTTGCAATAAAGGGAGATCAAACTGTTCTTGTTGGCCATTGAGGAATTGTGGAACAGAAAAGGGAGGGGAAGAGGAAAAGTCTATGGAAGCCGATATGTCGTTTTCAAGGTCATCCGACGAGTCAAAGATTATGGAGAGGTTAGTGTTGTTATTGGTGGAGACAGGTGGAGGAGTACTGGTGGTGGAAGTGGTGGTTGTGGTGGCTGTTTTGGTGGTGGCATTGTTATTTATTTGGCCGGACATTTTGTTTATTTCTGGAGTACTAAAAGAAAGACTATTAGTATAGGAAGAGTGCTCCTCATAGCAGCAATTGGAACTAGAAGCCACTTCAGAGTTTTGTAGTGTTTCTGGGAATAATTCAGATTCACAAAATTCCAAGATTTGAGCACTAAGCGGGCTAGAAATTTCTTCCTGCATAACAAGAACAACAATTAATTAAAATCATGAACTTTTATGTATATATACACCATTCTTCTAAAAAGGGAAAATGATCAAATGTGTTAAATTTTGTCACGCGATCCTTAATATATAGTGCGCTTTGTAGCTAAGTGGACACTTTACAAAGCTAATTTCAATTTCGCGATCATTATACATGATGCCCAAGGTTTTTGCATCTAAATATGACAGTAAAACAGAAATGCTCATGAAGGAGGATATTATTAGATTTTGATATATATTTGCTAATTAGAAAAAGATATGCATTTGCTCTAGCTCCATGTGACTTGTACGAAAGTAAGGTACCAAATTGAATGGCATGAAGGCATATAAATCTTGTGCAAGATATAGAAACACCCAGAATTGGACAAACACTTGGAACTTTATATAAGCACTAAAAGTTCTTTATTGTTATGCATGTGAAGTGCTAACATTTAGGTTGCTTTATCAATCTAACTGAATAAAAGAATCAAGATTAGATAAACTTAAGCAGTACGCATGGTCAAAAAAGCTATATAAATATTCCGAAATCAATGATTTTGAAAGAGAAATAGAAAACGAATGAAATTACCAGGGGGAGTTCAAGATTATAACATTCTTGTGTCCCTAGAAAAGGACCACCGGATGTGCAACCTTTGCTAGATTGAAACATCTCGCCGAAGTTGATTCCCGTACAAGCCGTGTTTGACTAATAATTGAGTCACATAAAACAGATAACTATGAGTTCATTGTGTATTCTCAACATGAATTTAAATATGTTGTCATTCGTTAAGAATCTTTTTTCGAGTTCAAGTGAGTTTAAGATAACTCATGGCATGGCGTTTTTCAAGTTGAATTTTTATCTTTAATCGTGATAAGGCGAATAAGATAAAAGTAATTAACACGTGAAGTTTTGCTCTTAATTCACTTGCCAAAGTTGAGAAAAAAGAATTATAATTTTGGATTTATAATCTTGTAAAGAAGGATATATACACACACACACACACACACACACACACATATATATATATATATATATATATATAGTTGAAAGGCAAACATGAAGATGGCAACATGTGAAAAATTATAACCACGAAAACAGTAAAAAGTAAAAACACCAAAAAATATCAAACAGATTGATCATACCATACTATATATAAACATGAAAAAGTTTACCAAGCACATAAATAATTACATGCAAGTATATAATTATATGCAACAGAAAAAGAATCAAGAAATTTAACATAGCTATATATATAAACATGCATAATAAATCTGTTTTTCCCCTGCTCATAGGAAACAGAACAAGAAATGAATGAATAAATTAACATGCATGTAATATGGTCAAAAGTGAGAGAATTACAATCTGAAGTTGTTCCGGAGGAAGCACCACGTCCTGTAACATTATTAAATTCGTCCCCTTCGACGATTATTAACAAATTGCGCGAAAAAAAAATAAAAAAAAATCAATCTTATGTAATTTTTCTCTTTTATTTGGCTTCTTCAAGCTGCAGGTAGCTTTGGTCTAGTCCAGTAATGGTGGGCACGTGAAAACATGCCACTCATCGCCTTTTATCCCTGGCTTCAAACCCATGACTGCAACCAACAATGAAAGAAGAAGAAAATCCATGAGAACAACAAACAAACAAATTAACAAACAAACGAAAAATAGATATAAACAGATTAAATTAAGAGAGAAATTTTTAGAGAGAGAAAGTTTGGGGAGAGGAGAGAGACGGACTATATTAAGCATGAGGGGACGTTAGATTGGCGACAAAGGGACGAGGTTAGTTATATAAGGTACGTTATGGGTGCCCGTACAATTTCAGTCAACCCAAGAGAGTCGCTTTGCCATTCATTCATGCTTGCCTACGTGGGATATTTTTATTTTCTTATATTATTTTGGTCTTCCTTTAGTTTGGTGACACGTGCGTTTATTTCACATGGAATGTTTGCTGACCTGGAATTATGGGACCCAGGTTGGAATTTAGTCAGATACTATTCTGAACAAGGACGAATCGATTCAAATTTGCATTTTCTTCCTATCATGTTTTGGTGTTACAGCATAAATAATACTCCTTTTGTTTCGTACTCTTTCCCTCTCAAGATAAATTTTTTTTATTAATTTTTATAGTCAAATTAATTATTTTTAAAATTAACAACTAAACATATATATTTAGATTTTCAAAAAAGCAAACATTGAAATTAGTACTAAATTATATGTAGTTTATAATATTTATAGACTTTTTACACACACACACACACATGTATATATATATATAAAAGAATAATAAGATATATTGATTTGAAAAATAGTCAATTTGACCATAAAAGTCAATAGAGGACTTTTATCTTGGGACGGAGAGAGTAATATTTAATTATTGTTAACTTTTCAAAATTAAGGGACTATTTGTTTATTTCTAAATAAATCTAAATACGTCTGAATTTGACCGAATAAGTCATTCAAACTATTTATATAATAATTTTTAAACTCTGAATGCGTCTGAATGTGTCTGAACGATTCATCCAAAAAATTATAACTGAATGAGTAAGAAGTAGTGTTGAATGATATTTTTATTTATATACTGTCATACAGAATTAAAATTTACATTCAATATCCATCTTGTTTATTATTGTAAACAAATTTTATTATGTACAAATTATTTTTGATTTTTATTTAACAAATTGAATAATCAATTTAATGAATGTTGTTGTAGTCTTTTGTTTTGATTTTTTGTACTATAAAATGTTATTAATATTTTTTAGTATTTTACTTCTAAAATTATATTTTTAATAGTATACGTCATCAAAGATTGTTCAAAAGTTTATATTTATTTTTTAAAAATAATATTGTTTATTTATAATTACATAATAAATTTGTTTATAACAGTTCAAAAGGTTAAAATACGATAGTCGTATTCAGATGTTTTAGACAGACAATTATCAAACACATTATTTCATTATGTATTCAAATCTTTTGTTCTATTCAATTCATTCAGATTTTCTTATACATTCAGAATTTTTCATTTAGTTTTATCAAACAGTCCCTAACTTAAGAAAGTTTTAAACACAAAATTGAGATAGATTTTTTTTATAAAAAAATTAATCAATACAATTACGAATATTGTAAACTATCTACAAAGTAGTAACATTGTAAGTTTTATTATTTTATAATTTTTAATGTGTCATCTCAATTTTAAATTTGAAAATGTCTCAAATTAATTTTTAAAAATCAATAATAGTCATATAATTTAAAAAGGAGGAGGTATTTATTATCTAAAAAGATAAATGTAATAATTATATCTTACAACAGTACATAACATCCTGCGTAATCCATGTGATTTTCACTCTAATAACGATGGATATAGCCTATGAGTGAAATAATAAAAGAACCACCCAGATGAAGGCTTGACAGAGGACCGTAGAATTCTCTTGAGAAAAACCTTGGACTGTTCGATTGATGCATACCAGGAGGCTTCGGAACAGATGCACAGATTCGCTTGCCACGTTAGGCCATTGTAATAATTATGTTATTGTTTGTTGTAAGGAACCTCCGCTTGATACCCTAGCCATGCAGGCGGATGATTATATAAAGGAACAATTACATTTACTAGTACATTTTTAAAAAATATTACAACAAAAGTGCGTACATAAAATATTTATAAAATTAGTGCATCTTCAATATTTTATTTACAAAATTAATACATTCTTATCCTTTTAATTTAGCTGAGTGTTTTAATAGGTTGATGATGTGGCAAATCAGTTTTTCAAATGGCAGATGAAGATGAGGAGAGAGAAAGAGAAAAAATACTTCCGCCTCAAATGAGTTCATCTGCTTCTCTCCCCTCCCTTCTATGATCTATCCCCTTTTTTCTCTCTCCTCCCTTTTATCTCCCTTTTTCTCTCTCCTCATTTTCTCTCCTTTTTGGCGTCAAACACCTCCATTCTGTTTCTCTCTCCTCCCTTCTATCTCCCTTTTTCTCTCTCCTCATTTTCTCTCTTTTTTGGCATCAAACACCTCCATTTCCCTTTCGCCGCGGTCACGCCTGAAAAAGCAATTTTACCAAGGAGTTTTTCTAGAAAGCTATTCAAGAGAAGTTTCTGCAATTTTAGAAATTTTTATTTACCTGTTACATGGGGAAAAAAATCGCTTAGCTGCATTTGGAAAAGTTTCATTACAAAAGTAACCAAACCTTAACACAAAGGGTTACCAATTAATTAAAAAAAATCTATTATAGAATTTTTTTTTTCATAGTGCAGTTGGTAGTCAAACCTTAACACAAAGGTAACCAATTCAGTTTTATTGAGTTACCAATTAATTATAAAAAATCTATTATAGGATTTTTTTTTCATAGTGCAGTTGGTAGCCAAACCTTAACAGAAAGGTAACCAATTCAGTTTTATTGGGTTACCAATTAATTATAAAAAATCTATTATAGTATTTTTTTTTTCATAATGCAATTGGTAGCCAAACCCTAACATAAAGGTAACCAATTCAGTTTTATTGGGTTACCAATTAATTATAAAAAATCTATTATAGAATTTTTTTTTCATAGTGCAGTTGGTAGTCAAACCTTAATACAAAGGTAACCAATTCAGTTTTATTGAGTTACCAATTAATTATAAAAAATCTATTATAGGATTTTTTTTCATAGTGCAGTTGGTAGCCAAACCTTAACACAAAGGTAACTAATTTAGTTTTATTGGGTTACCAATTAATTATAAAAAATCTATTATAGTATTTTTTTTTTTCATAATGCAATTGGTAGCCAAACCCTAACATAAAGGTAACCAATTCAGTTTTATTGGGTTACCAATTAATTATAAAAAATCTATTATAGAATTATTTTTTTTCATAGTGCAGTTGGTAGCCAAACCTTAATACAAATGTAACCAACAAAAATTAAAATGGTTACCTTTGTATGAAAGTTTTGGCTACCAACTGCATTGAAATTTCTCTTGGTTACCCACAAACATTAAAATGGTTACCTTTGTATAAAAGTTTGGCTACTAACTGCACTGAAATTTATCTTCTTCTCTTTTTAATTTCTAGACTAAAATGATGCTATTCATTTTCAATAATCAAAAAAACACACAATGTTTAACCCTAGTGAACACCACGGTATATTGCACCAGGGCAAAGCTCATCCATACTATCAATGTTCCTGTATCCATTATACTCTATCAGACATGTTTACTTTCTGCATTTCATTAATACAAAGAACTCAATAATATGTAATGGATATATTGCAATTGAGTTCATTCTTTATCTATATTATTGAAACACAGAGAGATGCCAAAAGCCACAAACATTGGTATCCATTCTGAAGTCAAATTTATTATTAATATGATAAATGAGTACAGATTTCAACAACTGCATCCATAACCATATTTGGAAACAAGTTTCATATCTAGTAATGACCGACAATACAATTCAGTGGATAACTATCATATGAGCTTATCAATGACAATCAAAAACAAGCTTCATATCTAGTGATTCCTACGTAAAAGGAACTGACGGAAATCATCTTCAGTGTAAAAGGTCTTGTCCTCTGCGTAACTGGCAGGTGATCGGACTCCTCATACTTGTTAGGCCTGAAAAGAAGAGCCTAAATTATTTTAATTTTTACTAGTTCTGAAAAAAACATGTAATCCAATGTTATATGGAGTAGCATTCGGTAAGGTTCATCGATGAAGTTTTCACCTATCAGCAACTATAACCACAACTTCATCGAGAGATCATCGACGCAGCAGCCGCCGTAGGTGACGTCACCGAGGATGAAGCAGTGGTTCACGGCGGCGAAGGAGGTGAGGATGTCGAAGATGGCGAGTGAGTACATGAGGAGGCCTTCGGGGAACTGGAGATCGACACACTTGATTGGGATCTTAACTGGATGAGGTCGAACTATTAGAAAGAGAAGAAAGAGGAGAGAGAAAGGGAATAGGACGAGGAGAGTGAGTATCTCATTTTTTTCAGGTTTTAAAGATATGTAGTGTAATTAATTTAGCCTTATTGCACTCTTTTTGTAATTATTTTATTTATGCACTAATTTTGTAATTTTTAACTAATTGTTGTATATTATTGTAAAGAACCCTTATATAAACTTATTTATCCAGCCTTTTGGGCTCCTTTGCATCAAAAATAAAAATAAAATGTTTCAAATGATATGTCACCGATAATATTAATTTAGTAAATTTTATGTGATTGACTACGCAACATATTATTATTAAAATATTCAATATCATGTCATTTAATTTGAAACCCATTTGACACCTCAAACATTACTTATATAAAAAGGTTAGGGGTCAGGTATATATGTCCCCCTCAGTTCTTAGGTTAATTACTCACTCTGTTTCGAAATATAAAGATATTTTTTAAAATGAATTTAAAATACTATATTTATTACAAATTATAAGATTATTATTGACTTTTGAAAGTCAATTTAAAATATTTTTAAATTCAAAATTAAAATAATTCATTAAAAATTAGAAATAATAAATCTTACAATGAATAATATTTTTTAGATAGTTTATAAATTTTATCATTTTATTGACTAAGATTAAAGAAATTCATTTCAATTATGAATTTGAAAATACCTTAAGTTGACTTTAAAATATTAATAGTACTCTTATATTTTAAAACGTATGAATATTTTTTTTAATTTATGATTTGTTATAATTTATTTAAAATTACTAAAAATAACATCGATAAGAATAACATGTAAAACTAGTGTTTTACATCCTCCGATACAACATGTAATGTAGGTATTTTGGAGAAAAATCAAGAATTCTAAATCTAGTACCTTTCTTCTTCTTTTTTCTCTATTTTCTCTCTAGTCAAGAACTCTAACCTCCATCTTAAATATAGGGAAGGGCTCTCCTTTTGGAGATACCCTCTTCTAGATCTCTTTTATTTTGATCTAATAAATTATTATCCCTTCTTGTGGAGCTTGTTTTCCCCTTTTATGAGACTTGTTTTCTCTATGAAAGAACTAATTTATTTATTTTTTGTGAGGAGATTTCATTATCATCTTTTAGAAGATTTTGTTTTTTCCATTTGGAAGATTTTGTTTTCTCCGTTTGGGAGATTTTTTTTTTGTTCATAAGATTTTTTTCAGTGCATGAATTGTTAAAAATTGATTATTCAGATTTAGATGTGACGCTTCCATTTAGGTTTGTTCTTCCATTACTCGTGTTGAAAACAATCCGGATATGCGTATTCAATTATTATTTTGGGAATATGACTGTATTTTAAAATTTTATTTGATATCCACTAGCGTTGGATTGACCATTTTTCTTGATTATCTGTTATTTTATTTGTAAGAATTATTATTTGAGTTGTTTTTTTGTAATTTTTTATCTTTTGTAACCGATTACAATTTTAATATATTTCAATCCTTTTAGACTATTGATAAAAAAAATATATAAAAAAAATGTGTCTGTTTTTCAATCTAATGGAACAGGAACATTTCCTGCAAATATTCTACTATGTTTAAATCTGCCTGGGTTGCGTGCGTGTAGTCGATCGGATTATAAAGTGGTCACTATATAAAGTGGATTTAATTATGCGACAAAGATTTGGGAAAATGACTAGTCATAGTAATGCATTTACCTAAGCTGGCTAAAACTTTGGAACTCAAATTTTTGAGATGATTTCCAATATATCAATCAATAACTACATATAACAAAGCATTAAAAGATTTTATTTAATAATTTTATTGAGGTAATAGTTAAAATATCAGAAGTTATAGTCAACCTACAATAGTGTATTTCAAAATATAAATTTTTTCAATTTTAATCATTTTAACTAAAAAAAGTGTATCAACAATGGATCTTATTTTGAAAATCTTGACAAGAACTTTACAACGATATATAGATTAACAATTTTGAATTTGTAACAAAAAAGTTATTAAATTTTAGAATTTGAGTGAAGAAAGAGAAAAAATTAGGTTATGAAAGAAAAATGAGTGGTTTAACCCATTCTGTTTTTTAAACTAAAAAGTTAATTAGTATTCGCAAGAAATTCTTAGAGATACTAATTCTCTCATTTTAATCTGAGTCGTTGATATTTAAAATGAATGATAGGCAGGGGTGAGTATTAATTAAGTTATAACCGAATCAATTTGTCTATTCGGTTATAACCGAATATCGAATTTCATATAATTTTACTATCCGAGCAAGTATCCGAAATTAGCACCAACCGAATAACTGAATTATACTATTCGATTATTCGGTATATAACTGAGATATAAACTTATTTTTACCAAACAAAAAAATTTATTTCAAATTTTACACTAGAGTTTTAAACAATATTTAACCCCAGTTCACAACCATAATAATTTATAAACTAGTTTAATAATTTTAAATTAACAGTACATAAGTACATAATCATATGACAAAGTTAAAAATATTTTTTTAAATATCTAATTCAATTATTCGGATATCCGAATAGCAAAATTTTAAAAATCGTAACTGAACCCAAATACCGAATAACTAACCGGTTATACCTGAATTAAGTAAAATAACCGAATAACTAAAATAATTCGATTTAAAAAAATTGATTCAATTCGATAATTCTGTTTTATTTATTTTTTGCTCACCCCTAGACAGGAGATTAGTAAACTAAGAAATGACCTATAGTAAAGTGATTAGGACTTTGCATTCGGTTATAACCGAACCGAATAGTTTATTCAGTTATAACCGAATACCGAACCGAACTTATTTTTACTATCCGAAATACTATCCGAATTAACAAATAACCGAATTACCGAAAATCAAATAACCGAATTTATTATTCGGTTATTTGGATAATAACCGAAATTAAGGTCTATATTTCTCCAACAAAGAAAAGTCATTTCAAATTTTCAATACAAGAGTTTCCAATCACAAAATTTTATCAATAAATTTTTTTTTTCTTATTCGGTTAACCGAATAACAAAATTTTTAAAACCGAACCTGAATTCGAAAACCATATATTAAATCGGATATAACCGAATTTCTAAAAATAACCGAATAACCGAAAAAATTCGATTAAAAAAATTCGATTCGGTTCGGTTTTTCGGTTATAACCGATTTTTGCTCACTTCTAAAAGTGATTATGGATCTTTCTCTCTCTCTATATATATATATATATATTTCAAATGTACTTCAGAGTATGGAGAGAAAAATTGTGAAATTAATTGAATGAACTTATGGTTAACACGTGGTATGTCATCAAAAGTAATTCTGCAAATGACTGGCAATCCTCGTGATGAAGAAATTGGATCTTCTATGTTGAGTACTACCCTTGAATCCTTACGCTATGTAGTGAGTTTTAAAATCCACGGAAAAGAAAAGAAATAAATGGAAAATTTTAATTTTTTATCTAATTTCTTTGTTATTGATTTTTTTTAATGAACGAAAAAGTAAAGAAATAGACGAAAAACTTGACTACTTTTCTTACCAAACTTTCCGTCCAAAAATGGACAGATTTAAATGGAAAACTACGTAACAAGAGATCATCTTTTATAATATTTATTCTTATAAATACCCGAGTAACAATGAAGGCCAGGTACAACACTTTTACCCTACTAAATATTTGACCTCCATTGTTAGCGTACCTTGAGCTTGTTACTTACTCTTACACCCGAGGAGTCTCCACACGGCCCAAGCCGTTGGGACTTTTGTGCAGGTACACGCGCGGAGAGTGGATTGGACGCGCGGACAAAATCAAGCGTTAACATTGGCGCTAGAAGGAGGGCCTTTTAGTAGAAAAATTGCTTTGGTGATCAAAACAAATCCACATGGAAAATTCACAGCAAAGCAACCATGGTTTCAACAACGGACCGGTGCAATCTCGGCCACACCGGGAGACATCAGCCGAACGGGGACAACGCCTTCAGCAGATCCTTGATCGAAAGAAAGCTCTAGACATCCAGCAAGAAGAGCTTGACAGGCAGTACATAGAACTGAACGAAGCTGGGCAACAGTTTGCTGAGCGAGAGAGGCTCGGCCTCCCGCTCTGCTCCCCGCCGACGAAGAGATGACCGGACCCCAAAGACGGCGTCGAGATAATAACCAGGCCCAGTCTGAATCCATCTTTACAAGGGACTTGAGAAAGAGAGCCCGGTCACCATCCAGGCGAGATCGTCGCGAGGGTTCCCGACGAAGCCTTGATAGAAGTCATACTGGGGAATCATCACCCCGAAGGGCCGAACCGTCAGGAACCAAGAAGCCTCGGGCCACCCCTTTCACCCGAGACTTGGCTAATGCGAAGATCGATAGGAAGAACAAGGTTCCCTCAAACCTGGAGATGTATGATGGAACTGGAGATCCCCATGATCATACCTTCACTTTCGGAGCAGGCCATGGCTCTTTCATGGTCATAATGAAGCGGCCATGTGCCATTTATTCTTATCCACCCTGAAGAAGACTGCTCGGGAGTGGGTTGTCTCCCTCCCATCTGCATCAGTACGCTCATGGGATGATCTGAAAGAACAATTCCACACCCGCTTCGGCAGCAACAAGAGGCGGGCTAAGATGATCACATCCCTGATGCAGGTTAAACAGAGACCGAATGAGACACTTCGGCAGTATATAAAGAGATTCCGGGAGGCTGTATCTGAGATCAACGATATAGATCCGAAGCAGGTGATCCACTTTTTGACCATGGGATTGAACGTGGATAAGTCTAGCAGGTTGATCGAGGAAATCATCTCGAAGGCACCCGAATCCCTACCAGAGGCATATGACAAAGTCGATAAGTTCGTTGAGTTAGAAGAGGCGCTCGCTAACCTTCGGGGCACCTCGAAAAATACAGGTGATTTTCACCAGAGAGACCCCCGAGGAAACGACGCCGATAAGAAGTACAACGATAACGACAAGGGGAACAACAAGAAAGATTCCCAAGATAATCGGCAAAAGAAGAATAATGGTTCGAGAGACCGAGGTAACAGGGATAATGATAAGGACTACACTCCCTTAACCTTGAGTAGAGCCGTTATCATTAAGGAAATTAAGGACCAAGCCTTTCTATGAAAAGCCCCCGAGGATCAGAGTTTTTTGCCAGACAAAAGGAAGGGGACAAATATTGCGACTACCATGAAGCCAAGGGGCATGACACTGAAGATTGCTAACCAGTTGAAGGATTTCCTAGAAAGGCAAGTCCGGAGGGGTAACCTGGATTGCTATGTGGCAGAATCGATACAAACCAAGCGCTTTCGATCGGATAGCACCACCACCTCCATCATCGGGAACAGCCCGAGGAGTTGTCGACGTTATCTCAGGAGGCCCAATATCAGCTCTGTCTAACCGGAAGAGGAAGGCCTTCGCTAGAGAGGTCCATCAATTGTCTGGGCAGCCCAAGACTTCTCCGACCGAGCCCATTACCTTCTCCGATGATGATTACCCCCCGGGAATAGTCATGTCACACCAAGATGCATTGGTCATCACGGCCCAGGTTGGAACTATGAATCTGAAACGCATGCTGGTGGATAACGGAAGTTCAGTGGACGTGCTCTACAGCCACGCCTACAATCGGCTGGATCTGGGGGGAAGGAAGTTGGAGATCTGCAATGAGTCCCCGCTGTATGGCTTCGGGAACAACCCAGTCCGAATAGCAGGGACGATAGAATTACCAGCGATCTTCGGCACGGCTCCCAAACAGGCTTCCATCATGATAAGGTTTTATGTGGTCCAGGTGGAAAGCAACTACAATGCTATTCTCGGGAGAACAACTTTGGCGGCTTTAAAGGCAGTTACCTCAATTCCGCATCTGAAGATGAAGTTTCCGACCGAGAATGGGATTGGTGAAGTGACTGGTGATCAGAATTTGTCTAGAAGGTGCTATCTCCAGACTATCCAGGCGACTTCTGTGGGGGTGAGTAAGCAAAAAACTACGATGAAAATTGAGCTAGAACCTTTTACAGAAGGAGGCTCTGAGCCGATAGCTACGCCTGCTGAAGAAACCGAAGAGATTCCATTGCTTCGGTTTGGAAACGGGCGTCAGAACCAGACTCATCGAGCTGGTGAAAGAGTACTCAGACATATTTGCGTGGACGCCAGCTGACATGCCGGGAATAAATAGGGATGTGGCCGAACATAAATTAAGTGTCAACCCCAGCCACAAGCCCGTCAAACAGAAGAGGCGTAATATTGCTCCCGAGAGACAAAAGGTGATAGATGAAGAGATCGAAAAGTTATTGGCTGCCAACTTCATTTATGAAATAACTTATCCGGAATGGTTTGCCAACGTGGTGCTGGTGAAGAAGCATAACGGGAAGTGGAGGATGTGTGTAGACTACACGGATCTTAATAAAGCATGCCCGAAAGATTATTATCCTCTCCCGAACATCGATCAACTAATCGATTCCACTGCGGGACCACACTTTAATGAGCTTCTTGGATGCTTTTTCCGGGTATAATCAGATTGCCATGTACAAACCAGACATCCCGAAGACATCCTTCATCACTCACCGAGCAATCTACGCCTACAAGGTTATGTCGTTCGGTCTGATCAATGCTGGGGCAACTTATCAAAGAATGATGAATAAAGTGTTCAGAGATCAAATCGGCAGAAATATGGAAGTTTATGTGGATGTTATGTTCGTACGAAGCAATGGGAGACGAAGACCACTTGTCAGATCTAGAAGAGTGCTTTCGGAACGTCAGAATCCATAATATGAGACTTAATCCCGCCAAGTGCACTTTTGGACATCGGGTCCGGTAAATTCCTGGGATACATGGTTAGCCGACGAGGGATAGAAGCTAATCCCGAAAAAATATCGGCCATCCTCGAGATGCAATCCCCAAGGAGTTTCAAAGATGTTCAAAGATTAACAGGGAGACTCGCTGCCCTTCGAAGGTTCGTGGCCCGATCAGCAGAGAAATGTCTGCCATTCTTCAATACTCTAAAAGGGGCTCAGAACCAGAAGACGTTCGTTTGGACGGAAGAGTGTCAGCTTGCCTTTGAACAGATCAAGCATTATATCTCTTCTCCTCCTATCCTCAGTAAAGCTCTTCCCGAGGAGAACCTACAGTTGTATCTATCGGCAACACAGTTTGCGGTCGGGTCGGCTTTGATAAGGGAGGACACACAAGGTCAGAAACCAGTCTACTACGTAAGCCATGCTCTTCGAGATGCCGAGACCCGATATCCGAACATAGAGAAGTTGGCTTACGCGTTGGTTATTTCTAGCCGGAAACTTCGGCATTACTTTCAGGGAAGAACCATCACAGTATTTACAGATCAACCCCTTCGGAAAGTATTGTACCGTCCCGAGTTTTCGGGGAGACTAGCAGCGTGGGCTGTGGAGCTAAGTCAGTTCAATATAGACTTTCGGCCTCGAACAGCAATTAAGGCGCAGGCTCTGGCGGATTTCATTGTTGAGTGTTCTTTCCCTGAGGAGAAGGAAGAAGAGACAGTTGAATTATCAAATCCGACTACAGACTCGGCATGGACATTATTTGTAGACGGATCTAGCGTCGGACCTCGCAGCGGGGCTGGGGTGATTCTTACATCCCCCGAAGGATTCAGGATCCAACAATCTATTCGCTTCGGGTTCACAGCTACCAACAACATTGCCGAATATGAAGCACTTATAGCAGGTCTAAGGTTGGCCCGAAGCCTGGAGGTAAAAAACCTGATGATATACAGCGACTCCCAACTCGTGGTAAAACAGGTATTGGGGGAATATGAAGCCAGGGAACCACATCTTCAGGCATATCTACAGCTGGTGCAGACGCTCCTCCAACACTTCCCTAAGTATCAAATTATTGGGGTAGTCAGAGCAGACAACACCATGGCTGACGCCCTCTCGAAGCTTGCTACAACTGACCAGGGAGAAATGGAAGGATCTGTCTACCTTGAAACCCTTCAGGAACCGAGCACAACGGTTCAGACAGTAATGGATATTGAATCCGAGGATTCCTGGATGACCCCCATAGTCAAGTTTCTGAAAACCGATGAGCTGCCCGATGACCGAACATTGGCCCGACGGATCAAATTCAAAGCCACAAAGTACTGTCTCATTGAGGATACACTGTACAGGAGATCCTATTCGTCGCCCCTACTTCGATGTCTCGGTCCCAGAGAATCAGATTACGCTCTCCGAGAAGTCCATGAAGGGATATGTGGGGATCACGTTGGAGCAAAGACGTTGGCACATAAAATTTTGCGACAAGGATATTTTTGGCCGACCATGCTTCAGGACGCCAAAGACTTCGTCAAAAAGTGCCATAAATGCCAACTGTTCGCTTCGGTACCACACCAGCCTCCCGAAGAGCTTACACCTATATTATCTCCCATCCCTTTCGCAGTTTGGGGGATAGATCTTCTCGGGCCGCTTCCTCAGGGTAAAGGTCAGGTAAAATATGTTATTGTGGCAATAGATTACTTCACCAAATGGGTCGAAGCCAAGCCACTAGCAAAGATCACTGAGAAGACATGTCTTCATTTCCTTAAAGAGCAGGTGGTCTATCGGTTCGGAATTCCCAAGGTCCTAGTCTCTGATAATGGTCTTCAGTTCGTAGGGAAAGAGTTCGAAGGTTTTTTGACAGAGCTGAATATTCAGCATCGACGAACTTCAGTGGCCCATCCTCAAGCAAATGGACAGGTTGAGGTAACAAACAGGCTTTTGTTGAACGGCATTAAACGAAGACTTGAAGAAGCAAAAGGAGCCTGGCCCGAAGAGCTTCTCCATGTCCTATGGGCCTACCGAACAACTCCTCGAACCACAACCGGAGAAACACCCTTCAAGCTTTCTTATGGGACCGAAGCCTTGATACCTATTGAGATTGGGATACCTTCTTCCCGAGTCCAAAACTTTGACGAAATTCTCAATAGCGAGGGGCTTCGGGAAAACCTAGACCTACTGGAAGAAGAACGTGATGCCGTGGTTCTCAGATTAGCCACCTATCAACAACGAACGGCTCGGCATTTCAACAAAAATGTCAAGTCAAGAACATTCCAGGTAGGGGACTTGGTTCTTCGGCAGGCAGAAGCGTCTACACCTCGGGAAACGGGAAAACTGATGCCCACATGGGAAGGACCGTATAAAGTCATCGAAATATTAGGATCAGGAACCTATAAATTGCAACATATGGATGGAAAGGAAGTCCCGAACACATGGCATGCAGCTCGGCTCCGAAGATATCATCAGTGACACTATGTACTTAGTTTCTTTTTGAGGCTCAAATGTTGCTCAATATTGATTATCTTTTCGAGATTAATGAGAATTCTTCTGTTTTATCTTTGCCTGCTGTTTTTGCATACACTTTGATACATCGATTAACATTATTAGCAATTTCCTAATAAAGTTAATGGGGAGAAGAGATGTAGAGCAGCTATGAACATTGATAAATAAGAATAACTCAAGAGAAGAGATAAGATAGAATATTTACACAACTCATCAAAAGAACTAACTTTCATTACAGAATATTCATATTACAAGGAGTTTCTTGAAATTACATGTTAGGAAATTACAAAATCAGTCTTCGGGAATAACAATCCCCAGTGCATCAGGATCATGACCCTTTCCCCGCACAAGTTCTCGGGCAAACTCAAAGCCGTCATTGAACTCGTTCACCACAGCATCCTGGACATCTTCGTGGAATTGATCGGAGACCTTGTAGTCCTCGATCACCTTTTGCCGAAGACTTGGGGCCAGAACACTCGGCGACGCGGGGTCAATAGGACCTTTCAGCCAATCTGCTTCCTTCGCAGCCCAACCGTCAACGATCATCTGGACATTGTCCTTTAGATTGCGCATCTGGTCGGTTTGTAAGCGGATCACCTCGTCCGATTGGCTGATTTGTTCAGTTTGCCTCCGGAGAAGAGCTTCGAGCTCCCGGATCTTCCCCTCGGCAGCATCGGCTCGCTTTGTAGCAGCCTCAGTTTGTTTGGAAGCCCTCTCTCTCGGCCACGGGTCTCAGCATATTCTGCCCGATTCCTCAGATCGGCGAGCTCCTGATCAGTCTTCACCTTCTCCGACCGAATCACTTCATAATCAGCTTTCATGGCATGAAAGCTAGCGTGTTGTTGGTGGAGTTGGTCTCGGATCTTCTGGTGTTTATCCTTCGCCGCACCACACTCCTCGGTGGACTTCTTCAGCTCGTGCTCCAAGCTCTTAACTTGGCCAGAAACTTCAAGCAGAAGATCGTTTCCCTGTATAGTAACGATTCAGGAGTTAGGATACGACAGACAAAGCAATTAGGGGTAATACTTAAAAAACACTTGTGTACCTTGGTGTGGTGAGCGAACAACCTCTCCATCAAGACCTTCAGACCCCCCTGATTAGCCTCTGCTGCGTCAAGAATGATCGGGACAGAGTCCAAGGCCCCGACAGAAGTTCCCACTCCTTCCGCCCCTAGTTGTTCAGTGGCAGGAGGGGGAGGAGTGGACTCTACTTGCTTCTTCTTCTTCCTCACCAGAACCCCTTCTTCGGGGTGAGGAGATTCGGCATCAAAAGAAGCTGTTGCGACCAGCTCCTTCGGGGCAACACTGGCTGATCCCCCGGTA
Organism: Aralia elata; assembly: GCA_034770075.1. Lineage (NCBI taxonomy): Eukaryota > Viridiplantae > Streptophyta > Magnoliopsida > Apiales > Araliaceae > Aralia > Aralia elata. The sequence goes on from CM068384.1 coordinate 12,695,773, forward strand.
GTAGAAGAAGGCTCGATCGGGACCATTTGGATAGGTCCTTCTCTCACCTCAACTGAGGAGTGACGCACCAGCCTCCTCTTTTTGGGCTTGGGCTCAGCAGCTCTCGCTGACTCCAGGGTCGGGCCCGGTCCAGTTGCTCCCTCGGTAGCTCCCTCGGGCAAGGTTAATACTTTGCTGCCCGAGGATTTCTTCTGGCGTGCCAGCCTTAGCTTTTCAGCACCTGACAGCTTTGTCCTCGGCACACCAGCTGCCTCAAGGATAACCTCGTTATCAGCAGTCCTTCCGGAGTCAGCCACTGCACAAAAGATACAATCAATCAGTATGTTATCAATTCGATAATAATTTGCATTCGGGAAATTTAAATGGACTTACAGCCATGATCATGTAACCAGTCTTGGTCATTCAAAAGAAGCCGGTTCCACTTCACCGATGGTCGCTTGGAATACAAAACCTCGAACTCCTCCAACCTTCTTCGGGTAATCCGATTCGGGTTTAATTGGTCTTTGTTCGGGTTAGACCAAGGTCCTACCAACTCAGTGTCCGGCCCCTTGATGAGGAACCAATCCCCATGCCATCCCTTGTTACTGGATGGGGTATCCATTAGGGTATCTCTACCCGGATTCTTGATTATTTGATAAAAACCCTTCTCCTTACAGGCGGAGAGGGAAAAGAATTGAAAGAAGAAGTCAAGCTTCGGGGTTATGCTCTCGGACGAGCAGAAAAGCTATGAAACTATTTAAGTGAATGAAAGAATTTGGGGATAATTGATTCAAACTAAGTCCTACTGTATGAAGAAGTTCTACGACGAAAGGGCGGAGTGGAAAACGCACCCCGAATAGAAGCAACTGGAGGTGAATCGGAATCCACCCCCCTTCGGGTTGCCAGTATACCTTTTCTTCACACCCTCGGGTCTCCTAATTTCATACGATTCTGGAATATAGAATTCCGTCATCAACAGATCAAAAAAGGGATTCTTGATAGAAGAAGGAATGTTGGCTACTCTATACTCTAAAGAAAGATACTTAGTCCTATTGTACTCTTCTATATCTCTCATACGTTCTATTATTACCGGTTTCCATGGCTGACCTTCTGGAATTCCGGCCCTAGCAATAGTAATCTCATCTTCACCATGGGAAGATGAAGCCTGATTCCCATCACCCCCAGCCATCGAGAAGAGAAAAGAAAGAAAGTGATTAACTTACTTGAAGACGTTCGAGGAAGGGGATGGACGATCGATCCTAAAGCAGAAAAGCAAGAAGACGAGGTCTCTGGAAAGTTACTTCTCTCTCTCTGTGAAAACGAATGCGCTGGTAAGAAATGACGGCTAGGTTAACTTTCTCTATAAAAGTGGGTATCCAACGGCCGAAATTGATCCTATCCGACGGACGAGGTCAGAGGCGGGAGAAGTTATTGCTGATGAGCTATAGTGCCAAACAGCTGTAACACTTCGAATTTCAAAAAATGACTGTTAGGCTGCTTGCACTGGGCTATCACTGTTGGGCTTCGAAATACAAAGATTGGGCCCAAATACACATTTGTGAGCAGGGCTTACCCATCAGAGAAGCCCAATGTCGTGACCAGATTCTCCGTCCTCGGGACAACATTTCTAGGGATCCCAAAGAACTCCCCCCCTCGGTTCTTATGCTGTCGAGCACCCGAGGGGCATTATCCTTGGTTTGACGCCCTCGAGAGTCCCTATCTTCGGGCTAACACTTGAAGACACTTGGAGGAGAGATATCCTCGGTCTGACACCTTCGGGTTCCCGAGAGCATTTATCCTATTTCCTTGTTATAAATTTCCGGATGATCAAATCCTCTGACTCACTCCCCCAGTACATATCATATACTAAGGGAGTAGGGGGCAATGATCGGATATAAATCCTAACAGGCTGGATTGGGCTTCTTATGTTGGGCTCGGCCCAAAGGCCAATCACACCTAGCGGATTCTATGAGGACTCTCCAGTCCGAAATGGCTTGGGCCAGTATCCTAAGCCCTTGTGGTTCCCTATTGGATAATACTTCTATCGGATCAAGGTAGTTGAGTCCGGATCTTATAAGGATTCTGGGCAGTACACTCCTAATTGGAGTAGAAAGTAGCCAAGTGGATCCTTATAAATACCCGAGTAACAATGAAGGCCAGGTACAACACTTTTACCCTACTAAATATTTGACCTCCATTGTTAGCGTACCTTGAGCTTGTTACTTACTCTTACACCCGAGGAGTCTCCACACGGCCCAAGCCGTTGGGACTTTTGTGCAGGTACACGCGCGGAGAGTGGATTGGACGCGCGGACAAAATCAAGCGTTAACAATTATAAATTAAATTTTCTATTATTTTTTTTCCGTCAAAAATTCAGAAACAGAATAAATGTGAATGAAGAGAACACCAAACTGAAATAAATGTGGATTCAAATTAAAATCACATTGACCTTTTTTTCGTTTTCATTTAAAAGGTAAGGTTTTATAAGTCTGATTTCTTCACATTCTAGCATAAGTCATGTACACTGAATACGACTTGTATTGACTTTTATTATTGTCATTCAGATAGTTTCTATAGGTAGATGAATATTTGATATAACGAAGACATTTTTTTAGCTTCACATCGAGTCTTCAACCCTCCAAAATCAATGTGAAATAAATTTAGTGCGAACAAAATACAACTAATAATATGATATATTTTTTTTAAAACTTCCACTTATAAGTTAGATTAGAGAATTTTCTTTAAACTAAAATAAGGTTTGAACTCCAAAGTTTATAGAGTAGTTGAGGTTTGTACTTTAATGGTTAAAGCATATCTAGTACACCTCAAGAATTTTTTATGCTAAATAAAATGCACCTTTCGAAGTTTAAACTGGTCAAAAAGCACTCCAAATCACTTTTAAATAGTTGAAACACACAGAAAAATTTTGAGATACACTCAAATACGTTTTAAACATTAAGGGTGTAAATCTCAATAATTTTACAAATTTTAAAATTCAAACTTTATTTTAGTCTTTTCTAAACGGGAAATGGTCAATTTCCACATAATTTTATCCTCTTCAAGTACCAACCTATTGGACAAATATCTTATATTTTCCGCTTTCTTTTTCGTCTGTATCTTTTCCTCCAAAATATCTCAATTAGCCGCCTAGTCTCTTTGACAAAATATCTTATTGTCGATTTTATACCTTTTTTACCCTTTTCAATCTTTTCATCCGAATCTAAAGACTACATGTACGAAGCATTTATGCTGAGATATATAATATAAGGTTAAAGAATCAAGGCCATTTTATTTGAGACAAAGCATAATAAGTTAAATATCAAACCCCACTTCCACCCAAGTCAAGCCAGGCCCAACCCCTACACAAACTGTACTATATAACTAGGTATTGAAGTATATACGAAATCAATATGTCACTCATGAGGTAGCCCTAGTGCATTTTTTATTGGCATGCCATGCAATTTGGGACTAATACACTGGTTGGTAATAAAGCATGTGGGGGCATAGAGGAACAAAGTTAAAACAGAGGACTCTTTGATTCCAAAGTTAAAAATATAGAAGAAAGCCACACCAACTTATAGGAGAAACTCCTTTAAAAAGGCCTACCTACTTGGTTGCTTTGCATCAACCTCAATCTCCTTTCAAACATGGAAGAACTTTAACCCCACCTGCATTTTTATTTTATTTTTTGTACCACAAAAGAGGAAAAATAAATTAAAAAAATTAAACTGAAAGGAAAAATAACGTTCTTATTTAGCAAAAAAAAAAATAACGTTCTTATCAACGCTGTGTGAGTGTTGACTAATTCATGTAACATCACATTCACCGGAGAACTCGAACCCTCAACCACTATGTCAAATACTTTGGTGGCTCCCATTTGCAAAATTCTACTGCTTATTCTTCCATATATATTTTTCTAGACGACACGTGCGTTTTTACATGAAGGAGGGGGTCGATATCCTATAATTTAATGGTTGTAGCCAATGTTTGTGCTCAATTGGTCAAATGGCATAACTTAATTAACCCTTTTACTTCAAATGGAAACAGATCGAATTCCCCTTAGGGACAGCTTCACTTTAACTTGTTTTGGCAAAATTCGATCACATGAAGTTGTTCTTTCCCAGTGTCTCGTGAATTTCTCCGAAATTAGTACTTAAAAAGAGCAGCTGAATTGGAATCCAAGATTATGTTGTTTTACTGTGGTACAACTTTCTTGGAGTTCAAGCTGATACATATTCAAAGCATGATAGGACTAGGAGTATCAAGTAGGTGTGCACAAGTGAACCGGCTAACCCATGGTGGTATTTATGCCCAAGAATCTGGCTACGTGTAACAATAAAACTTGTCACAGTTTTACACTAACTGTGACAAGTTTTATTGTTGGATTAGGACAACCTTTTTTTCTATCCAAACAAGTAAAATTTCCTAAACGCGACGTTCCACCATATGATGAACTGGGAAATGAAAATGATTAGACAAAGTTTTTGGTTGGTTTAGGTAAACTTAGGGAAAAATGTTGCACCAAAGTTTTCGGGTCATTTTCTCTGTTCCGAAAGAGTCCTACCACGTATTGCGAAAGTTTTTTACTGATATATGGGATTGGATAGAATTATAAGGATTTTCCATCAGATACATATCTTTTTAAAACAGTTGCCACTAATACTCATAATGCAATAAAAAAGTCGATACATAAATTTGCAATATAAATCATTTCCCGTTCCGAAAAGAAATAATTTTTTTTACCATTACATGTATGTATATGATTAAAAGATATCATTATGAAACCCTAGATTTTTTGCACAGATTATTCAGAAGTTGTGGCAATGGAGGTCTTATCTGAATGGAACCAATGTGAGCATCAGGTCAAATCCTTAAAATGTTCTTGGGCTCGTGTTTGGGATGGAGAAAAGGGTTGGAAGATATATTCTTACTCTGTTTTTTCAGTCTCATGATCTAATTTAAAGCAATCCTTTAAATACATTTTTTTGACTCAATGGCCTTTTGTGTCTAGCTTTTCTTTGAAGAACATATATAACTTCAAATATATAAACATACAGTAGATTATATTCATGTGCTTATGTCCTTGCATTGTCCTTCCTGATGTAGGTAATCCTTTAAACAAGGCATGTGATATAGTGAAAGAGAATAATCAATTTATCACCCCACCAAAGTTATCAGGTTCTTTAATTATTTCTGTTTATCTGTCTGTCCCAAATTAATCGCTAAATTTTAATTTTTTTAAGTCAAATTGACTATTTTTAAAATTAATAATTAAACATATATAAATATATTTCTAAAATTATAAAAATTGGGGTTAGTAATAAATTGTATATACTTTCTTTTGGTTATAATATTTTCACCTATATTTTAGCAAAAATAGTAAAAAAATTAATTTTAAAAATGGTCAATTTGACTTTAAAAAGTTAAAATTAAGCAATTAATTTGGGATGGAGGGAGTAATTGTTTTCTAAACAAAGGCAAAGGACCCATGTCATTTTAAAAAATCTTAAGAATAAGTGCAGTTTCAAAGGAGTTATTCAAAATCATTTTTATTTTTTTTAGCAATGGAAAATCAGACAATTTTCATAAATTTTTTAATAAAAAATATTCAGTGCCGGTTAGTTTTTCTAAGTTAAAAAAAATAAAATAAGCGCCATCATATATGGGAAATTAGATGATTAGAATGAACCGGTGAGGTTTTAGCCTAGTGGTTAAAAATGAAGTTTAATTCTCATTTAAGTAAGTTTATTTTTTATTTTATGTGAAGCGTGTTTAATCCTTTATGTGATGTTTAATTGATAATGTACCGAGAATGATGTACTATTTGTTATGAAATTAGATTTTAATAGTGTTCTAACTAGTGCGAGGCACAAATTTATCTTAATTAATATTTATAAATACTCGACGTGTCAATTAAAATTGTGAGAAATATTATAAAAATTTATTGAATGTAATACTAAATATTGTTTTTGTTAAATTCAAAATGACATCAATCTTTTCTAAGTAGTGCGAGATTTCCTTATAAATTATTTTAACAATGATAAAAGTAACAACATGATAAGAGTCAAACAATAAATTTATAACACAAGGAATCATATTAACATTGTTGAAAATTATAACTAAATGAACACAAAAATAGTAAAAATTGTGTAAAATATTAGGTTTTTTCAAAATTAATGTGAGAGTAACTACTTAACTTGTTCTATTAGGAAAATAAAAAAATTACAAGTATGCATATATATATATATACACACACGGTCCGGATCTTACCTTATCCGACTCACCAAGCTCACCCCCCTTTAGTGACGGACCCGGCGACGGTTCGGTCATACAACTGTCGTCTATACTTTTAGCGATGGACAACATATAGCGTCGCTAAAAATATAAACGACGGTTGTATGATCGAACCGTCGCCGGGTCCGTCGCTAAAAGGGGGTGAGCTTGGGTGAGTCGAATAAGGGGTGAGCGTAAGATTCGGAAATATATATACACATACATACACATATATAAAAGTAAAGAGTAACGATTAAACTCTTCAACTTTCTTTCGAATCATTAGACATTATTACTAAAATAAATGCTAAGTTCGAATAGTTTAATAACAATAAATAATAAATTGAGATAACATAAATTAGGATAAAAAATAATTTAATAATATTAAATTCTCATTTGGGGTTAGAAAGGTACCAAAACATGCGTGTATCAAAAATTAATTAGGTTTTATATTCTTTAGTAGACTCCCTAAAAGCGAGGCTTCAAAAAAAAAAGATAAATAGAATGAACTTGGATGTCCAAGATATTGATTATTATTGTATATTTGTATAAACAATAATAAAATTCTTTCTTCAAGGATTATTCTACTTATAGAGCAAGAAAATATATGTGATTCTGTTTACACTTTATGCATACTTCTTTTGGATGTAGAATTAATGTTTGAGAACCTCCCTTAATTATAAATGGTCAATAAAAGTAGCTATTATTTACAAGAGAAATCACATCATTGTGGTATATAATAAATAATATTTGCATTCATACGGTTAAATCGTTAAATAAATATCAAAATCAACCTATTGAAAAGAAAAACTTAAAAGAGTCATTTTATGAATAATATGAAGGGAGAGCATGATATGGTCTCAATACCAAAGCCTTGTAATTCCGACCAACCTGATTACTACAGTTATTTGCTTGGCTATAAAATAGCTAACTGTGTAACAACCCGTCACCATAAACCAATTGTAATATATATATATATATATATATATGGTCCGGATCATAGACGACGGTTGTATGATAAAACCGTCGCCGGATCCGTCGCTAAAGAGGGGTGAGCTTAGGGTGAGCCGGATAAGGGTGAGCTTAAGATCCGGACTATATATATATATACTACATCCGTTTCAAAATTAGATATACAATTTGACTTTTGAAGTCAAACGACGACATATTAGACTTTAAAATTGGTATGACTCATAAAAGTTTAGAGTAAAATAAATTTTGTGATTAATAGTTTTTTTTATATATTATATAATTATAATAATTGTATCAACTAAAATTAAATAAATTTACATTAATTTGAAAGTTAATATTCCATCGTTTGACTTCAAAAGTCAAATTGTAGAACGGATGGAGTATATAAAATAATTTAATAATTTGAAGAAATTATTTGAGAAATTTTTTTTACCCAAATAAATTGCATAAAAATAGGAACTTTCCTTTCCATTAAATTCCCTACGCCTCTGCCAACTTAATGCCCACAAATTTATAAATCTAGAACTCCCAAAATCATGCATGCTCACACACACCCATGTAACCCAATTTTCTGAGTGAAAAGATGAGATCACATCTTTAATTTCTACGCAAATGTTTCACTTATGCTAAGGAAATCACCACATGCCCAAATCAATTCAAACTGAATATTGGAGAAGGAACCTAGAGGAAGAAGCTTTGTGGAGGACTCATCATAAATGATCAAGAAAAAATGGTTCATGCTTTTACAATTGAGGCTTTGAGAGAGATGGCTTTTTTCTTAATTTGGGACTAATTCTACATAAGTTTTCAATAGTACCATTAAAAGGTAAAGGTTTACATATTTGATCTGTCCATATATATAGTGTTGCAACCGTGATAAAAAATAAAAATAAAAATCTTACAAAAAATTAGTTTACAAAATGATGTGACATAGTGTAATTAGTGGATGATTCACTATATCTGGATGAACCTAGTGGTAACAACCAACCACAACCAACCACATCATTTTGTAAGTAATTTTTTGTAAGATTTTTTTGTCGTCAAAATACTATATATATATATATGTGTGTGTGTGTGTATATATATATATATATAGTTCACAAGATCATGATATGAAATATGTTTTATTTATTTATTTAGTTTCACATTGACATTAAGTATTTATGCAATTGTGCTGAGGTCATTGTGCTTTCTTTATGTTAACTAGAGGTGTAATTTGCTAGAATTTATGTGTTTTCCGTAATACTAGTATTTCCTTAATGGTGTTATTTAGGTTGAGTTATGATATACGTTTGTGTTATCAATGGTCCTTTGCGAAAAATTAGGTTGTTTTTTTTAATATGCAGAATTGGTAGTTGCATACGATAACCTAAATTGGTATTGTATACAATGTATTGTAATATTGTAGGATCCATATACCGATTGCTTCAATAAGATGTACATGAGTTATATAATATATAATCATAAAAAATGATAATAAAAAGTAAATAAAGAAAATTATTGGAATTTTCGTACTAGAATGGAACTTTTGTATTGAGATGGGGTCTTTTTATAAACTTAAGATTTTTGTTTTATTATTATTATTATTATTATCATTTATTTATAACAACTTTTTGCAAAATTATACATTGATTAAAGTTTAGAAGTACTACATGATCCCTAATATTTAGCATAGTTATGGATTAACCCGATATCTTTTTTTAACCGAAAAATCAATACTTATCTATAATAAGTCGTAAGGCGATTTCACAATTGAGTTGATTGAATTAATTTTTTTTTTTAATTTTTATCGACAGGCTTTGTCAACGTATTTTAAATAAGTTTAAATTAAACTGAGTTGATTTCATTGGTCATCAAATTAATTCGAGTTACTTGATCAATCTATCAATTGATCGCTTCATCTTCCGTAGCAACAACAGCACCACCAGCCTCCACATCATCAACAGGATACAACGCTGACGGCGAGAATCGAACAATCTGGAGTCTAACCTCTGTAATTGGTCTCTTTGCTTTAACCGGTGAGGTACCCTCCTTTTATTTATTTTACTCTCTCTGCATCATTAATAAGGATGAAACAGGCGAGGCACCCTGCTTCTTTTTTTTCCTCCCTATATTTCTGCATTTTTATTTAGTAGGTTTATGTAAATGATTTACTTGACTATATTTTTATTTTTCCATTTATGGTATGTAATCATATGGGTTCTCAAAACCTTATTTGTTTGTTTGTTGTAGATTGTGAAAGTAGTTTTCCCAAATATACTGGGTAAAGATGACATTGGGTCTTTGTGAGTGGTTCACTTACTTTGTTGCGTCAGCAGGTGTGTTTTGGAAAGCAACATAGAGCATGCAGAACATCAATTGTGTTGGTGTTTTGGTATAAAATTTTGTAATTTTGTGATTTTGTTGGTTTAGCTACTAATTGCAATATTGGGAATGTATTTTAGGAGCTTTTATTTGGTAATGGATTTTTTTCAGTGGTGGAACTCCTAGCAGATTGTTAGGTTGAGTCATGGAGTTTGATTATGAAGTTTGGAGATGTTTAATATTGTTTAGCATTTATGCGGAGTTCTTCGTATCTAACATACAACAGGAGGATTACATGAAGTAACGTGGACTATGATTAACACACACACGTCACTATAGCCTAGAAAATCGACGAACCGTCTATAACGACAGACAAAACCGTCGCTATAGTTGGTTCGTCGGTTTTCTATGCTATAGTGACGGACAAAACCGTCGCTATAGTCAGTTCGTCTTTGGTTATATATATATATATATATATATATATATATATATATATATATATATATATATACACATAACGGATCTTAAGCATACTCTCTTAAATGGCATACCAAGCATACCCCCTTTAGCGACGGACCGGGCGACGGTTTGGTCCGTCGCTAAAGCCTTTAGCGACGGACCGGACCTATGGCGACGGACCAAACCGTGGTCCGGTCCGTCGTTAAAGGGGGTATGCTTGGTATGCCATTTAAGAGAGTGTGCTTAAGATTCAGACTCCCTCTCTCTCTCTCTCTCTCTCTATATATATATATATATATATATGCACATATGGTCGTTGCTCATATGTAAGGAGTATGTCTTTAAAGCTGATTTAAAAAATATAAATTGATGTTCATTTGGAATTGAAATATTTCATTTGTTATATTCGTGCTCTAATGAAAACTATGCTTTAGATTGAATGTTGAGTTTGTGAATAAATATACTTCATATCTTTTTATTAATTATTTCACAAATTTATCCGTGCCTTGTACGGGTACTATGCTTGTATGCATTGACCAAAAGATTATAAAATATAGGAAATTGATATTTTCACATGAAAAAAATGATATTTCCACATGATCTTTTTCACATGAATAGTAAGTGGATCCCACATTCATGTGAGAGAAACTCATGTAGAACTATTATTTTTTCATGTAAAAATATCAGTTTCCTAAAATATATTGTTCACTATTTAAGCGTGACTATACAAATTTTAAAATGTGGCTTAAGAAAAAATCGCCTCTTAATAGATTATTCAGTGTCTAGATCGACTACTAAATTTGTCGATAATTTCAAGACTTGGTCATTACAAATAAAAATAAAATATAGTACATTTACTCTTATGTTATGTTTGGATTAAAAGAATAAAATGGGTGAAAAAATGTAATAAAGAACGGAATGAAATGAAGGTAGAATGATTCATTCCATTCTAGTTAATGAGTCATTCCATATCATCCCAAAGAATAAAAGTCGTAAATTTGGAAGGAATGAAAATGGTTCATTCCATTCCAATGGAACAACCAAACACAATTTTTTTTTATTTCATTCTCACCTTCATTTCTCCAATCCAAACATAGTATTAATACTTATGTAATATTATTATAATCTTGTAATTTTTTGGATAAATTTTAGATGACCACCTAAGGTTTACCCATTTTCTCACATCAACACTCGAGTTTTAAAAATCAACATATAAACACCTATAGTTGTGAGGTGAAGTGAAAAACAGTTTTCCGTCTAAACTCTGTTAACCAAACTATGTAAAGACAATTATGTCCCTCTTTTTAATTTTCCTTTTCCCCCCTCCTTTTTTAACCTTCATCAACTTCATTAAAACACCTATTCACCACTAATTCAACCAAAAATTCATCCAAAACCCAACCAAAGTCGACCCAAATTTATTGAAAATCTTTTAGGCCTCTTGCAGATGATCAAATCTTCCATAGACATCATCCAAATCATCACCAAAAAGTAGACTATACAAAGTTATATTCAAGTTCGGGCAAACAAATTTTCTCAGCAAAAATCTATTCAAGACCCTATATAATCCATCAATTAGGGCATGAAAATCTCAAGTCTGCCAACTGACATTTAAAGCGAATCTTACCAATCGCCCTTTGGGAGTTTGCATTGTATCCTTAGATAATCATTCGTTTCTTGCTGGATTTGGAGAAAAAGTGAGATGAAAGTTAGCCGAAGTGAATTCATTCCATGATAAGCAACAGGAGTAACTAACCTTCTCAGTGGTTAACATTTCAATCTGGGTCCGGTTCACGTATGCCAGTCATTCCATTCTTTCCTCCTCTATCCCTTTTCTCCCCCTGTGCTTGTGCTTCCCGGGCAGCGACCAGAGGAGGTTGAACTAGAATTATCTGATTTTATGTCAATTCTGGTGCTGGAGAAGGGACCCCCGGAAGTGCTTCGCCGAGGTAGGCGATAAAGCCTCAGGGACGGGTTCTGGAGCGACGAGCTTACGGTGACCTCAGAAGCTAGATCTTCAATTAAACTGTAAAGTAAAGTCATACATAGAGGCCCTTGCCTTATTGTCTAGTTAAGGAAGTGAGCTCCCCATTTGGTCAAGCAAGCTTCACTTCCTTATTTTATCCCTTTACCAAATCCGAGTTTAATTAGCTATAAGCAAACCAAATAAAGCCCCAAATCTCACAAAAAAAACTCATTCAAAGGTTATGTCTGTATTTTTGAGTGGAAAAAATAAATGAAGCTAGAATTCTACCTTAATCCATCAGTTGGAGTCCAAAAATCACTGGGCTTTGTTCGCTAATAAATTTTGAGTGGTATAGCCTAAGAATCGACCTCAAGTAACAAGAAAAAAAAGTCAAATCTTGGTCGAAAAATCCTAATTCGTGAGCTCTGTTTTTAACAACATTAATTATGATTTTCGACTAAATCCACCATCATTTAATGTATTAATTCATCATACTAGCTTCGTTGTAGTTCACTATTATTAACTTTATCATCAATATACAGATATATTCCTAAAACAACGAATTTTTGATCTTTAAAAGTGAAAAATATTAACTTAATATTCACTCAAATTAGGTTTTTTATTAAGTTGATATACTTTAATTAATGTTGTTATTCTTTAATTAGATATGTGTTGAACATTGAATAATAAGAATTTGATCATAGAGAAGGGTTGGAGTTTGAGCACGGGGTTAGAATTTGGGCATGAGAATTAGTGGAAGGGTTTGAGAAATTAAAGAAATTAAAAGGGTATTTTGAGTATTTTGTTAAAGATTTGATAGTTTGATAGCTTTTTCACGTGTTTTGAGAAAATATTTTACACGCATCGGTAAATTAGATGGAAAACCTAACAGTTTTACTTACCTCACAACTATAAATGTTTATGAGTATTTTTAAAACTCGAGTGGTGATGTGAGAAAACGGGTAAACCTCATACTGTCATCTGAAATTTACCCTTAAATCTTTTTGATCCTTAATTTTTTGTATATATTAGCTGTACTTTTCTTCTTTTTTCCCCTATAAACCGGATCCATATTTCTTATCGTATCCATTTGTACAACCCAACCACCCAAAATTCAAATCGGGTTTGCCATTATTACATCTATAGCCCTTGTTAAATCTTGATCTTCATTCTTTCCCCCTCTCTTCCTCAGCTGCTCATAACACTGAACTGCGGCGAAGATTCTCTCAGCACAATGAACTGTTCAAGTAATTCTATTCTCTCTCTATAAACAAGTATATCTATATGTATCTATATATACATATATACGTATCTGCATAATTACTGTTCTTCACTGACCTCTGTTTCTCTTTGTTTGCTGTACATACAGTTTCCGGCGACGTGCCGGAGGAGCCGGTGGTTTCGAAGAATTCCGGACTTGTGTTCGAGAAGCGATTAATTGAGAGACACATATTGGTGCGTTTTTGCTCTCATTACTACTTCTAGGGTTTAAACAAGATGTCTGAAAAGAAAAAATGAAATAAAAATTTAACCTTTACCGGAAATGCGCACATAAATAAAAATTTACCTCGAATTATCACTGGACTCAGCATTATATAAATATTTAGCATGGTTAATGTGAATTTTTTCCCTTCTTGTTGGTGTTTGATTACATCTTAATGCATCTTAACAACCCACCTCTTAATGCATCTTTTAATGTATCTTAAGAGCCCATATCTTGTATTACGAGGTGGACTGTTAAGATGTATTAAGATGCAATCAAACACCACCTTAGTCTTAGATTTCTTGGCTACCAACCAGAGTGTTTCATAGTGCATTGTATTGATTAATATGGTATTTTTTTTTGTGTATAATTTTAGACGTCTGTTTAGCTCTATTGTTGTTTCCTCTTAAATAGGACTATGGAAAATGCCCAGTTACTGGGGAGCAGTTAACCATCGACGACATTGTTCCAATCAAAACCGGCAAGGTTTGCTTACACACACACACATATGTATAATGTCATTGTTAGTTTGTATAATACTGGCTGTCTTAATATTAGTTTTCAAGTTATAACTTCCTAAATTTTGGTGGAAACGAATGCAGGTAATGAAGCCAAGACCAGTACAGGCTGCAAGCATTCCTGGGATGCTTGGGATGTTCCAAATTGTAAGTGCTTCTGATTCTTGGCAACTATTGTACTGCATATACTTCTATGAATTACAAAATACACCTTCCATCCCAAAGTGGGAATATCCAAAAGAGGCTAAAAAGTTACATGAAACATGCTGTTCCATAGTTTTCCTGAATGGAAAGTGCTCAAATCAATACCCTTTTTAAAAGCATAGGTTTTTAAAATGGGACACTTGTTTTATGATTGAGGAAAAATTTAAGTTAGTTTGACAACTGATGTCATTCCCTGTACAAATTGTTATTCTATTGTGTTTCAAATTATTGTTTGGTGAATAGGGTTCTGGTTTACTCCACTTGTATTATAGGAGGTAGAGAACTCCTTGTTTTTGGTATGTTATAATTTTTTCTTCGTTGTTAATTGCTAGGAATGGGATGGCTTGATGCTATCAAATTTTGCATTGGAGAAACAACTAAATACAGCGAGGAAAGAGCTAAGTCATGCCCTTTACCAGGTACTTATGGTTAGCTTATGCCTTATTGTTCGTTGAGTGTCAATATTTCATTACATTCTAATCTAGTATAATATATCGCATTATGTAGCATATAACGTTAACCAAGATATTTCCTATTCTTCCTTTAATAGTATTCTTCTTTACTTGTTCAAAAATAGCTTTTCTTTGTTATTACCTTGATGGACCATCCTCACTAGAAGTAAAGTTGTTTTAACAAAGGTGTCATGCTGTACTCAAGAAAGAACGAATGCCAAAATATAGACTCTAAATCAGACCAATCAACATCCATGTATAATGTATATACACACACCCACCCACCCACACACATTTGTATATGGTTTCTCGGCTTCTCGCTGATTTAGCCTCTTTTTTTATGATTAAAGTATTTATTTTAAAGATTTATTTGACAAGGGTAGTTCTGCATGATGACGTTGTTTTATGAAAAATTAAGTGTAATTTAAATGCATTGGTTTCTAATGATACATGTCAACTTACTGTTTCTCATCTTACCTTTCTTGGCCTCGTTTTATTAAGTATGACTTATTTTTGTTAAAGAATTACATCTTTTATTATTTGTGTACTCATCTCTGGCTTTATTCATCTCATTAGTTACTGTATCTACTTATTTATAATCTGGTTCCCTATGTGTTGGCAGCATGATGCTGCTTGCCGTGTAATTGCTAGACTAAAGAAAGAAAGAGATGAGGCGAGGTCATTGCTAGCACAAGCAGAAAGACAGATACCTGTGTCAACATCTACAACAATAACAGTGAATACTTCTGCTTTAAGTAACGGGAAAAGAGGTTCCTCTTTTTTCCTTTTTAAATATTTATATTACATGTTTTTTTCTTATATTTTTCTCCTTTTTGTGTTCTAGGTTTATCTTATCTTGGTTGCCTTTATACATGATGACACATTTTGTTTTCTTGTTGTCATTAAAGCTGCCGAGGATGATGAAATGGGCCTTGATGGAAAGAGAGTACGGCCAGGAATTTCAACTAGTATCATTGCGGAGTTAACGGACTGCAATGCGGCACTCTCACAGCAAAGGAAAAGGCGGCAGGTATTATCCATGATACTACAAATTTTGTTGGTGCTTCCAAGCAATAGGATATTTCAGTTTTTCTTCTGATTTGGATATCATCAGCATTTATTTTTGGAAAGCATTCCTCTTTATAGCCTATTCTATACAGCTGGATGATGTATAGTTTGAGAAATGTTTTTATGTTTTAATATTTTCAGATCCCTCCATCATTGGCTCCCATTGATGCTGTGGAGAGATACACCCAACTCCATAGTTATCCTCTTCACAAAACCAACAAGCCAGGCATATTGTCCGTGGATATCCACAACTCCAAGGTATGGGACCCATTGCAATTGAAGCTACAAACATAACTGTTCCAATTTGTGTCTGAAAATTGTAGTTAATTAGCCATATTCTATTTCTATGCACGTTGTTGATTATAAAAAGAATTTGTTTTTGTTTTTCCCCTTGAAATTTAGTGCGAAGTTATAGTGCTGTGTACAACATTAGACATCATGATTTGTGTGGTCAATGCCTCCATTGTTTTGTGCAAAATTTCAATGCTTAAATTCAATTAGTATGTGGTATGTAGCTGTGTGGCGTGTGCAAATTACTAGGCACGTGAAATAGATGCTTCTAACTGCAGGCCATTTCCTTTAGCTCCTTGAATGGATGATTTTGGACTACTCCCTCTCTCTTTCTCTATTCCTTTGGGCCTTGGGGAGAGTTTCACCTGTCAGTTAAGTAAGCAAAATGACTAGAAATTCACAATTAAAAATCAATGAATTTGGCTTTATTTTGATGAGTTGCGTAAATGGCATCATGTAGTTAAGTTTCATGTTTGAAATGCATAATCAAAGAACATAAAAGTATGGACATCAATATGAACATCAGAGGGGAATTGTTAATGACATCTGACATGGCCTTGGACTTGTTTTTTTATGCACTGCATGTTAGTGGAATGATTTCTGTTATTATTAAATGTTATATTGTTCTTTCTTACCGAAAGGGAACTGAAACTAAAATGTTAAGTCATCTCTTTGATGGTTATCAGGATATTATTGCTACTGGTGGCCTTGATACCAATGCTATCGTCTTTGATCGATCTTCAGGAGAGATCCTATCTACACTTAGTGGTCATTCGAAAAAGGTCTTTTCTCCTCTGTTGAATCTTTGAATTTTGGTTAAGATTCTTGACTAATTCAGTTTTATTTTTCTTTTATTCGTTAACTTTTTGTTAGGTCACTAGTGTCAAATTTGTAGCTGAAGGTGAATTAGTAGTTACTGGCTCAGCTGACAAGGTAAGCCTACTTTGGTTGCACTTTAATCTATGTATCAAACTTCCCTTTACCTTTTGCAGCCATTAAGATCGTTCGCTTTACATTCTAATTGATTATGTTCTCGTTGTTCATTTTGTTTTCTCTCTTTTTCCTTTTGTTGAAAATACTCGCGACTCTATGGAACTTGTTAGATGTCATGTTTATTTAGTGTGTATTCCAGGATTCATAAACAACAAGAGCGTGCTTTAGATTGTGTTACACTTTCTCCATGAATGCTATAGAGTACTAGGCATTTTTGCTGGATTATTTTGTAATCACTTTAATGGTTTTGCAGACGGTACGTGTATGGCAAGGGTCGGAGAATGGGAACTATGATTGTAGGCACATCCTAAAGGATCATACTGCAGAGGTAGACAAGTTTCGCATCCTTAACTGGTGATAATCGTGTCGCTAATTACTGAATTACCAGTCCAGAATTGCTTTTCTCTTTTGATGTTTGGGGTTTCTAATGCTGTTAGTCCTTGGATAAGAATTAAGAAAGCATCTAATTGAGATGCTTAATTGGAAATGCATGTACATTGATTCGTCAAAATAAGTTAATTCATGCAGGTTCTTGTAATAAATGGATATTTTCCAGGGAAAGTCACTTGGTGCGGAGCATTGCGGTGGGCTACAGCATATTTAGTGTTGTGTTTGAGAGTGTCTGACAACATAATGAAAGTGCTTTTTAGCAATAGAGGTTTTGGGTTCACTACTTTCGGAAGAGGCTAAAATTTAGGACTTTTGAATGTCTATTTATGTTAAAACTAACCAAATTATCTCTAGAAAGTGCTTTTAGAACAATTTACCAAACACTATTTGACTTTTACATCAGAACACTTTCTGACAGCTATACTAGTAAAAGTGCTTTGTCTCCCTACTCAACGTCACCAAACAGGCACTCAGACTTGAGATTGAAGGCAATCTGTCATGAAGATAAGGGGATACTCAAAGGGAATGCTACCCTCCTTGGTCCACAAACTCAGTACATTATCTGAAGACTAGGTTATCGCTACAAACTAAATAGTTCAAGGAAGAAGAAACATTTATTTAATTTTTATGAAATTGTTATTTCGACAAGTCTTTTTGATATTTCCGCAAGTCCCTCTCTCTCATGAGCGAGAGACCTATTTACTATTCTCATCTTGTGGAACTATAAAAAGGCATGTGAAAACAACAATTTCATTATTTTTTTTGTAAAACATTTGATGGTTTTAGAAACCTTTTTTGTCCATTATTTAGTGGGTCTTTCTTCCTTCACTGTAAAAATTTATATGGCATTCTCCTCAAAACTTTAGGGTGTTTGTTTGTAGCAAAATGTCCTATAAGATTATAAGAATCGACATCTGCAATTGATTGTTTGGTTTTTCATGTGGCTTGCTATCTCTTGAATTCCTGAATATTTTTGCACACTTTTTCAAATTAATAGTTGATTTGGTCGTCGGACCAAGAGTTTGTTTCAAATTTATAACATCATTTTAATTTTATAACTATTGTATGGAAATTGTTTTATTGAGGAACATAGAGTGGAAAGTTGCAAGTATGTTCTGGCTGGAAAAGTCTTTTATGACAGCCCTTTATTGGACTACTAGTCTTCCGTAATTTGCTGTAATGAAAATTAATCATCTGCTTAATTCCCAGAAAAGACCATCTGGTGTATCTTCTTATAGTTCTATTTATCTAAAAACTTCAATGATTTTGATGCATTTTTCCTCCTACCATGCACATCAAACAATCACAATCAATGGAAATTGATGATCTTGTAAAATTTAATCAATCGCTATCTCAGGCAAGTAGTAAGTTTTTTCTCTCCAGATGGTCAGGCAAGGATAAACTTGTTTATGGGATTTTCCTCCTTGACTCGGACTATTGAAATAGTTGCAGCCCGTTCCAGAACTCTTATATGCATACATTAGTTAAATTTACAAATTTTATTGATAAATTAAATTTAATCTTTAAGGAAAAAAGTAGCTGCAATATTTCTACACAAGTGAAAGACGGCATTACAACAAAAACTACTCGTTCACAGACTCATCAAAGGGCCCCACGCTGCAATATGACTAGCTACTAGTCACTCATGATGATACACGTCCTCCTTATTAGTTGGAACAGTTGTATGTTGGTCTTTTAAACAAAAGTTACAAAATAAGCCTCGTAAATATTCTTATGTACTTCGTCTAATGATTGTTGTTATTAATGATCACTTTTGCTCTCATCATTATATTAGTTATATGGCTAAGTGGTTAATAGTTCTATCTTTTCTTGCATAGTCCTTGATTTGATAAAGTGATCCATGTATTATTTTTGACAGGTGCATGCTGTTACCATCCACGCAACTAACAACTACTTCGTGACAGCTTCTCTTGATAGTACATGGTGCTTTTATGAACTATCTTCTGGTTTATGTCTCACACAGGTTTCCCTCCCTCCCTCTGTCATTTTCACTCCTCGCTTATTCATTCGCTAACTCTTTCATTCACTCACTCCACACACACAATTACAAACATTCATACACACGTTCAGGTACCTGAGAAAAATGTGTCTGAATGCCTCTGGGCACTGTTACTCCCCAACTGCTGAACTTGAATTTTTTATGGTATTCTGCAGGTTGCTGATGCTTCAGGATCCGATGGTTATACATCTGCAGCTTTTCATCCTGATGGTCTCATCCTTGGAACAGGCACCTCAGGGGCTCTTGTGAAGATTTGGGATGTAAAAAGCCAAGTATGATGCTGTTGTTCTACCCTTCTTATTTATTCTTGTTTCCCCCGTTCAAGTCTTCTTAGCTTCTTATTCGTCTGCAGGCAAATGTTGCGAGATTTGATGGTCATGTCGGGGCAGTAACTGCAATATCTTTTTCAGAAAATGGTTACTTTCTAGCAGTATGTGTTTCTATAAGAGGTAGATGCACAATTTGATAGTTAAAAAAACATTTCATAACCTAACTTTTGTTCAACTTGTCAGACTGCTGCTCAAGATGGTGTTAAGCTGTGGGATCTACGCAAATTGAGGAATTTCAGGACCTTTACACCATATGATGAAAATACACCAACACAATCTGGTACTACTGCCATTCCAAATGGAATATTTTTGTTTAAGATTCTAATGAAGGCTTATAGAATGGAGTTGTACTGCTGTTGAAGATATCGTGGTGGTGTTTCCTTTAGCACACTCCTAGAAACGTGTCTAGCTAATTGTGAAATTGTCTCCATTTTAATAAGATAATTACTGATAATTTGGATAATCCCAAAATTTCTAGGACACCTCAATTAAATGGCAAGAACCTTCAAATGTTGTATTACTAATTTCTCTGTATTTTAAAGATTCCATTACATTACCTAATGAATGTAAGATGAATTGGTCATAGGGTTTTACAATTACCTCCGTCCCATTTTAGTTGTCCTTTTTTCGGAAGTAGCAAGGATTTTAAGATGCGCTAAAAGGCTGAATACATTTATCTATTATATATTTTTTCATATATATCGAGAATATAAAATTAATATTATATAAATTCTTTCTGAAACTTCTCAAAATCTGTACAACACCCTAAAAAGGGTAACTAGCATGGGAAGGAGTACGAATTGAGCATGGGGGTTCATTTATTTAAGGAGTCGTCATAATTATTTGTGCACAAAAATATACATAATGTAAATATATAGACTATTCAAACACATGTTTACGTCTACATACGTATGCCTTTTGCACGAGCACATATACGTCACAAAGATAGCCAAATAGTGGGGTTAAATACCCTTGTGGCAATAATTATTTTTAAAATACTAGTAGGCTCACGTCACCAATTACAATATTGACAATGTCATTTTTCATGCCAGTGTCCCTTAAAAGTTGACCTTACTACTGTCACTTTGTCAATGCTTTGCCACTAGCATACAGAAATTGCAATGTCTTATTGCAGTTTACAATATATTGAAGATTGAAATAAGAGTTTTCATTCTTATCTTGCATCATTTCTCACTCTTTGAGGGATCAGTTCCATCTTTTGATCTTGCAGCAACTGTAATGGGGGAGAGAATATTTTCTGCTATTTTGCAGCCTTTTTAATTTCTTATTTTTCAATAGCTATGCATAATAATACTTATTTGTGGTTTTTGCAGTCGACTTTGATCATAGTGGAAGTTACCTTGCAATAGGAGGCTCAGATATCAGGTTGGTATTGAAATGAACCCGTTGTTCTGGGCTTGGTACAAACTTTAAGATTCTTTATACAATTTGTCAATATACTTTTACTTAATAGTTCATCCAAAGCTTGTCATGAAATCCTTACGGAGTGTTATAGTTGATAAAAGTTGTGGTATACTTTTTCAATGAATTGCATGAATATATCTTGATTTGGGTCATTACTGTTCTCAAACGCTGAAGTTGATCATCCCATTTACTTCTGCAGAGTTTACCAAGTTGCCAATGTTAAATCTGAATGGAATTGTATTAAAACCTTCCCTGATTTGTCTGGCACAGGTACCTCCTCTTTCTCTCTCACAAACAAACACACACAGACACGGAGAGAGTTTTGTTTCTTCTTTTTAACTACCATTGGCTCTGTTATACCTGTAACTGTGTTCATAGCATACTTAAACGAAAAGAAACCTGATGTTGTGAATGCAGGTAAGGTGTCCTCTGTAAAATTTGGCCCAGATGCAAAATACATAGCGGTTGGATCAATGGATCGGAACCTCAGGATATTTGGCCTGCCAGGGGAGGATGGTCAAATGGAGTCTTAGAAATGCTTTCACCCCACCAATGTTGGGTGGGTTTTGTAGCTTTTCCTGCTGCATCTTTGTCGCCGTCACTGGATTGGTGTACTTTATGAGATGAAGAAGTGGAACTTGATTGTTGAATCTATTGTGTAAACATATTCAGTTATTAGTTGTAGAGGCACTACTCAATCCAAGACGACGTGGAAGGCAATGTCGCCAGAGCGCCTTGGGCACAACGAGTTAAATTGAGTGAGTGTGAAACGGCAGAACTACATTCATGCAAGTCAATCTGTAAAAGTATAAACATCAAACAGTGATTCGGTTTCTCACCATTTTAAATTAGAAATTCTCTTTTTGCTATTATATGTTCTGAGCCAAGTACTTGAATTGTTGGGACTCTTTATTTGTTGAATATGGTCGTCTTTATGTTCTATGTAAAGTCTATTGTTGCTCTTATAACTTCACCTCACTGCTTTGCAAGTGTGTAACAGTTTCTTTCTTCCTTTGGTATGCAAGTGATGTTGAATACTTGAATTACAGTTCTCTGGCATGCAGCAGCTAGCAAAAAGAAGCAGCACAAAAATTACCCTGTAAATTCATACCAATCTGGATCAAAGTTGTCCAAGTTGGTAAATCCATCCAACCGTAATTTGTTAGCGATTGATTTTGATTCTAGAATCTGACGCTGAAGATACAAAATCAAGGGTTTGCAGATGTTCAAAGTTGCCAGTAAATAGCAAGATCAAATTTGTAAAAGAAAGTATCTCAAGTGGATTAGCTTCATCAGCCACCACTAGTATTGGACGATTCCACCGGCCCCCACTCTCTACAAAGCTTGTGAGCAGAAGTGGGCGACCAACTTCCCTTGAATGGATTATTTTCCCATCATAGCCAGGAAAAATCACTTGAAGAAAACGACTTGAGCTCAAATTCATGGTTATTATTGCCATTCTGAATATCAAAGAATTTGAAGAAATCAGACAAAGTTGTTATCATGATAACTACATTTCATTCAAAAGACGACATTACATCATAATAGTCGCACTCATTTGGCTAGACCTTAACAAACACCACAACTCCTGCACTGCACTGTACTGCACTCTAATCTTGATCTTGAATACCTAAGAATCTAGAGCACTTCCACCCCTGAAAAAAATCTGCTACCAAATACAAACTCATGAAATACATACCAGAATTACATTTAACAACCGTTATACCAATATGACTCCACAAATCTACCCTTATGACACTAGCTAACAATGTAACTTCTGAATTTGCCGTGTATTCTTCTGAAGACGCTGCCTAAAAGGAAGAAAGCAAGAATTAGTGATCAAACAGTTCAAAAACTTGTATCATGGATCTATGACAGTCGTGGATCCATCTGCAGAGAGACCAAAGAATGTTGCATTATTATTCTATAACAACAATAATTGTTGATAAGTAAAGGAAGGGGATATATACCTGATTGAATCAGTACCTAATATATCAAGATAATTGTTGAGACGGATTTTATAAAAGTCTTGTCCGTCTGACTTGTTCACCAGGCACTGAACCTGATCGAATCCCATCTCGGAAGCTTTTACTCATGCGCCCCAAAAAGTAAAATTATATACCTAGCTAGGACAAAATAAAAGTCTTGGAGACTGATAATATCCTGGTTATAATTATTACCAACCACTCTTCTGCTTTCTTCAAGGATAGGTGGTCTCTCTCATGAGGGAGGTCGTGCAGACGGCATGAATGAATTAAACTTCCTAACTGATAGACTCCTCTTCCTCATCAACTTGTACCTGAACCATACACCTCTGACTCAGTTCTCCCATATAAGATTCTGCATGCCACATCCATCATCGTTTCACCATCTCTTCCTTCGGTCCTTTGACAATACCATGCCTTCCGCCATCCACAACTGGTATAAGTTTGAGAAGGATCTTTTGCTAGCTAGTTCATCCTTATCTCTTAAACTGAGATCCTCATTATTGCAGGTAATACATTAGCTGCTAGTGTTAACACACTTTCACAGCAGCAGATGCAGCAACATGACCCACAACCAAGACATACTCAGCTCCAGCACAAACTAGCACAAGGACTTAAACAGATTGCCAGCGTGGACTTAATACATTGGGATTAGTACATATAACACGTGTCATGAGATCAGAGGAGTAGTCATTAGGACAGTTGTATTTAGTCTCAGATTGTATAAATACATTAGATAGACAGCTTGATGTATGTAACTAATTCTGCAGATTGTTTTTCGGATATAGCTTTCTCATTAAGCAAATATACAATAGTTCTTCTTCTTGTATACTAATACTTGATTTCCATTTAGTCAATACTCATGCCCTCTTATCTGGGCTTATAAGTTTGAGAAGGATCTTTTGCAAGACATCATTTGTTTGCCATTGCATTGTTGCGATATACATACCCAGCCCAAGATAAACAATCAAAATGTCGCATAATGGCTGAGGGTGATTGCAAATCTTGTGGTTGCAATTTTGATCTCCTCCGATTTGAGCTCTACGGCTTGTTTACCTATGACTCTGTAAATGAATTGTGCTATGGGATATTATTGTGTTTGTAGGTATTCATTCTTCACATTACTTTTCAATATGCAAGTGTTCTTTTCGAACAAACTAGCATTTTTTTATTTTTTATTTTTTATGTTGGAGAGTTTATTATAGAAATCAAAAATCCCCGCCCGCTATTGACTTTCTTTCCAATATGCAAGTGTTCTTTTTGAACAAACTTGGCATTTGTGTCTCAACTTAAGAATAATATACAGACTCTGAAAGCACAATATTGCCGCAAATTGCCTAAGTTTTGACTGATCGCGGTGCGGTTATTTGGGAATATTGAAACTAGTGTTCTTAAAACTCTGAAGGCTTCAAATAGCATGCATTTGGGAAAACCAGCACTTCAATAGCAGTGGAAAAATTACACTTGTTTTCATATTCTGTACAATATAATAGAGGCTATATTAATCCATTAAATTGTAAAACTAAATCATGCAGATCGACATAGGTAGGAAATTCTTGATTCATATGCTTCTGAGGATGCAACGACGTGTTTTCGTGGGAAGCAATAATAAGTGATCTAACAGTTCAAAATCTTCTCTACTAGGTTGAGAAATAAAGGCTTTGACAGTCCTCCTCCAAAGAATGTCGCATCCTTGCCCATAAAATTCAATAACATGTATTAGCATAGCAGTATGAGGAAATGCATTTCATCTAGAATAATCAAAGACACCAGATTTGACAATCATCTACATCTTAAAAATATTAAAGAACAGACAAAATGACATAACAAGTTTAGTTTAAAGTTGTCCAGGGAGACAGCAACTGAAGCACATAACTTAGACCAATACGAAGTCAGGAAGCACATTCCAACTTAAATCAAACAAGAGCGATACACATATTTTTTGGTACTGGAAAAATAACTCTATTTCAAACAAAAAGTAAATGTCTGAAAAGGACCATATAAAACGACCATCGATGATAACTAATGGTGCGGTTCCGAACAAAAACTGCACGTGAAACCGCTTGATGTGGTTTGCTTACATGAAAATCGCTTGGATCGGTGCAGTACGCTTTCTAACAATGCGATGCGGTTTTAAATAGTGCGGTTTCGGCTTGAAAACTAATTAAAATAAATAAATAAACATGTCATAGTTATCAAATTTCAAATAAATCTCAAACATTGTTGACTTGCTATTGTAAATAATACCTAACTACAAAAAGTTAATTCTTGAAAACTAATCACAAATTAATTCAAAACTCTCAATTCCTCAAGTTGAAAACTTAAAGTTTAGTACCATACAAATTTTGAAGATGCAAAATTATATATTCCAAAATTAAAGCTATGTTTAAATAGAACTTAAAAAACTCTAAAACATACACAAAAATATGAGAACTATTAAAGAACTTCGAATTCTAAACGGGTGCAGTTCTTTAAGTGGTGCAGTTTTATACCAAAACCGCAACCGCAAGGGTGTGGTTTCTGCTGGAAAAACCACATCGAAACTATTGGTGCGGTTTCTTTGATGCAGTTTTTGCGGTTTTGTGTGCGGCTTTGGTTGCGAAATCGATTCCTACTATCCCCTAATGATAACTATGTCTTGCTATTAAGAAATTTGTGTGCACTACTGCCGAAACTGATGTTCCTCCTCCTTCCCCTCCACGAACAGTTGAGGAGAACCTTCCAAGCCCTCCTCACTCCCCTTCGATCATCATTATGGACGATCCCCTTGTTGTGAAACCAATCAGAGAAATGGCGGTGAACCCAGAGGCTAAAGCAGCCAGGAAAGAGAAGACGAAGGCCCTCATGGAGGATGAGGGGGATTCGGGCCTCCAGTCTGCCGTTAAGAGGCAGAAAGTGACAACTTGGAAGCCCCAATGGAAGGTGAGGGCTGATGCCTCATGTTTTGAGGACTTCATCATCGGCTTGTATCACGGTTTCAAACTTCCAGCCGACGAGCCGAGACATGAGGGAATGGATTTGGGGACCCTCATCATACTACAGGGACAGCAACTTGGCCAGGTATCCCTTCATCCACTTGTCTTCCCTTTCTCTTATTTCTATTTCTTCTTCTTGCATTATAACCTGATCAATTAATCTTTCTGAACATCAGTCTCGGCTGTACTTATATTGTTTGCTTGGCCAACTTGTACGTTTATTTTTAATTAAAATTGTTAAGATTAAAAGGCTGAATGAATCATAAACCTCGAAACAGAAAGGACCAAATTAAAGAAATCTCATGAGTTGAGACTATATATTGCATATGTCAAAGCAAAGCACAACAACAGCACTAGCACAACAAAACGCAGTATATTGTCCATTTCATCCATATAAATGGTAAAGAAACCAGGATAAAAACAAATCAGGCAGGCTATTTCCTTTTTCTTTTTTGGGTAACTGTTGAGGCAACGTTCAAGGAAAACAAACTTGTCAGTGTCAACTACTTAACAGGATTGAACCAAACACTTCAGAATGTAACAGGATTGAGCAAATACTTTTAAGTAATAATCCCGATCTTCTTTTATTTGCTAGGGATCTAGCTTACACCAATATTTATTACGCAAAGAAATTTACCAAAAAAAGTAGTAAAAATCGATCAGATTAAAATTGTGGACTATCCAGTTCTAGAACAGATCAGAAAAGAAAATCCATTATAGAAAAATGAAGGTCACTCATAAGAGCAAGAGGCATCCATGATGGACTTGATGATGAGTCAAACTTAAAGGAAGAATTAGTACTATATTGTGTTTGTTGGTGCTTTTTTTATTTACTTCCTCCTTTCTTGAATCCGCATGAGGTCAAATTAAGGTTGTTCAGTTTTGATTTTTGTAAGTTAAATTGACTATTTTTAGAATTAATAATTAAGCATATATAAATATATTTCTAAAATTATAAAAATTGGGGTTAGTAATAAATTGTATATACTTTCGTTTGGTTATAATCTCTTCACCTATATTTTAGCAAAAATAGTAAAAAGATTAGTTCTAAAAATGGTCAATTTGACTTTAAAAAGTCAAAACTGAGCAATTAATTTGGGACGGAGGGAGTATATTGTGTTTGTTGGTGCTTTTTTTATTTACTTCCTCCTTTCTTGAATCCGCACGAGGTCAAATTAAGGTTGCTGTTCAAGTTAGTGAAGTTCTTTCATTGTAATTAGACCTAATAAGAACGGAATCATGCTCTCTAGGATTTGAACCTATTCTTTTTTTTAAAATTTGGGTTTGGTACTTCAAAATAGTTTTGTTTTTTGTAATGAAGTAATCGATCTTTTGAATCCCATTTTGTTAAAAATAAAAAATAAAAATTGAGTTATACGATTGATTTCAATACGTATGTGTTGTTTTTGAACAAACTTGGCATTTGTCTCTCAAGTTAAAAACGTAGAGACTCTGAAAGCACAATATTGGCGCAGTTGAATTGAACAAATTGTCCAAGTTTTGACTGATCCTGGTTATTTTGAAATACTGATGCTAGTGTTCTTAAAATTCTGAAGGCTTCAAATAGCATTCGGGAAAACCAGCACTTAAATAGTAATGTAAACTTTGCAGTCTGATTCTACAGCAGCCTAATTTTTTTAATTTAATTTGCAACCAAAGTTGTACAGAAGCTTGACATCTTCCCTTATCCTACCAAATTTTGCTGTGAGATGTTAAAAAAAAAAATCAACACATAACTAAACTCCACAAACAATCAAACTTAAATATCAAACATCCTTATAAGTTTCCGAAGAAAAGGGAAAAAAAATGGGGTAGAAAAGCTGAAAAATACAGTAACACTTGGAAAAACTAAACCATACAGACATATGCTGTGTTTTCATATTCTGTACAATATAATAAAGGCTATAATGCATCAAATTATAAAACTAAACCATACAGACATATGTAGGTAAACCTCGTGTCAAAATTCTTGATTCATATGCTTCTGAAGACGCCGACCTAAGTGAACAAGGTCTGTTCATCGGAAGCAATACTTGGTGATCAAACAGTTCAAAAACTTCTCCTACTAGGTTGAGAAATAAAGGCTCTGACAGTCCTCCAAAAACTGTCGCATCACTGCCCATAAAATTCAAATAACATTTATTAACAGTACAAGAGGAAATGCATTTCATATAAAATAATCAAAGACACCAGATTTGACAATCATCTCCATCTTAAAAATATTAAAGAACAGCAAAAATGACTTAATCAGCCAATGAAGCATGCTTAGCTATTCAATTGGCGTAAGAGTCTTTCTGCCAGTAAATTAGTTTCAGTCATAGAATTACAAGTTTAATATATGAATTTGTAGTGTCAGTTTAAAGTTGTCCAGACAGACAGCAACTGAAGTATGTTGTATGCCTTGGACCAATATGAAGTCAGGAAACACATTCCAACACAAATCAAACAAGAGCGGTACATATATATTTTGGTACTGGAACAATAACTCGATTTCAAACAATAAGTAAATGTCTGAAGAGAGCATAAAGAAAGACCATTGATGATAACTGTTAAAGTGAACAATACCTGACTGTTATAGTCTTTAACAGTTGGCACAGTTGGCTATTAAAGACTATAACAATTGGTTGTGTGAAGTCCTCAATAGTGGGCTGAATAGTGGGCTGCTAGTAGAGAATATTTGCCAACTAGCCAGCTATCTCCATAGCTCTCCTATGTTGACTATTGGTGTAATATGTAGATCTGATCAGCTGTGTAGTTGACCTATATAATGGTCTTACTATATTTGTGTTAATAACAGTAACTGCAGCTAATAAACTCTATTGATATTATCTCTATTCTTCTTGCTCTCTTATATTTAAGTTGGTATCAGAGCCTGATCCATATGTGGGTTTTCTTGTGCTTCTACAAACTATCATGAAGATCTTTCCGATGTTATCCAACTGGTATGTATTCTGCCCATTATACAAGTAAGTCATCTTGATTTACTAAACATAATGACTAAAGTTAGTGACTCACATTCTACTGTAATAATTAGTAGTAATGTTAGAGGAAGCTAGTCAAGCCACCATGTCTTAATTCTTCCTTACAACTTAGTCTCATTATATTGGATGGTACAAATTATTTGACTTGGTCTGAAGCATCTTTATTATCAATTAAGGCTAACAAAATGCAGAGTTTTATTAATGGCAAGTCTACTAAACCTGCTAAAACGGATCCGACATATGATGATTGGGATTTCGATAACTCCATGGTTAAGACTTGGTTATATAACTCTATGAAACCTCATATCCGTAAGAGTTATTTGTTCTTGCCAATAACTTTTCAGATTTGGACCACAGTTGCTCAAACTTATGCTCATTCTGGTAATGTGTCAAAAAAGTTTGAACTTCACAAAAGTGTGCGGGAGACATTACAAAAGGAGAAAACAGTTGCTCAGTATTTCTCTGAAATTACAGCATTATGGCAAGAGTTAGATCATTATACAATTTACCCTGCTCACTGTACCAAAGATGTAGAGGCTTATCAAAAGCTTATGGAAGAGGATCGAGTTATTGATTTTCTTGTTGGCCTCACTATGGATTATGATCAAATCTGGGCACAACTAATAGGGCAAGACCCTTTCTCTTCGCTTCAGGAAGCTCATGCTCATGTTCAGCGTGAGGAGAGTCGCCGACATGCTATGGTTCAAACTTTAACCGATCACTCTGCCTTAGTTGTGGTTGAACCTTCCAATTCTGTCTCTAAGGACTAGAAGGATAGTCTTTTTTGCGACTATTGTGAAACACCCAGGCACACTACGGAGACTTGTTTCAAACTTCATGGAAAGCTAAGGCGTGGTCGTGGTCGTGGTAATCCTCCTCGAAGTCATGGAGGTGGTCGTGGTTCTAGTGTTTATATGGTTGAGTCTGCATCATCAATGCCACATATCCCTACTACTCCTTCTAGCACAGACCCAACAACGAGCCCACTTTGTCTCCAAGAAATGGCTAGCCTTCGACAGATAATGAACCGCATAGATGCTAGTTCAGCCTCCTCTAACTCCTCCCATTTTGCATACTCAGGTATATCACCTTCCACTGTCCCATCTTGTTCTTGGATCATTGACTTTGGAGCATCTGAACACATGACTGGTTCGGTTGATTTGTTTCACACTTACCAGCATAGTTCAAGTAAGGCCACTGTTCGAGTCGCTGATGGCTCTCTTGCCCCTATCCATGGGCATGGGTCAGTCAAGTGCACTCCAACTCTAACTCTCTCATCTGTCCTCCATGTACCCTCTTTTACTGCTAATTTGTCATCTGTCCAGCGTCTCACTGAGTCTATCCAGTGTTCCGTAATATTTTTTCCTTCTTATTGTATTTTCCAGGACCTGGCTACCGGACAGATGATTGACAGTGGTAAGGCTCGGGATGGCATCTATATTTTGGAGAATGAACCTCTCTCTCCTAGTCAAGCTCTTCATGTTTCTTCTATTTCTCCTCTTGAAACATTGCATCAATGGCACAAACATTTAGGTCATCCCTCTTTTGGTGTTTTAGAACACTTGTTTCTTAGTTTAGCAAAGAAATATAGTAGGGCAAGTTCTTTTGTGAACCGTGTGAATTGGCTAAGCACAAACGGTCAACCTATCTTGCTAGTAACAATAATCGCAGCGACGTTCCTTTTTCTCTCATTCATTCTGATGTCTGGGGACCCTCTCGTGTTAGTTCTCGTTCAAGCTATCGTTGGTTTGTCACCTTTATTGATTGTTTTTCTCGTGTTACTTGGGTTTATTTACTCCGTCACAAAAATGAAGTTTTTGAATGCTTCAAATCGTTTCAGCAAATGATTTAAACCTAATTTAATGCAAAGATCAAAAAAGAATACACCGAGGGTCCATTTCAAACATACCTTTCTACTCATAGTATCATCCATCAAACTACATGTGTTAAGACACCTGAGCAAAATGGGGTTTCAGAAAGGAAAATGGTCATTTACTTCAGGTTGCTCGCTCAATTATGTTGACTATGCATCTTTCAAAATATTTCTGGACAGATGCTATCTTAACTGCTGCCTACCTAATTAACCGTTTCCCTTCTAGTGTTCTTAAGTTCAGGGCTCCAATATCTCTCATTCCCTCTTCATCCTCAAATTCTTTACCTCACCGCACTTTTGGTTGTGTATGTTTTGTCCATGACATTAACCCCAAACGTGGCAAACTTGATCCTCGCGCCATTAAATGTGTCTTTATTGGGTACTCAGCTACACAAAAAGGCTATAAATGTTATCATCCTCCATCACGACGTGTCTTTGTTAGCCATGATGTGACCTTCTGAGAAACAGTTCCATATTATCTTTCAAATTCTTCATCTCTTTAGGGGGGAGATTCATAGTGATGAAGAGATGAATTCAGAATTTGTAAGTTTTTCTCCGCTTTCCGCTTATCCCATTCAAGGAGAGTCATCCTCCTCAGCTCCCGTGCAAGGGTAGTCTACTCTTTCCATTCCTAAAATTGCTAGTGACCAGGATGAGGGACATACTCAGACTGAGGGGGAGCCATCAAGCCGACTAGACAGGCCGAACCTACAAACATACTCTCGAAAACAGAAGGGCATCCTTCCATTACCATGTCAATCCTCTGATCCAGATCCAGATGCAGATCCATCGGCTAATCCAATGAATGGTATTATTTCTGACATTCATCTTCCCATTGCAGTTAGGAAAGGAGTTAGGGAATGTACCCAACATCCTATGTCTAACTTTGTCTCATATGATTTGTTATCTCCTACATATCGTTCCTTTGTTGCTTCCTTGTCTTCTATTTTTATTGCTCAAAAGTGGCAAGAAGCTATACATGATTGTAACTGGAAGGGGGCCATGACAGAAGAAATAAATGCTCTGGAAAAAAAAGATACTTGAGAGCTTTTTACTCTTCCAAAAGGAAAAAAAGCAGTAGGATGCAAATGGGTTTACACTATGAAACAAAATCCAGATGGGTCAGTGGAGAGATTAAAAACAAGATTGGTTGCAAAAAGAATATACTCAGACATATGACATTGATTACCGAGAGACATTTGCTCCGGTTGCAAAAATGAACTCTGTCAGGATCCTTCTATCATGTGCAGCTAACTTTGGCTAGGATCTACAACAATTAGATGTGAAAAATGTATTCTTGCATAGAGACCTAGAAGAAGAGGTATACATGGATATTCCTCCTGGATTCTCGTCAGATGTAACTGAAGGGAAGGTGTGTAAGCTTAAAAAGGCATTGTATGGTCTGAAACAATCTTTTAAAGCTTGGTTTGGGAGATTTCATAGTACTATGCTAAAATTTGGTTACAAGCAAAGTAACGCTGATCATACTCTTTTCATAAAGCGAGTTAGTGGCAGAATTACCGCTTTGATTGTTTATGTAGATGACATTATTGTGACAGGTAATGACGAGACTGAGATAAATACTCTCAAGGCTCGACTATCTACTAAATTTGAAGTCAAAGACTTAGGCAACTTAAGATACTTTCTTGGAATTGAGGTTGCTAGATCAAGCAGTGGTATTTTTCTGGCTCAACGAAAATATGTCCTTGATTTGCTGGCTGAAACTGGCATGTTAGGCTGTAAGCCAGTAAACTCCCCTATTGAGGCTAATCATAGACTATGTGGTGGTGTTGGCAATCTAGTAGAAAAGGATAAATACCAGAGACTCGTGGGAATATTTATTTACCTGTCACATACTAGACTGGACATTGCTTATGCAGTGGGAGTAGTGAGTCAGTATATGCATGATCCACGTCACGTACACATGGAGGCAGTTTATCGTATTTTGAGATATTTAACGTCAGCACCTGGAAGGGGTCTCCTGTTTGGAAGACATGGTCACCTTCAAGTTGAAGGTTACACTAATGTAGATTGGGCTGGCTCTATAGAAGATAGGCGTTCTACATCTGGCTATTGTATTTTCATTAGAGGTAATTTAGTCACCTAGCGCAACAAGAAACAAGCAGTGGTTGCTCGATCCAATGCTGAGATGGAGTATAGAGCGATGGCTCTTGGTGTGTGTGAACTTCTATGGACTCAATATTTGTTAACTGATTTGGGACTTGCAACAAATGCTCCTATGAAGTTGTATTGCGACAACAAGGCTGCCATCAGCATTGCTCATAATCCAATACAACATGATAGGACGAAGCATATTGAGATTGATAGACACTTTATTAAAGAGAAACTAAGTAGTGGTCTTATTTGTATTCCATATGTAAAGTCGGGCGATCAACTTGCAGACGTCTTGACTAAAGGTCTTAGTAGTAATATTCTTCACCCTATTGTTTACAAGTTAGGTGTGAGGAATATTTATGCTCCAACTTGAGGGAGAGTGTTAAAGTGAACAATACCTAGTTGTTATAGTCTTTAACAGTTGACACAGTTGGCTATTAAAGACTATAATAGTTGATTGTTTAAAGTCCTCAATAGTGGGTTGAATAGTGGGCTGCTAGTAGAGAATATTTGCCAACTAGCCAGCTATCTCCATAGCTCTCCTATGTTGACTATTGGTGTAATACGTAGATCTGATCAGCTGTGTAGTTAGCCTATATAATGGTCTTACTATCTTTGTGTTAATAACAGCAACTGCAACTAATAAACTCTATTGATATTATCTCTATTTTTCTTGCTCTCTTATATTTAAGTATAACTAGTCTTGCAATTAAGAAATTTATGTGCATAAATATGGCTCAGCCAACAATGTTTATTTTATTAAAATTATTAAGATTAAAAGGTCCAATAAATCATTAACCTCAAATCAGAAAGGACCAAAAGAAGAGGGAATTGTTATTTTCACAAGTAAAAAAATGATATTTTCACAAGATTTCTCTCACATAGATGTGAGACTCATTTACTATTCATGTAGGAGGAATCTTGTGGAACTATATTTTTGCTCGTGGAAATAAAACTCATAAGTTGAGACTATTGCATCAAAGCACAACTACAGCACTAGCACTTGCACATCAAGACGAAGTATATTGTCCATTTCATACATACAAGTGGTAAAGAGACCAGGATACAAACAAATCAAGCTATTTCTTTTGGCGGATCTTAAAACACAAGAAAATTAGTACTAGTGTTTGTTGAAAATAATCAAGGATGGGGATACCTGATTGAATCAATACCTAAGGACGTAAGTTGATGCAAGGGACATGGCGGACTTTATAAAAGTCTTCTCCTATTCCACCATCTACCACCGAGCGAGATTGAACCCTATATCTGAAATCTTCAGGCATGTCCACAATATTTAATACTCGAAGGGCAGTGAGGAATCTGAATCCATCCGGAAGCATCTCCAATTTGTTGCAGCATTCAATTTGTATTGTAGAAACATTGGGCATGGCTCCATCATCCACCATCCATTCCTCTAAGTTTCTCAAGTAACTGAGTTGTAAAGACTTGAGTTGAGGGAAACCCACAGCAGAGCATACCATTTCCTTTCCTAAAAAGGCATTATAGGACAGGACAAGGCTGCGTAAGTTAGGAATCCTCTCTAATGTTGCCATAGGGTCTTCCTCAAGGCTAGAGCAAAAAAGAAGTAGATTGGTGAGGCTTGATAAGAAATTGACATTATCATGATTATCAGTTACAACAGGTGGTAACTTTTGTATCGCCCCATGTATTTCCAATTGATGAAGATTACAACATCCCCATATTTGTCTCAAAAGATTTTGACCGATTTCACTATTAGCGATATTACTCACATTTCGAATTACAAGGGATGAAAAGCAGAGACTGTTGGATACTTGGGCTGATAGCAGGTAGTTGAGAATATTCGCCAAGCTCGCCATATAATCATTTACGCGCATGGTTAGTTTACGAAGATTGGTTAATTTGATTAGATCTTTAACCTCGCAGTAAGCTGGATTAAAGTTCTCAAGCGTCTCCAAGTTGCTCAATCCACTCAACGGTAATACGAGTCTCGGAAATGTACCCAAAGGGACTATGAGATGACGTGGAAGATATAAATGATGCAGTCGTCGTCCCATAGTATGTAGCATACCACTCACATTCCAAAAAGATGGATAATGACTCCGCTCTTTAGCATGGACCCGTAAGTCAAGGGTTTGCAAATGTTCCAAGTTTCCAATATATAATGAGAAGACGTTTATACTAGACCACCTAAAACTTAAGTATCTCAAGAGGATTAGGTTACTTATCAACACTTTTTGTTCTATAATAGTAATTTTTTTTTTGTGATAAGAAGAACAACAATTAATGCCAAAAAAGTTTTTTATTCTATTTCTCTTGAGCTTGAACTTGAACTCGAGCCTTATTCCTTCCAAAGCTAAAATTCTCAAATACTTGAGGTTGCTGGGATGAAATCCAGCCACCACTGGTATTGGAGGCTTCCATTCCCACTGTACAAAATTTGTCAGAAGAAGTGAGCGTAAGTGCTGACCGACTTCCTTGTCATGGATTATTTGGACATTATCACTATTAGCTTCATAGCCAGGAGAAATTACAAGTCGTCGGGTATAATTGCTTGAAGAAGACAACTCCCCAACTTCATGGTTATTACGATTCTGAATATCAAGGACTTTGAAGAAATCTTCCTCTTTTGCTTTCTTAAAGGATAGGTCTCTCATGCAGTCATGGAGGCAACATGATTTAAACTTCCTAACCGATGACTCACCTTCTTCAAATTCTACCTGAACCATACACCTGTGACTCAGTTCGCCCATATAAGATTCTGCCACTTCCATCATTGTTTCACCCTCTCTTTGGTCCTTCGACAATACCATGCCTTCGGCCATCCATAACTGGTATAATCTCTCTGCTTCAATCTCAGAATCTTCAGGGAACTTGCACAAATATAGGAAGCAAGGTTTTAATTCATCTGGCAAGTCGTAATAACTTGAAATCAGTATTTCTTCTACTTCTTCTTGATGATGTTTTCCAATGCCTTCACCTGTCCCAATATTTTCATGCACAATCTCCCACTGACTTAGGGTCGGTTTTGTTGCCAAAATTCCTCCAAGTACAAGAATTGCCAAGGGAAGACCCCTGCAACGTCTAATCATTTCCCTCCCTAACTTCTCCATTTCGATGGCGTCTCTAGGGTCTGCGAAACAACAATTATTGGAAGGAAGAAAATGCAAATATATACAGTTGGATGGCAGAATAAAGCACATTTAGAACTAGAATGAATGTCTGTATTCTTTGTTCGTGATCTATTTATGTATTCTTTTCTTTTTCTAATTTCAACTTTTTAAAATACTAGCATTTAGAACTAGCATTAATCTCCTTTGGATTTAAATAAAGTAGAAGACTACATATATGTTAGAAAAATGTTACTGTTGTTATAACTAACAATTTGTACATACGATAGAAGGTTAACTGAACAATTAATTGTATATGTCTTGGTTAACAAATTCTTATCAAGGATACTCAACGAATCTATTTTATAAGAAAAAAAATACACTACTGATCGAGATTATACAAAACGTTTCATGAATTTTTGAGACTTGGACTTTTGGGTTTAATTTTTTTTTTTTTTTAAATTTGGGAAATTAATACGAACTCATGCAGTAATTACTACTAAACAGCATAACAATGTAGAACAAAGTTAAAAATTTACCTATGCGATTTCTTTTGAGGCATGTTTTCTTAAGAAATAGCTCCCAACTTTGTTCTTCATTCAAAAATTTTGGTTGGTGGACTAGACTTTCACGTTCTACATGCCTAGCCACTTCGACATTACGAGTTGTGAGCAGAATTTTGCTCGACATATTTTCAACTGGGAATGCCGCTTTTATACAATCCCAAGCATCATTGGACCAAATGTCATCAAGAACTACCAAGTATCTATTACCCCGCAGAATATCAAAAATCATCCTCACTAGTTCATCATCATCTCTCAAACTTAGATCCTCGTTCCTTCTTTCAGGACTAAGCTTGAGAAGGATCCTTTGCAAGACATCATTTGTTTTCCATTGTCGCGATATACATACCCAAGATAAACAATCAAAATGTCGCATAACAGTTGGGTGATTGTAAATTTTCCCAGCAAGGGTGGTTTTGCCCAAACCACCCATGCCACAAATGGAGATAACCCGGAAGCAATTTTCTCTTCTTCTATAATTTGTCAAATGCCCTACCAAGTACTCTATATCTCCCTCCAACCCAATAACTTCTTGGTCAGTAACAACATGGGAATAAGTCCGATTTAATGGATGTTGCCTCCTATACGCAATCCGATTTGAATCATCTTCTGACAAAGATCTTATGCCATAAAGTCGTGAACAAGTGATTAGTTTAGAGATCCTGCTCTTAATAGTTTTGAAATCTCCCTTAATACCACTATTTTTTATTCCTTTCTTCTCCGATGGAACTTTTATAATCAAACTTTCAAGATTATCAGTTGCATCATATACAAGTTCTCTTACCTCTGCAGCCCAATTTCGGATGCGCTCTTCATGTCGCTTTGCTCCAGCATTTCTTAATAAGCCTTGCAAAATCCTCAGCAAATCTATAATTTCTTCAACTGGAACACGAACTCCTTG
Source organism: Aralia elata (assembly GCA_034770075.1). Lineage (NCBI taxonomy): Eukaryota > Viridiplantae > Streptophyta > Magnoliopsida > Apiales > Araliaceae > Aralia > Aralia elata. The sequence continues at coordinate 12,733,380 of CM068384.1, forward strand.
TAGAACTTCTTCTTCTTGTTCATTCAGCAAATCATGCAGCCTCTCCACAAGAAAACTCACAACTGCCTCACCCATTTTTACTCCTCCGATGAGTTTAATCTAAATTTTATATGTTGGAAAGTTCAAAATTTTGGATTAAGCTCACAAATCTCATCAAAAACTAAATACCCACAAACAAATCTCACCAAAAACTATATACCCCGAGAGGGTTTAGATCACAATTAAAGGCAAGACCAAAGCACAATAATGCGTTTCTTCTTTGATTTTTGTCGTAAGGTTGGGTTTGTGGTGGGTGTGAATTGAGCGAGTCAAGTCCAATGTTCAAGCGGGCAAACAGCAGGGCCCGTTATTCTCTATCAGCCATTATTATAATCTTCCAAACTCTGTCAGCAGCCACAACAGTTATCGAACAGCTCCAATGGAAATTCCACACGTCATCTGCTCCATCTCTATGAAGATATTTCATATTAGTACTAATAATAATTAACACCTATCTTTTTTTATTTCTATTTTGGTTCTTTCATTACAACTATTATCTCCGCACAAGCTAACGTCTGTGCGCACCGTAAAATCAATGTAGAATTGTGGCAGGTAAAAATCAAAATTTATTATTTAAAAGAAAGTTAAAAGAATAAATAAAGAGAAAAAGTAAAAAGATATTCCCTCCGTCCCAATTTAATTGTTTTTTTATGATTTTTTTAAGTCAAATTGACTATTTTTAAAATTAATAATTAAGCATATATAAATATATTTCTAAAATTATAAAAATTGAAATTAGTAATAAATTGTATATACTTTCTTTTGGTTATAATATCTTCACCTATATGTTAGCAAAAATAGTAAAAAGATTAGTTTTAAAAATAGTCAATTTAACTTTAAAAGGTCAAAATTGTGCAATTAATTTGAGACGGAGGGAGTAATAGATAATTTATTTTGAAAGTTGCAAGTGAGTTTTATCCCAAAAACAATTACAAAAGAGAGTGTTAATAATTATGAGATTAAAATTTATTTTAGTTAAAAAAGAAAGATATAATTGAGATTATTAAGTGAGGATACTATAAATATTATTCTCTTCATTGGGGACAAATTTAGAGTTTTTGATAGAAGTTTTTTAAAAGTAAACTTAAATACCACCTTAGTACACAATTGAATTTTTATTTTTTTAAAATATTAGGGACAAACTTATTAATAAGTGTATATATGTTAATTTTTGAGATGACATTCCTTTACTCATTCTACTTGTACTTTCGCCTACCTTTCCATAGTACCAAACTTGAAGAATTTAGGTTAATGTTAGAAGTCTTAGTTTTTTGTTTAAAAGTTAGATGTCTCTTAAATAATGGTGTACTAAATAAAATAATATAATATGACCTGTCAAATTAAAAAAAAAAATGTTAAATCAGTATAAGAATGTTAAATCATTTGAGGAAAAAAATAAAAATTTGAGATCCTAACTTTACCTTATAATTACATATGGAGTAATGTTATGTACATAAATTATACACAAAAAATTTGCACAAACAGTATAAAAATGAGAAAATAAGAATTAGGACCTATCATTGGATATTGTACATATTTTTATTGGTAAGTAATACATGGATCCTACTTAATGTATAATTTTTGTTTATAGTTTGTGCACATAGTATTATTCTTACAGTTGATATTCCCTCCGTCCTTAAAATGATGACTAAATGTATAATTTTTTCTGTTATCAAAAGTATGACTAAAGGTACATGAAGTGAAGGGTAAATATGTCATTTAGTGGGATTTATTAATACATATAAAAAAGTACTTATCACTTTATATAATTGTGTGGGGCCACTAAGAATAAATCTCGAACTTTTTTACTTTCTTTCCTCCACTTTACGTGTTTTGTAATTTGTTTGAAAATGTACTTGTATCATCCTTTTGATAACAGAGAGAATACTTTTTTATAAACTTAAATTTAGTTGTGAGTTTTGTTTTGGTGAGGCGGGAATAGAATCATTTTCATTACATCATCCATTTAATATTCTTTAATATATATTTAATAATACAAAAATAAGAAGCAAAACCTATTATTTAATGTTTTATATATTTTTATTAGTATGCAATACATAAAACATATTTTTGTCTACAGTTTCTATACATAATATTATTCCTTTTTTCTTAGGTTACAATCGCGTTAGGCCACAACTGCATCGACGAAGTTTTGCATAATGGGAGGGGGAAGAGAGGAGGATACACTAGGAGATTGGTGGTGGGTCGTGAGAGAGATGATGGCAATGAGATAAACGACAGATTTGGGCGCAACAAATAATAAACTTAGAAGAAGAAGCATAATTGAAGGTTGAAGCCAGAAGACAGAAGACCTATTTTTTTTCTTTTTTCTTTTTTATCTATTTAAGTAAGTAGAAAACCGGTCAAATCCGTAAACCAATTACCAGTTCACTGGGTCAAGCGGTTGAACCACCGGTTCGTTGGATTTGAGTGGGCTTTGGCCTAAACTAGGTTATTGGTCCAATCCGGACCAGAGTGCCGATCGGTTCCGATTTTAATCGGTTCAACCGACGGTCCGGTCCAGATTTAATAACTTTGGGTAATACTATAATACTAAGTACCCCTCCGTTCCATAATTAATTAGAGAAATTTTTTTTAGTCTCTTTCAAAATTATAGATTTATTTTTATTTTAAAATTACGAATTGACATAAGTTTCTTAATTTGTCATATTATTTTTATTATCATTTTTAATATTACATCATTACTATTAAATTTTAATATGAAGTAGTTGAAAACATAAATTATTTTTATTGTCGACAATATTGTATTAGAAATATATTTTGTTTTTCTTAAGAATAATAAGAATTAATAAGTGGACCCCCACTTATCATATTCATTCTCTTTATCCGCCAAGTGAGAGATTTTTCTATCGCGAAATGAAACTCAACATACAACAATATGGTGATACGATGGGAGCAGCTAAGACGATCAGTTGGGACAGTGAATTAGTTGAGTGTGGATAAAAATTCATATTAGGAATGAAGTTTTCTGTTTTAAAATATAATTAAAATTATGACTTTTTTTACTTTTTTTTTGTTTTACTTTATGTGTTTCTTAATTTGTGTAAAAATATATTTATGTCATTCTTTTAAGAACGGATAGAGTACTTTTTTATAAACTTAAATGTAATTGTGAGTTTTGTTTCGGTGAGGCGGATAGATGATCATTTTCATTATATCTTCCGCTTAATATTATTTAATATATCTAATGAATGGAGACTTTGTTTTAAAATCGTTCGCCCTGCACCTAACTCACCCCTTAATGTATGCTTCAACAGGAATCACACAAGGGTAGATTAGAAACTTCTGATAAAATGCCTGCCAAAAAAACGACATCGTGATTTGGATTGGATCTCGATGAAACAATATATCAATGAGAAGTTAATTCGATAAGTTTAGTAGACACAAATAGTTAATTGTATCAATAATCTTTGTTATTCGTTACCGTGTCAATAACTAATATAAAAAAAGCATATTTAATAACACAAATATAAGAAGCGAAATCTACTATTTAATATTTTACATATTTTTATTAGTATACAATACATAAATTTTATTTTTTGTTTGTGTATAATTTGTGCACGTAATATTATTCCTATAAATTATTCCTTTATTTGCAATGAATTTTGTTTATTATGTTATCATGTGTGAACTGAAAACTGAGGGAGGGGAAAAGAAAGTTACAATAAAAAAAATTGAATTACAGAGATGATAACATTTATTTATGTATTATAATACAACGTATATTAAAAAATAAATTGCAATAAAAAAAATTTATATTCAAATTCTTTTCTTTTTATTTTTTGGTAAAGATTTAAATTCATTCAAGTAGAGAAGATGACGGTCTTTTTCATTTTATTTTTCAGTTCAGCGGTCAAACAAAGAATTGACTTAAAGAACCATCTCTGTCCTCTGAGGAACCCATTTTCTTAATTCTGCATTTTTCCCTAGAAAAACACAGCTTTCAGGTTCTCTCTCTCCCCCCTTGTGCATATTCTTGAATAATTGAATTTTTTTGTGCTGTTTTATTTTTAGCTTATATATCCATGATTTGGATCTGTTAATGGTGAAATCACTTGATGCAATTATTATCAAAACAGAGAATGAAGAATACTAAAATTATGTCCAGGAAAGTATAATACTGTAAATATTTTCACACTTTTTTCTTGTTTATTTATGATTTTTAATCACATTCACAACTTATTAGCATATTATCTTAATCCACTTTTCCTTTTCTATTTCTTTTAACCTTGTCTATGCTTGAACTTGAAACAATTGAGGAAAGGAAGAGGAAAACAAAATGGAAAGAAAGGGGAAAATAAAATTTAAGAAATCTCCTTGCGAACATAGTTTTAGTTATATATATATATATATGTATGTATGTATGTATGAAAATTCTAATATTAAGTACAGTTTAAGGTTAATTAAAGTGTATTCGACTCTTAATAAATCATTTATAAATACTTGGGAATCATTTCATTTGCATATTTCTTTCCTTTCCCTCACATTTTCTGTGTTTCAAACGTTAAGGAACTATCATCACTTGATTAGTTTGTTCTGAAAAAAAAAAAAAAATCATGCTGCTGACTAATACCTTTACATAAAAGGAATTAAATCTAACTGAAGAAGAAAAAGGAAAGCAGAGGGGGGAGGGCAAGATATACGTTAAACAAAGTTTGTAATGGGATAACTCGTGATTCGATTGCTAGGTATGCCTTTCCCCCAGAACTTTGTGTTCTATCTGAATAAGTTTTTTAATTCTTTGAAATTTTTCGAGTAAAATCAACAGGAGAGTAGTTAAAGAAAATTCCTCTGATAAGTTTAGTGATTTAAAATTATAGCTTGGATAAGTAAACTATTTAAGCACTCTTAGTAGAATAAACAGCATTAAGAAAATGAGATAATATATCTTAAATTCTGAAGTCTTTATACAAGCAGAAAGATATTATGAGTTGTGAAAATTGTGAATCCTCCCTTTTATTTTCTTTGAAGTTTTACCTTTTACTACTCTCTGGGAAAAATACCACAGTTAAATGTCAGTACTGCTGAAAACTGATAGTGTTAATAGAAAAATTATATAACATTGTTTTACACTTCTTAATGAGAGAAACAGCAGAAGAATGGAAAGTACGGATGCTGACATCAATGTGGAGGATTCACCAAGGTCTAAATTGGAAAAAACAATTGACAGTTTAACGCATTCCATTACAAAGAAGCTGGATACACTGCCTGATGATTCCTATACAGTTTGCATCTATAGAATTTCTAAGAAACATAGCAAAATTAACGAAGAAGCCTACACACCTCGATTAGGCTCAATTGGCCCTCTTCACCATGGAAAAAGCCAATTGCAAGCCATGGAAGCATATAAATTGAGATGCCTAAAGAGTTTCAAGTCCAGGTTAGGAATCAGCATAGGAAAATTGGTTAAATTTGCAGCTGAAGAGGAAAGTTATGTTCGTGGTTGTTATGAAGATACTGTTCAGTTTAGCTCCAAGGAGTTTTCAGAAATAATTTTGTTAGATGGTATTTTTATTGTTGAGCTCTTCCTGAAGAATCAATCTTTTCGGATGAGAGACTCAGGTGATGTAATATTTGAAAACAACTGGATGTTGCACGATATATTGCACGACATGTTGTTACTTGAGAATCAGCTTCCTATCAGTTTCATTAAAGGACTATTCAACTTGTTGGAAGGTTCTTCGTATGTTCAGATGTCCTTTCTTGATTATGCGCATGAATATTTTAAGGATGTAGGAAATACAGAGAGACTTCGGTTGACTGATAATTGTAGTCGCGCAAGGCATTTTGTTGAGTTATTAGTATATCTTCACCAGCCTTCTCGTGAAAGACAAGGAGCAATTCGTTCTGGTAAGTTTGAATACACCCGAAGTGCAAGTGAACTACACGAGGCTGGGGTCAAGTTCAGTGTTGGAACAGGACATAGTTTATTTGACATATCATTTTCCGTGGCTGATGGAATGCTAACAATTCAACGATTGAAGGTAAATGATTTGGCAGAAACATTTTTCCGGAATCTAATAGCCTTTGAGCAGTGTGGGCATCATTCCAAGAACATAACTAGCTACATAATCTTCATGGACAGCCTAATAAACACTCCCAAAGACGTGGACCTCCTTATTAAACATAACATAATTGAGAATTTTTTGGGTGAAAGTCAACAAGTGGCTGACCTATTTAACAATCTTTACAAGGAAATTCTACCGGATCAGAATCAATTCTATTTTGCTAAAATTTGTGGCGATCTGGACGAATACAGCAAAGACTACCTGCACAAGTGGAAGTCAAGGTGGTTCAGGTGGAAGGTAATCTTGAGAAGTAATTATTTCAACAATCCATGGTCTGTCCTTTCTCTCATTGCTGCATTTATATTGCTAGTCCTCACTGCTATACAATCTGTGTGTTCAGTGATACAAGTAAAGCAAGTAAAATAGTCCCTTGGCTAAATTCGACCATTCTCTATTTTGAACTCCATGACTAGTTTGTTGCTTTCCTGTAATTCTGCAAATGTAATTATGCTATTGAAATGTTCTGTTTGTACGTATTCTTGAAATCGCTTTTCATATGTTAGTGTGCTCTTTCAACCTGGCGTTTAAGGATGGCAATGGTGCGGTGCGGTTCCGGTTTTTTTATGATTTGGAATTGCACCGGTCTTAAAAAATCTTGAACCGGAACTGCATCGCACCTGTAGCGGTTCAATATTTTTTTATACCAAAACCATACTGGTTTATATTTTGAAACGCACCGCACCGCACCGACTTGCACGGGTCAAAATTACTAATATTTTTTATTTGATAGTTGTTAAATTAGTTTAATATTTTTACAACGCAAATTATAATAACATTCATTAAAATAAATCAAGAAATATTAGCAAGTAATATAAGAATGTATGTTCGATTAAAGTTCCGATAACATTGTTATAATTTTAACCATATAAACTATATATAAAAATATTCATAAATTAACTTTTGATATGTAAAAGTAAAAAATAATTAAAATATATGTTTGAGTGACTCTCTGATAATATATAATACAATATAAAAATAATAATACTATAAAATATGGAGATATAGTTAAAATAAACAAGATTTGTGTGTAATACCACTGCAGTTCAAGGGCCGGTGCACCACCTGTTCAAGAAGCTGTGTGGTGCACCGGCGGTTTAGAGGCAAATACCAAAACTGCACCGCATTGGTCCCAGTTTAAAATTTTTTGCACCAAAACCGCACCGGCGAGACCAACGGTTTGGATAAAAACCTACTGGCGTTAGCATGTTGGGAAAATGTATTATATCCTACTAGTTTACATTCTTTTTCAAATAAATGTGGAATCCATATTAATTACATGACTGCGGATTTGGAGAATTATCAGCTCTAATACCATATGAATTGTTAAGCATCACAGAAGTGTATTGCGAAACTCTTCAAGCATATATACCAGACAAATAGACCACTTAAGTTCTTTATAATTTCGTCTTCCAAGTGTTTATCTGTGTCTGAATATATTCTTGAAAGGATTTTTAGGTCTTCTATTATTACCTCTTCCTGCATCAAGTTGTGTAGCTTGATTATGGGGGTTCACCTTTTCTGGTTTCCCTCAGTTTTCATTCCCAATTTCCTGTGATAGTTGAGTTCTGATTTAGGGTATATCCCTATTTTAGTACTATTTTATATTCTCTAATTAGGGTCTCTTGGTACTTTGGTACCTTAAAAGTGATCTAGCAAGGTTGTGGGCGGTCATCACTTGTTTGGTATTGGATTTCTAGCCATTCTCCCCTCCTTTGCACATCTATATTTTGATGAAGTCATGCAGATTGTGGTGCTGCTGCTGCTGCTGCAGTTTAATGCTCAGCTGTTTTTGAGTTATAATTGTGTTTTGGGCAAGGCCTGGAGGTTCTGCTGTTGGCTTGCAAGTTATAACTGACCTGTTGGATCTTCTGCGTCTACCATCTTGTCCCTTTGGCAGGATAGTTTTTTCTCTTCAGGCTTTGTCCTAAAACTGACAGCAAAAGTTTGAGTCTAATCATTGCATTGAATTCCTTCAAATCTTGTATCTTTGGAGGTCTGCCACCAAATTTTTCAGACACATTTGAAATTGCGTTAAAATATGTTTTGTATTACAAAAAACTTTTTGCGAATTTATCATACATATCAAATTGGATAGGATTATAAGGTTGACTTATCATATTATATATCTGATCAAAAGAGTTATCACTAATAATTATTTTTGTAATTGACAACAAAAAGAATACCTACGGTCACAAGATATATCATATCCCTTGTTCTAAAAATAAAATAAAAAATGTCGTACCTTTATCAAAATTGTATTTTTGTTAAAAGGATACGTAAACTTTATAAATAATACAACTATCTAAATGTCATTTGTGTGTAAATGGACAAACAATATGGGACAAAAAGAACGTGTATTTACAGAAAGTTTGTATTTATAATATACAGAATTAATAAGAGTACTCATCTTTACATGCAAAGATACGCGGCTCATTAGAAAATAACAATGTGCTAACTGCTAACAACTTACATGCATAAAAAGCTGTATTAAAAAGTTGAAGGCATTTTTCACAGTTATTAATTTCTTTTCATTTCAATTTTTTGTTGAATTACTTTATTTATGTACTAAGTGTGGCTGCACATGCAAAGACACGCATTAGCATATTCACAAAGAAAGAAAGAAAAAAAAGAGCAATGCTACGATTAAGGCCGTAAAATGAAACAAATGATTCGGGTTTGATTCATATTTATTTGATTAAAAGTTTGATACGAACTCGATTCGAAATATAAACGATTTAAATATGAATAAATTTTAAAGTTCAATAAATTACTCTTTTTCAAATTACAATTTTTTATTAATATTCGGATCCTATTCACTTGAGAAGTTCAAATTATTTGGGCTAGATTCAAGATCGTGCTCGACTCGATAGTTAATCGTGCTTCAATCAAACCTTATTTAATACTTGACAAATTTTATGAATCAAATCTGAGCAATTCAATACTTAACTCGACTCGGTTCATTCCCTATGTACGATGACAAAAAATATCTACAAAAAAAGTGGATACAAAATGTTGTGTCAGATTATAATTAGTGAATGTTTCACTATACATGAGTGTGTCAAATGATTATAACTAATAACTACCATCCATATCATATCATATCAACTTTTTGTATCCAATTTTTGGTCACTTAACTATTATTGAACTCATAATTATAGACTATAATATGCGTAGAAAGTTTTATTATATAATATATACCACAATTAATATGTACAACACTATGATGTACGTAGAGTGCAATTATCAATCAAGGGATGCATATGTCAGTACATATTCTTATATGGTATACCTCGTGTATACATTAAAATTAGGGACGCAGTCAGGAATTTGAATTGAGACGAGCTAAGAATATTATAATATCAAAATTGAGTGAACTATAAAAATAAACACAACAAAAAACAAGAATTTTATATCCATAGTATATCATTTTAAGTCTATATTCAAAAATACACAAAATGTATGACTTTGTGAAATGTCGTATATCTAGTCAAGTATGACATAGATTTGTACAAAAATTACGTATAATATATATATAGTAATCTAACGAAGTGGTACCCTACGATTCTTAAGAGAATCAAGCAAGTTTATGTCCAAGCCAATCTAGTGTCAGATTAATTTTAACATTTTGAAGGGGGGGGGGGGGAGGGGAATTCTACCTACTTCTGTCCAAAAATACTATTTAATTTTTTTCTCTCCAAATTTATCATATTAGATACATGTGCATGAGAAATAACTTATTAATTTCTTTTAAATAAAATTATTATTCTACACTTAAAATTAACAAACTAAGTATTCTGTTTATGTATATTAACAATAACGGCCAATTAAAATTTCTTTGAACTATTTTTTTGTCTTCAGATTTCTTAGCACACAATGACACAAAGCATATATGAAGTAGAGTATAACAACACTGACACACTGTAATAACTAATAACTAATAAGCAAAATAGCAAATCAACAAAACCCACAAAAAAGAAAAAAAAATTAATACATCAAATATCCCTAAAAAATACAATTATTTCCCTAAATATATAGGAGAAACCGAGAAGGAAAAATAAATTGAACGTTCATACCTTTAGTTGTAAATTGATTCTGAGTAATGTCTGATTTTGGGAATCATTAAACGGCGAACAACAACAGCTAGGGCCGTCTGCGGAGAAAGGGAGAAGATTTCGGGTTTCCTCTACACTGAAGTCTGAAAATGGCTGGAGAGTTTTAACTTTTAAGTTTATTTCTTTAATTAGAGATTTTTTTGGTCTGAGCTGGGAAGTTTTGTTCTGGGTTGGGCTGACATAGTTATACAGTTATATATTATTAGTATATGTAGTAAAAAAAAAAATTGGGCCAGGCTACAGCCCTTTTAGCCCTCTAAGCCCTCCGCCCCTTATTAAAATGTAAAAGTATATATATTTCTTTATATACAAAATATAACATATATGCCAAGCAATACTACTAATTTTTTTTTGGTTAGAAATTGTTGAGCTCCTAATAATAATAATAATTATTAATGAACTGAGGAGAGCATAGACCTGGTACTGTTTCAACAAAAATAAAATAAAATAAATCATAGTTCATGGCACTGAAAATTATTAACGCACTGAAGCATGATTGTACTACCTGAAATTTATATTTATATATTTATTGATTTTTCGAAGATTTGGTATATATTTTCTTAATTTCTTTTTGTATGCATGTTTTATTATGTTCAGCTATGAATAGAATAAATATATTTTTGTAGAATGCATGAATCTCAAAGAAAGCGGCAAAATTGACTTGCAATCTCTGCTGGCTTTTATCTAATGATAAATGGAGCACATGTGCTATATGCAATTATAACTTAGAATAATTTCCTTGAAGGCTCCCACCAATTGTTGGGCTCAATAATTTCAAGAAGTGTGAAAAATAAAATAAATAATATACATATTTAGTGCTTGACAACTTTAATATTATACTAATATTTTTTTATTTTTTTTTGAAACAAAGGGAAACCATTTATATTAAATCAGAAATAATAACATCGGAAATAAATGAAGGAGGGACAGAAACCCACTCCTTCGGACCAGACTGTAAACCAGCAGCTTTGGCTAACAAATGCGCTGCCTGATTAGCTGATCGTCTAACGAAACATATACTGCTATCATTCAAAGCTAACAAAGCTTGAGAACAATCATGAGTAATTAAACCAAATAAAGAAGAATCCGTAGTATGACGAACTAAAGCTTGTTGAAGAACCTGACAATCAGTTTCCAATACTACTCGGGAAGAAGTTCGCGCCTTAAGCCAACTGAGAGCTTCTCGACAGGAAAGAGCTTCAGCAAGAGCAGGATCCTGGATACAATTAATCAAACCATTTTTTGCAGCAACAAAAGAACCATACTCGTCTCGTATAATCCAACCATAACCAACCTTATTTGTGTTAGGAAATAATGCCGCATCAAAATTACATTTAACATATCCGGGTAAAGGCTTGCACCATTTAAGAATATGAACCTGAAGAGATTTATTCTGATGTAACGCAGCAGCAGTTATACGGGTCTGCCACTGGGAGTGAATCGTCACAGCAGCAAGGAGGACAGCCTGGACAGATCCTGGCTTATTTTTCCAAACCATATCATTCCTAGCCTGCCAAATGGACCAGAGGACCATAGCAGCTGCTGAAACCCGCTCCAAGGATAGAGACTGCAACAAATAATTAAACCAGGAGATAAAACTAGGCTGCGGCGGTAAGATCAAACCACAAAGAGAACCTCTCCAAACTTGCTGAGCAAACGGGCATTGAACAAAGAGATGAAAGATATCCTCAGGACCACCATTACACATATGACAAACATTAAGCAACTCCACCCGTCGATTACATAATTGAGACATAGTAGGAAGGACATCCAAACAACAACGCCAAACAAAATTACAGACTTTTGGAGGAACATTCAAACGCCAAACAGTTTTCCAACCCGAAAAGCGTTGTTGCTGCATAGAGATGGATAAGTTACGGGATAATACTCTATAACCGGATTTCACAGTGAACATACCTTTCTTTTCAAACCTCCACTGCCATATATCAGGATTCCTGAGTTGGCTAAGAGGAAGTCTTAAAATTAAGTCAGCATCCCTAGGCAAGAAAATATCCCTAACCAAATCTTCTTCCCACTCACGACCATTTACCTTCATAAGAGAAGCCACAGTAGCAGTCTCTAACCCCTGAATCATGTCTGTCTCAATATACGGATTACGCAAATCCGGAAGCCAAGGAGAGGTCCACAGATTCGTGTCACAACCATTACCAATCCGCCTCACTAGCCCTTCCTTAAGTAAAGATTGTCCCGCAAGGATACTACGCCAAATGAAACTGGGATTGGATCCAAAAGAAGCAGAAAGGAAAGAGCAATCCTTAAAATACTTTGCTTTATACAACCGAGACACTAGAGAGTTAGGAAAATTGAGCAAACGCCAACCTTGTTTACAGAGAAGCGACAAGTTAAACTCATGCAATTGTTTAAAACTTAAACCTCCAGCACTCTTGTGAACACAAAGTTTAGCCCAACTAAGCCAACGTATTTATTATTATGAAAGAAAAAAAAACAAAGAATCCATATCCTTTAGATTTATTATACCTAGAAAATGACAAATGAATTAGTCCTTTCATTGTCACATTTGCTTAATTAGTCATTAATTAATTAGCTCATTATCTAAACACCACAACCATAAAAAGATAAAAATATTTAAACCTAACGTGGTTAAATCACGGTATAACCAAACAGAACAAAAATAATATAGTTTTTTTTTTATAAAAAAATATAGTTGAATGCATAGCTATAAATAATGATATTTGAACTTGTCACAAGACTTACATGCAAGTTACAAATTTATGGCCTGTTGCAAGGGCTCTGTGAGTAAATAAAATTGCCACTTTTTGCATGATTTGTTCAAGAATCTCATACAGCCCCTTGATGATGACGTTCATGTTCATTGTTCAATAATTAAAAACAAATTATTTTTACCCTATTCAAATTTCAAACCCTAACTAAAGTGTGATGTACTTCGGTCAAACTTCCTAAACTTACCTCCCCCACACAATCAGATTCCTTCATCTTCTGTCCTATTTTACCTAGAGAACATTTCTTCAACCTTTTTAATTATTTATTCCAACCATTTTGTTCTCATTCTCCTCAAATAGTACTGAAGAAATGATTTCTTAAATCCAATCAATAGATGGCCACTTCCAGAAAAATTACTTTTTTAATACTAGTTGTATTGTTTGTTGTGTGTACACTGTACAACTCTTTTCTTTTATGCTAAGTTTGTTTATAAAAATAATGAGAATAAAATTATTTATATTAATTTATTATCAATACAGAATATTTTATCCGATAATTTGTTCGTTATTTAATTTCTTGCACTATATATGTTTTATTTATCATTTCTAAAGATGCGGAGCCTCCCCCTGCTGCACATCCAAATGGAAAGTAAATCCCAAACACGAGTGACCAAAATCAAGAACCCCTTTTGAGTAAAAAGATTCAAAAATCCAGACTATTAAAGCACAACCCTCAATTCTTTACCAAAACCCAAATCTCAAAACACCCAAAAAATCACCCATGATTTGAATCCAATCCATCAAACTCTCCACAAAAATGGGTTTACCCACAAAACCCTTTTCCTTTCTCTTTCTTTTCCTGTTCATCTTTATCAATCTTGAGCTCATTGTGCTAACAAAATCAGCATCTGATTACAACACCTTGGTATACAAAGGCTGTGCAACGCAACCTTTATCAGATCCAACTGGGATTTCCTCCCAAGCTATTTCAGCACTTTTTGGAACTTTAGTTTCCCAATCTTCAAAATCAATGTTCTTTAAAACCACAACTGGGAGTTCCCAAACAACAATCACTGGCCTATTTCAGTGTAGAGGTGATTTATCAAATATTGACTGCTATAACTGTGTCAGCAGACTTCCAATTCTCATTGACAAGCTTTGTGGGGAGCCTGTTGCAGCAAGAATACAGCTTTTGGGCTGTTATATGCTCTATGAAGTTGCTGGATTTGCTCAAATTTCTGGGCTAGAAATGCTGTACAAGACCTGTGGAGGAACAAATGTGGGTGGGAGTGGATTTGAAGAGAGGAGAGATACTGCATTTTCAACACTAGAGAGTGGGGTGACTAGTGGGAATGGATTCTATGCAACCAGCTATGAATCTATGTATGTGTTGGGGCAATGTCAGGGGGATTTGGGGACTTCTGATTGTGGCAATTGTGTGCAGAGTGCAGTTCAGAGAGCTCAGGTTGAATGTGGGAGCTCCATTTCTGGACAAGTTTATCTTCACAAGTGCTTTATTAGTTATAGTTATCACCCAAATGGGGTCCCCAAAATATCATCATCATCATATTCTTCATCTACATCTTCTTCCTCCTCGGGTACAATTGCTTTATTTTATTTTTTATTTTTTTTGTGAGTGCTAAACAGCCTGTTTCTTTCTTTTATACATTATTTTTTATCTTGTTAGTATACAGCGCGGATCAGGTCCGGACTCCCGGACCTGACCAAAATCCGGACCCGGATTTTTTTTTTTTTTTTTTTTTTGCAAAACAGTTAATAAAAAATATATAATGATTTTTGGTATTGAAAAAAATTATTAAAACAGTGTTTTGGGTTTGATTTGGATACATATAACAAACAGTGTTATACAGTCAGTACAACACTGTTTATTATATGTATCTAAATCAAACCCAAAATACTGTTTTAATAAGTTTTTTCAATACCAAAAATCATTATATATTTTTTATTAACTGTTTTGCAAAAAAAAAAAAAAAAAAAAAATTCCGGGTCCGGATTTTGGTCAGGTCCGGGAGTCCGGACCTGATCTCAACTCTGTTAGTATAATCTTAAATTATCTTACGCAGACAGAATATAATATCTATATGTATATGTACATACAGTATAATATATATATATATACACACACACATGTATAATATTAAATTGGTTTAGCATTTTAAAAATGGGTATTTATGAATATTATTAAACGGTTTGTGTTTGATTGATGTAGAGACGGCGCAAAATACAGGGAAGACGGTGGCAATTATATTAGGAGGGTCAGCAGGAGTGGGGTTTCTAATTATATTTTTGCTGTTTGTTAAAAGTTTATTGAAGAAACATGATGGTAAGATAAAGAACTTAGAGACACAAGGAGATTATATAGTCCATGATTTTGTTTGTTAGATTTTTCTTTTTCTGACGCTATTTTCGATGTATTATCTGTTATTTCTGTGCAGATTATTGATAAGAGGATATGGCTTTTGAAGAACACCAAGTTCAATTTTTAGGTGGATTTTTTCCTTATTTTTTTTTTGTTTGATCATCCATACAGGAGAAAGAGCTTTGTGGGGGAGAAAAAGAGAGAGGAGATAGATGAGAAAGAGAGGGAGGGTGATTGTGGGAATTTTTGTGAAAATGTATGGTGGGTGAAGATTAATTAAGGGACATAAAATTTAGGAATGAATTACTTTCATTAAAGTTGAACAAAGAGAAGTGAATGAATGTATGTTAGAAGGTTAAAAAGTTGGGTAAAAGAGTACCTCTAATTAATGAATTTCTGGCCCTTATTTTGCTCATTGCATTTGATTGATTGTTTGTCTCCCTTCTCACTTGTATTGAATATTGCTCCTCAGTTTTCACCCCAACTTACTTTCTTTTACTATTGAGCTTTTATGAAAATTAGACTCGGAATATTACCCCGATAAAAAATTACAAAATTCTCCTAATTGTTCAAAGAAAGAAACCATACGAGTTTGCTCAAGTCATTCAAAAGTTGGCAGACTTAAACTAGATGTATTGTTCTTCTCTGTGTTACATTAAATATAATAAATGTTTAACATAGTAGTAGTGGTGATATGATAATGAAATTACTTAAGATTTAGTGTCATCTTATAATATCATCAATAAAGATGATTTTTTTTGTGGAACAAACATTTTATTTTTTTGGGGGTGCAAATAGGACTCTTTTTTGTGTGGAATGAATGGTGTATCAAATCACTAGTGCAATCAATTTGAGGTCGGAGGAAAGCCATTACCTCCAGGAAGCTGAAGCTGCCTTAAATAACTGGTGTATGGTAAGGCTAAATGTCTGCAATGAGTTGAACATTCCGATGTTTTGGACATTGTAGGAGGTCAACCTAACCAAAGCAAGATGAAATACGGATGGATGTCAAGTTCCTGAAAATTCTCACAAACGGTGGTGGCTAACCAAATCCACACATTTTAAGGGGAGACAGACGAAACAAATCCCCCTTGGAATCTCTCGAATCTTCTAATACAGGAAAAGAACATCAAGTTCTAGCATAGAGAGATTAATCGACAAGATTAAGACCTCTTCTTATATACTCAAAACATGAGAATGGTAAGTTAAGAATACTCTCAACTTCAAGGGAGTTGGATACAAGAGTGTTTAGAACCATATCCCTATCCAAAACCCCCCGGCTCTTCCTAAAACCTCTTGACACGACGAGAGATGAATTACACACCCAAGGCACCAAAACATTGAATGCCAAACCATCACTGCCATTTCCTAGTAGCACATCCTTGTATGCTCTGCATACCCTTTTGACATATTTTCCCATTGGCAGAAGCAGCTCGTGAGGAACAGATCCATCATCGTTCAACAAGTCAGTATCTGCATGAAGGTTCACCACTACCGTTCCATGCTCAGGATGTAACCGGTTAGCTAGAGCTTTGAGAAATGGAGAATGTGGGTCCCACAGCTTGTGCGGAAAGATATCTTCTCCATCATAGGCATCTACAAAGACCATGTCATAAAGTTTTGTACTGTCAATAATAAACTTCTCACCATCTGACTCGTACAGAAGGAGCCTCTCATGAATGCCTTTCCACATTACTTCGTCTATGGGATCCGGATTTGAATGTGCACGCTCACCTGATGGGGTCATAACTGAAAAGGATGGGAATGCCATTGCTTTGGTTGAAGCCGAGATAACAACAGGGTCAATTTCTACTATGTGAATAATAGCACCTGAAGATAATACTTGTCAACTTGAGAAAACTACCGCTTACTTTTGAAGAGGAGGAGATACAATTTAAGGTGAATGAGCTCTTAAACACCACAAAAAGGTCTACAAAGAGTTGAATGTGAAGCCTTTGGATACGAGATATATAATCCCTAAGACTCTAATGCTACTTTTATCAAAACACCAGCACAATGACATATCGGCATGGCAAAATAAGAATGTCCTCATATATCTCTAGAAAAAAGTGGGAGGGGTTATGGAATTCTAGGGGAGAGCGAAAATGCCAAAAAGGCAGAAGGGGAGAGTGAGGAGTAAAATTTTGTGAGAAAAGTAAAGGTCACTAGTGTTTCCAGGAAATAACATGTGTATTCTAGCAAGTCTCTACTGCTCTATTTTTGTCATATACCATGGTCAATCTTGAATTGTACCACTTCCACAATTTCTTGACTTTGATATACTCTTGATTACAGACAGCATGCAGGTAAAATCAACGGTCTTTTAAGTTTTAAGAGCTCAGAGCTTAGTCATATATAAATTTTGTGTTCTCAATAAGTACTGACAAAACTCAATACAACAACCAAAAAATAAAAACGATAGTTTGGTTCTCTAACCTTTAATTTTATCTGCCAAAAATAATGGTAGGGTTCCCCCACCATGACCGATGCACAATATGTTCATAGTTTTCTTCCCACTTATGGCACACTTCAGATCATAGTTACAAGATGCAATGGAAGCTAACCCAGCAGATAACATACTCTTCACATCTGCAGATGACACTATCAATTAAATACTAACTTAAATATAAAAAATAAAAAATTACGCTAAAGATGTTGACCCAGAAATGTTTCCGACAATAAATGGAGGGATCATAAAAGATGAAGACAACTCTTCACTGAGACACCAACTGTAAGAGAAAACCAAATTCTAATATCTGCTACTAGGATACTCATGCTTCAAATGTATAGATTTTGTGCTCATTTAAAGCATCAAACGGCCAATAGCTATTAACCACAAGAGCAGGAGTTCTTGGGGAGGTTTGAGACAGGTTTTTAATACATTCTATAGGATGCGTCTCCAAATCAAAAGATTTGGGTTTACATAATGCTGTTGTCAATAATTATATTTAACTTGTCTAAAAAAATCCTTTGCTATATAAAAAATAAAATAGAAAATAGAAAGATCAAAGAAAAACTTTTTTAGAGAAGCTGAAGCATGGGAGGAAGATATCTACTGAACAAGATTTTGGCAATTCAAGTCAGCTTGAACATCTTGAAAAACAATAATCAAACATAAGTTAAAAAAAGTCTATTTAGATATCAAACACAATATGCATAAGAATGAAGAGACTTTAGCTAATACTGGAGGAGGAGAACCGGAAGACAGACCTAACACGGGACAGTATAGGGAAAGAGAACTATACTCCCTACGTTCCAAAATATAAGATCATTTGCTTTTGTACAAAGGCAAGTGATATTATATGGACAAAGCCATATGATCTTATATTTTGGAACGGTTTTACAAAGGCAAGTGATATTATATTTTTGAACGGATGTAGTATTAAATTACAGTTTTCTTATAGGATTATAAGAGTGATTTCAAAAAGAAAAAGTAAGAATTCAAGGAAGTTACATGGAACAGCTAGACAATGTGCCTGCTGCATAAAGTATACAGATCCAGGATCTGATTCCCTACAAGCAGCCATTATTTTAACCGTGCTTTGGCGAGTTTCTGTATTGAATCGAAGAGCGCGCCACTCATAACCAAGTATCCTGAAATTCCCATTCTGTTGACAACCAGAATGTATCTCTGAATACCTTTGCTGAAGCCACTTCTCTGTTTTGGGCCAGTAAACTCTATCCTACAATCAATAACAATGATAATGTCATTCAGAAAATGGAGAAAAAGAGAGAAATCACAGTATAACTATCACACGGAGAGTATTTTTGTCCTTTCCATTCTTCTAACTAGTGAAGTTTGTCAATATTGAGACTGCAGTTATAAGATTACACCTGACCAAGGATTCGAGCCACAACTTTGTTTGCTCATATTTATTCTGTTTCTCACTTGTCAATTGAAATCCATGTTTTATGCCCAAAAAGTTATTTTGTACTCTATTTATGCTTTAGCTCTATGCTATCCTAGAGAACAGATGGCACCTTGTTTGCTTGTATATTTCAGAATAGTTTAGAGTTCAGGCCTAGTTTTTACATGCCAATAGACTGAATAAACGTATTTTATGATCAAATGTGGTACAACTATAATTCAATTGATTTGCTCTTTTGATGTACTACCTGTTATAAATCACTTGAAAGCATGTATTTTTGTTGCATTCCAAATATAATATATTCACCCCCCAAGAAGAAAAAAAATTAATAATTGCTTCCTCTAGTTCATGAAATTTGTGTTCTCAAGGCAACAAAGAATAACATTAAAGATTATAACTTTTGTAAATAAAGCTTTCGATTTCTACAAATACAACGTAGCAATCATGCTTTACAAAATCAATTTACGAAAACTAAATTCATATGGAGAGAGAGAGAGAGAGAGAGACTGAACTGGTCTTGAAGAAGGATAAGCTAAGACGGAAACGACACCGTTTCCCTTGTCAGAAGTTGATCGGAAAACAGGACGGCCATGGAATTCGTCATCCCACCATTCAGAAGTGTAACTCCAATCTCCTTCGTCGTCTATATGACTCCGGCGAATCGCAGTAGAAAATTGTCGGAGGATATTTGATCTTGAGCTCGATTTAGCTACTCTTCGCAACATGATCGTGAAAAAGCCCTTAATTCACTGATGAGACGAAGAAAAACCCTAGCAAAACCCCCCATCGAAACCGACGTCGTTATACTCATTTAAGTCATAGACCGGAGTGGAGTAAACTCTGTCCGTGGTTAGACTAGAACCTGCATATGGTAATTACCGCGAAAAATAAAACCTGGATATCCGATTCATTAATTGTGGGGCCAATATATGGTCAACCAACGGACAAAACTACCGTTGCAATTTAAGCTCCAAGAAAAAGTTCATTTATTTAGGCCATGTGTTGGGAGATTATAAATTTAAGGCTGAATCGCAAAATTGTCACTCTAAATTATCACTTAATTTTAATATAACTTCAAAAATTTTAAAAGTTTTAAGATGGTTTAAAATCAAATGACTCGAGTTCAATTCAGTCATTCAACAGAATTAAGGTTTTTTAAGGGTAAAATGGTAAAATTAAATTATAATAAAATATAAATTCTAAAAGAAAACCAAATATAAATATAATAAAAGAAAATCCTAATCTAATGGAGATTAATCCAGAATTTTGAGACTCCAACTTTTCCGTATTTAAAGTTTCCTTTGTGAAGAAAAACTCAAATGATATACCGTATACGTAACATCCAAATTCTTTAACAGAGAATTAAAAAGAAGAAGAAGTGGCCAGCCAAATGGAAACGAAACCGTTGACCCAGCCATTTGGCAAACGTATCTAATCTGATATTGATAGCTACCGAAAGTGTACTAAATTGCCTCCCACTACTGCCAAGTGCCCAAATACACTTTAGTTGACCTCATTTCCATTTCTCCCAACAGTCTTATTCAAATCAAGAAAACCATTTTGATTTCTTGCACACCCATAATTTTGTATTCCCAACATATTTTTGGTATTTGGGTTTTCAGTGATATGTGATTTAGAATCCAAATCCTCTTTCATATCATTATTGTTCATACCTGAATCAGCATCTGCCAAAACAGAACAAGTAGGTGACCAATTTGATTTTATTGTGTTCTGTTTTTGATCTGGATGATGGGTTTTTCAATCGTTTCTTGTTTTGAATGTTTAAAGTGTATCCGAAGGTGAAGGTGAGAGAAGAAGCACAAGATGATGAAGATGTTTATGGCAGAAGTTTTTATCAGGCTTTGGACTCTCTCTCCTTGCATAATCATCCTTCTCCGGCAGGTGCGCTTCCCCTCTTGTCTTTTCTGCGTTGGATTAGGAGTTTATGATAATTCAATATGTTCTTATGTCCTTTCTCTTCAGTTTAAGTTGATAACTTGATATTATAAGCTGTTAGAGGCTATATGAATAATTTGTTTACCAAAAAAAAAACTGTATGATTAATGGGAAAAACTAGGTTTGTCATTGGTTCTGGTTCTGATAAATAATTTGCTATTGTTGGCACATCTGACTAATTGGTGTGCAACAAGTTTTGGCCTGCTTGGACAAATTTGATGTTTTATCTATGCGTTGTTTTCTTCATGATTTTATTCATATCAGCAAATCAGTTGTCCAAATCTGTTAGGTCAGTTGGATTAATCTTGTGTGTGCCAATACTTTTGGCAAATTGTTCCTTCACTGTTAGCTTTATAAAACTCCCAGACCTCGTCTTTTCTACTGTTGAATGAGAAAGTATGAAGATCCTCTTGCTTTAATTTGACTATTAAGAATATGAAGCGTAAAAATTTTCAAAACCTGGCAATTATTATGAAACTCTCCTCTGGCCTATTTATATATTATTAAGCTAATTCCTTTATAATTTAAGTCACTTTAGAGCCAATATATATTTCCATATATTTTTGTATATATATGTCGTCCATTTTGTATTGTGGATTAATACTGGGTAAGGTCAAAGCAAGGCTTGAAATTTAGTTTCTGTTTGTTGAAATGGGGTCTATGAGTCTGTTATTCACTTGATATTGAGTTGCAGTTGGTTCGGTGATCATCTTTTCTTTTCTGTAAGTGAATTTCAGAAAAATGCTCCTAATGGGAAGCAACAGTCATGTTCACATGAAGTAAGGCCACTAAAAAGTAGACCAACAAGCAACCATCAGAACTCTCTATATATGTAATATAGATATATTATACACGAAATTGTACTATTCTGTAACTAAAATTTCATTAGAAAAGAAAGGGGATAAAAAAGAATAAAGGGAAAAAATAGGTTTCTCAGTTATCTGTTGAATAAATATTTAGACTTACCGCTAATAACATCCTAAGAAAATCATAACACATCATTATGGTGAAATTGATTTTTTTTTTTTGAGAAATGTTTCGTAGGAAACCAAAGAATTTCGATCTCTATGTGATTGTCTGTGGATATACCTTCAACAACAAAATTGTAGGAAGTGAAATTGTAAACAACTAGTAACAATGACATTAATAACTTAGCAATGTGAATCTTAAGTGAATAAAATGAAAATGGGAGAGAATACTTGAAAATTACTGATCAATTGAAATGGTTCAAAGTATCGGCCATTACACCGAAATATCGTCGTATTGGTTAGGTATTTGTCGGTGCCGAACCGCAACCTTGACACAAATCTTTTTGTTACTCTCAATTATCCAAAAGAAAAAAGGAATCATCTTAGATCTTAGACAAGCAAGCATTTGAACACAAAGAAGATTATCAAATGCCGACCAAATATGTGTGTGTGGGCATTGGCTTTTATTCTTTTACTAGAAAATGCCTTGGCTTTATATGCTTTCATTAGAATATTCTTATATATTCTTATATATTCCTTAACAAGTTTCTTTTTCATTTACAGTTAAGGAACATAAAGATGAATCCCCACCGTTAGTTGTAAGAATTCCCAAGTCTTATGTATCAAAATCAGCCATGCCTTTGGCTCCTGTATCCAAGGGTTCGGTCTTTATTTCACACTTATTCTTGATGTGATATCCTTGCCTTCTTTTTCTGTGTGTAATATTGAATTATATACTCTTCTTTTGATCAACAGGATCAGCAAAGAGCATTAACAAAAATGTTATAGAGGAAGAAAAACAAAATATTAGAGCTAGTTCAGTCCCCCGACCACGTGCTGTCTTATCTAGTCCAGGTACTTCCGTATTACTCACTTGCCATAACTATTGCAATCATTCTTAGGAAGAAATTGCATCAATATCTGCTTTTGTTGATAAAACTGGACTCCCGCATATCATGCATATCTCACAATGCACATATGCTGATAATGTAGTAATACAACAACAATAATGCAACGTCTCTCAATATCACTTCTATGATTCTTTCAAAATTATCTTTTCCCACCAAACTAAGCGAGCTGCACTACAGAAAGCAGAATAATTTTACATTATTGTTAGTGCAATTCTGGGTAGAGGTACGAATCTTATCGCAGAGGACCCTGAAAAAGTTACCTTTTGCCATCAAATTTCTTATATTGGTACAAAAAGGAAATATGACAAGAACCTATAATGTAAAACAAAAGAAAAAATATATGTCACATTATTGGGGGAATATGTCACTTTGCACCTTAAATGGGATCTTTACTTGATTGAGCTATTTTGTTTGTCTAATGCTGTGGGGTTAACTGTTGAGAATCTCAGTTTGGAGATGTCTGAGGTTCAAAACTAAACTGTTGGGATATATGTACAGTTTCCATGTATTCTGACTTTCAAATTCTGTATCATACATGTTTAGTTACGCTATATTCGTGGTCTCCAGGATGTACATACTATACTAAATATAGACTAGCTAGATTCTTATATCGTGAGAATGTTACTGAAAATACTGTTACCTTTGTATTCAGATAATGATGGGATCGTTAGAAGCAAAAACAAGACAAGAGCAGAACTACTTTCAGGTTTGAAAAATCATAATTCGTGTCAAAACCGACACATCCAGTGCAAGGTTATTCCAAGATCCAGCGATACTGAAAGTCATCTAAACACAAGGAGAGAAGTCGATGAAGCTGCTCACAGTAAGAGCAATCCCAAATGTATAAAGGGGTCAGCTACAGCTGATCCAAGTAAAAGAGTACGTTTCAGAAGAGAAAAATTACGTCCTGTTCAAAGTTGAAGAACCGAGTAGCTTGAAATGCTTAGGTGAAGAACAACTTATATGGCTCATTATATATACACTCTAATTGACGTTTAACTTCTGTCAAACGATAGATAGTGTGCACTGTATTTCACAAGGATGTTTGTGTAATATATATGATTCTGAAAGCCATTACAACTGATGTGCTTCTCTTTTAAGTGTTTAGCATTTCTTCTGCATTATAATATAGTGCAAGTAATCTTGGACTTCATTCCAAAAAGACAGGAATCATCAAAACTTTTTTTTTGCTAAATAATCATCAAAACATTGCAGTGCTAAGGGACCTGCTGCCATTTTAGTTCACTCTCAGTGCAAATTTACAATGCAGAATTGTTAAAAGGCATCTGATAATGACTTGCATGCTATAGTAAAAATGCAACTTTTTTGTCTATTTTCTAGTGGATTTTCATTCACATAGGTGGTTTAATATGGTGTTGATAAAGTTACCACTTATCATTGTAAATAGAAAATTTACTAATTTTTCCTCACGAGTGATGACAAAAAGGCCAAGAATTTATATGCAAATTTTTGGAAAGCAAGATTAACTCTTTTTTCCTTATTAAGATTGATGTGTTTCTGACACTCTTTATAATTGTTTTAAGCTTGTATAAGCAAGTCTGGGTGGTGTAGTCGGTTATCACGCTAGTCTCACACACTAGAGGTCCCCGGTTCGAACCCGGGCTCAGACATTAGCTATTCTTTTGGATTTGACGTTAATAAATTTTAATTTTTTTTAGACACGAAGTTATTAAATTTTAAAATTTAATTAAATACAATGAGTGTTTTAGGCAATTTCATAGTAAAAAAAACTATTCACAAACAAGTTTTAATATTCTACAAGAACATTTTAAGAATAATTTTTCTAAAAAAATATATCCCGATCATTCTCTATTAAAAAAATTTAATCTCTATTATATATGCAATTCAGATTATAAATTTTTTTAATAGAGTAGATACCCCTCAACTCTATTATTATACATGTAATTTGAATATTTTTGATTGAATTAATTAAATGTTCCTATACTAGTACGAGAGGTTGTCAAAAAATATAGTATACTTTTATATATATATATATAAAATTAGATTCTCTAATAGAAAATTGATGGCAAAATATACATACCTTTTTTCTCTTTTTTGTGAAACAAAATATACATACAACTATACAAGAAGAGAAAGCACAACCAGCAGAATGCGTAGAATAGAGGAAAACCATTATAGGTGGACCCCAAAAATCTTATCCCTCACGTATCTCTTCCAATCTTATTGGACACAATGTGCCCACATAAGCTTAAAGCAATCCCACACCCAGACAACCTTCTCTTTTTCCCTTCACAAATCACAAACAACATTTAACCCTCTTTAACTGTAACCACCAGCTCCACCACCGCTAACAACCCAATACCGACGACATGGCCGCCACGGCCGCCGCAGCTATAAGCTCTTCATTCTCCACATCAATGCAAAGCCTCAAGTGTATCCGCTCCAAGAATTGGCATTATACCGATCCAATTAAAATCACATCAAAAAGCATGTCACAATTTTCATCCATATCTAACTCCCTCGGGATCGAGTCAATATTGATCGCCGTGGTGTCCCAGAAATGCCGCTCGCGGAGGATAACGGCGGCGGTAGCGCAGGAGGAGGCGGCTCTAACGGCTGAGGCGGAGACCCAGGAAGTTCCGGCGGCGGAGGAGGCTGCTTTAACGGCTCAAGTGGAAACAGAGGAAATTAAAGAGGAGGATGAGGAAGTTTCAAGCAGAGGAGATGAGACTCCTATAAACACCAAGCTTTATTTTGGGAATTTGCCATATCTTTGTGACAGTGCCCAGCTTGCTGGAATTATACAAGATTATGGTAGCCCGGAGCTAGTTGAGGTATGTGATTTTCTCCCCGACCACGGATCCCATACTACCCCCATAAACCGAAAATCCATAACCCCGATTGCTTACTAGACTTGATTTTCAAAAAGAGAAACAAAAAACAGAGAGATCATGATACATGAGATTTGTTTTGGTTTGTGTGTCACTACTTTAGTTGAATTTGGTAAAGTTGGTATTTTTTTATTTTTTATTTTGACCGTTGATAATGTTAAAGTAATATTTATGTTTATAAAATACTATATGCTTATATTTATTTCAACTGTAGTCTAAATTTTTAACAACACTTGTTACTGAACGGACACGACCACGTAATTATTATTTGACATTATCAACTACCTTTATTTTGGGATGAATAGAACACAAAATAGTTCTTTGATTGTTAATTATTTTGAACAACTAAGCATATTTTATTAATTTTCCTTCGGCTAGTTGATAAGCATTTTGTAAGATGGAAACCAAGCATATAATATTTGGCTTCTGTTTTTGACATTTAAAAAACAGAATAGGAAAACTAGGAAACAAGGGTAGTTATTTAAAAAGGTCAGATGTTAGTAAGATAATAGTTGTTCTTGTTTATGTAGGGATAAAAGTGAAAGCTACGTAATACCCAAAAGGCTATGTTTCTTTACAATTTATGTAGTATGAGATTGGACTATTTTATTTTATTCATACTTGTTTTTAACATTTATAAAATAAATATTAATTTAATACATTTAAACACTTTTTTATTTTTCAAGATTGTTAAATTCACTTTTATCAGATTTAGATTCCCTCCATTACACCTATCCTCCAATTTCATCCAATACACTATATTTTTATAGTTGTGAATATAATAATTGAAATCGATACCGGTCAACTAATTTATTATATTGAATGACATAATTGTTTTAAAAATAAAAGTAATCCGACACTTTTTCACCATTTGATGAACATGCGGATTTTTCATTAAAATTTCAATGGATGAAAATTCTTTGACTTTTAACGGAATTTTTATATATAATTTTTTGTAGAATTGATATTTATACCATCAACTATCTAACAAAATTATTAAAAATAGTTGGTGTATTAGAGGAAATGTGTAATGGAGCCACTTTTATCTATTGATTCAATTTTTTTCAAATGAAAGCAATAAAATGACAGTAGAGGCACATGTATGCTTGTTCCGAACGAAGTTCTTAAGGCTAGATAGTGATATTGATTCTTGTCGCCTGGTATTATTAATGTCACATTCTTCTCATAATGAAAATTCTTCAGCCTTCTTATGACAGTTGTGGTGATTCTTAAAATTAGAAATATTATAAATTTGGCTATAGAAATGAGGTAGAGGTGTCGTATTATTACTGACATGTTGCCTATAAATTTTGAAGTCTTTAAACAGATTATTGATCACTTCAACGGTTGTATATATATTTTATAGGTTCTTTATGATAGGGACACCGGAAAAAGCAGAGGATTTGCCTTTGTTACGATGAGTACTATTGAAGATTGTAAAGCAGTCATAGACAATCTTGATGGAAGTGTATGAATCTCTCTCTCTCTCTGAGTGTGTAGGTGTATGTGTACGTGTTCCTAAGCACGAAAAACCAGCAATTTTGAAGTTTGAAAGAGATGGTTGATTACTTTCCTTGTTCATTTCTTTGTATGCAGTAATAAGATTTTTGGGTTTATGCACAAGTGTTGGTTCATATATTTTTAGGGCCTCTCCTAAACTAATAACTTGAACAACTCAGGTGTATGGTGGCCGAACATTGAGGGTGAATTTTGCAGACAAACCAAAACCAAAAGAACCTCTATATCCAGAAACTGAACACAAACTTTTTGTGGGGAATTTATGCTGGTCAGTCACATCCGAAAGTTTGACAAAAGTGTTTCAAGAATATGGAAATGTGGTTGGTGCAAGAGTTCTATATGATGGGGAAACAGGAAAGTCTCGCGGCTATGGTTTTGTATGCTTTCCAACTAGATCAGAGATGGAAGCAGCCCTACAATCCCTTGACGGAGTGGTATATTCCATCTCTCCCTCTCTGTATAGAACCACCTACATAAATAGCATTCATCAATCATCATTTGTCATTGTTAGTTTTTTGAATTATTTTCTTGGTTTTCGATCTAGGGAGTAGAAAGATCACCGACAGAGTACAAATACACACATCAAGTAGTGGCTAGTAAACTGAATAATCGTCTCTAATTCAGATGTCTATACTATTTTTCTTGTTTTTTTTTCTTTGCTTTCAGGAACTTGAAGGTCGGCCTATGCGTGTTAGCTTAGCACAAGGAAAGCGACAATAAGGTGCAGAAAGATAGGAGTATATGCGAGAGGAATTGAAGCTTAGTGTTTAATTACAACACTCAGAAACAAGAACATGATAGTTCTTCATTATTAGCTGTTACAAAATGGTGTCTATACAAAGCATTACCCTCTTTGGTATCTTTACCGGTAGAATTCTCCTGTGTAAAAGTCAAGCCACTGACTTTGCTAATGGTGATGGAATATAATTTAGAACAGCCATCGTTTTAATGATTTAAACAGCATATCTTCCATTTTTTCTTATGAGATATTGAGATTCATAATGACATGATATATTCTTCATTTTTTTTTCTTTTGTTTATTGAGCATTAGGGATAACCCAACTATATGATCACTTTCTATGAAGGAGATTACTCAAATACGAATAAAAAATCAATTTAAGGATGTAACTGTGTTAAAAAATAAATGAAAAACCTAATTTCAAAAGTATAAATAGTTCAAAAACTAAATAATCAATTTTTTCCCAATTTTTATACTATCTATTAATAATGTCAAAAGTTACATTTTTCATTTATATGTTATGTAAAATATACAATTCTATTTTATACCCATGCATAATCTTCTATAACCTATATTTTCACTTATTTAATACCCTATCTGTTCCAAAATTAGAAATATAATTTGATTTTTGAGGTCAAACGACGGCATATTAAACTTCAAAATTAGTATGACTCTTAAAAGTTTATAATGAAATAAATTTTGTAAGTAATAGTTTTTATTATATACTATACAATTATAATAATTGTATCAATTAAAATTAAATAATTTTAAATCAATTTGAAATTTAATATGCCATTGTTTTACCTCAAAAGTCAAATTGTATCTCTAATTTTGAATTTGAAGGAGTATATTTTATGATGCAAAATAAAAACTAAAACCCAAATGTTCTCAGCGTGATATTTAGTGTTATCAGGATTCCTAACTTTCATCTAATCATCAACACTAACTGAAATTATTTCTTATTTTTTTTAAAATTAAATATACATTTTCTTTTTTAATTCGTATGAAAATTAAAAATATATTAATCAAAACGTAATGATAATTATATGATAGTACTCAATCTACCTATAATATATTTACAATATTGATGGTTAGATATAAAAATATAATACTTTTACATATTTCTTCTCGCATGAATAAAATATCATGTTAGAATTTTATGCCACTTGTATAATTTAAAACCATAACAAATCTTTAATTTTAGAACGGATTAAGAAAACTTTAGCCTCCAAAATATACCACACATAATAATAATTGACCATAACATAAGTAAGAAAATGATATATATTACGACTTTACATGTCGATGTTTTTAGTATAAGTTACGCGAATAAATCTAATTAGTAATTTACGATATAAATCTCATGTATTAATATACGTTGCAATCGTAATTTGACAGAAATCCTTCGCAATATATAAATATAATTAATTTTCAAATTACTAATACAATTCTACAACATTAAATAACATACAAGGAAAATTGGGGCACAACTAAAAGCCCCCTAATCCAAGGTCAAAATTGCATTAACAAGAAACACTAAACTGTTAGCGCACATTAGCAATAATCGACCTGGTAAAGGTCATTTTCGTTTTAAAATGCGCATCCCCAAAATACAGCCAAACCAGTGGCGAGACAAGCTCAGCCACAGCTCCACTAATAAAACTCTGCACTAGGTTCTCCTGCCTTTCTCTCTCCTAAAATCTCAGTTTCTCACTCTAATATATGTATATACATGTAATGGTTATACTAGGGTTTGGCTTCTACAGATCTTGAGTCCCATTGCAGATCTAGGGTTTCAACATTTGCTCCCCCATGGCTACTCCATTTCACTTGCCCGTCACTGCTGCCCAGGTACCTCCTTCTCTCTCCACCTATACATATATATATATATATGTGTATATTCTAGGGTAGCTTTGAGCCTTTGACTCTGATTATGGTTTTTGATTTCAGGTAGGGACTTATTTTGTTGGGCAGTATTACCAGATGCTGCAACAGCAGCCGGATTATGTTCATCAGTACTACAACGACGCTAGCACGATGGTTCGTATTGATGGGAACATCAGAGAGACTGCCTCAGCAATGCTGGTAAATTCTAGTTTTTTTTTTATTATTATTTTTATATCTATAGTTACTGCTATGAAGTTAATCTTGTTTTAAGTGTTTCATTTGGTATTTTGGTTGATGGTTTTGCTTGGAAGTAGGAAAAATTGGTACAGGGGATGATTTTTAATGATTTGTTTTATCTGATTTTCTGAAGTTATTTTAACTGTTCAAAATTTTTAGGAAGTAGAGGTTTTGAGTAATGAGTAGATTGGTGGTTTATGATGGCCATCTATGTATTTTGAGTGAGAAGGTAATTTTTCTTATAAAAAAAGTGTAGCACAGCTCAGTTATCAAAAAATTAAAATGAAAGTGTGACACAGTTTAGAAAAGACAGTAGAAGCATGGCCTGACAATTGACAAGGCTTATATTCCGTTCCTTATATACAACCTTAAATAATGCATTAATATATAAGGAACCAGGTATAAAAAGTTTTTTTTTTCACTTTTTGAACATTATGGTAGTATAACAATATTACCTTTTTTATGTAAGGGTAATATAATAAATTGACTATTAATGCATTGATATGTGGAATTAGACACTTAAATTGGGATAGAGTAGTACAGGTTTCAAATTTAACATTGTATGGAAGTGTTTGTGAGAAGGCTAAGTGAAGTTGGAGAATTGAATCTATTTTTAAATTTAGATTGTGGATTGGAGTTTAATTGCTTCTATTTGTTTCGCCGTGGGATGTTTGAGTTTGATTGTTCTCTATGCTTCTGCTTGATTATTATTTGGAATTTTATTATTTGTACAAA
This sequence comes from Aralia elata, assembly GCA_034770075.1. NCBI lineage: Eukaryota > Viridiplantae > Streptophyta > Magnoliopsida > Apiales > Araliaceae > Aralia > Aralia elata. Next base: position 12,764,395 of record CM068384.1, read on the forward strand.
GTCTCTAAATATTTGTACTCAAATCTCTCTGTTTTTCCCTTTTGAATTGTTTGTTTGTGATTTAGAATGGTCAAGTGTCCATAATAATCATATTTTAATTGACTATGGGCATTTGTCACTCCTTTTCTTTATACTAGCTGCTAGCTTGTATAAAGTTGGGTATTGAAGGGGTATCTGTATGAATTTGATTTCAGTTAATCCATATTCCGTGGTGTATCTTCTTATGTAGTTCTTTCTTGTAAACTAAACTATTGTTTTAAGTATCATAAAAAAAAATATAAGTTCAAGAGAGTTATAAAAAATATATACAAATCTTAGAGATTTATGCAATCCAATAAAGCTGAATTTAATCAACGTTAGTGAACTAGACTGGTGATATAAAAACTAACACAGATTGACATGAATTTGATCTCTGTATGTGGTAGCAAACGATAAAATTAGCTTTAATTGGAGACACATACTATTCTCTTTAATTTTTGGTAAGTTGGGAGACATGGAAGCTATAATTCATGTTATATGTTTGCTTCATTCTTTTACGATTCTAAATTTAACGACCTGCAAGTCCAGTAATATGCTTGCAAAACTCATTTATTTGATGTGCCTCTAAATTACATATTTCCAATCCGGGGATGTATCCACTTCATGTTCTGCATTTTGATATTATTCTTCTTTTCCAAGTATATTATTATGATTTGTATTTATTAGACATTTAGACTTTATTGTATTTATAAGTAATTCGTATTTTTTGTTCTTTCTTTCCTGGCAGCAAATCCATAATCTTATCATGTCACTCAATTATACTGGAATAGAAATCAAGACAGCACATTCTCTAGAATCTTGGAACGGAGGTGTTCTTGTTATGGTATCAGGTTCTGTGCATTTAAAGGATTTCAATGGCAGGAGGAAATTTGTCCAGACATTTTTTCTTGCACCTCAGGAGACAGGTTACTTTGTTCTTAGTGATATCTTTCACTTCATTGAGGAGGATCAAATTCTCCAGCTTCCAGTAGCCTATTTAGCTCCAACAAATCCTGATTCCAAGCTGAATGCTTCAACTGTTATTCGAGATCAAGGTATAGTGATTGGACTTGTATTTTAGGAGTTCGCTAACTGATTAAGCTGAATCTATAAAGAGCTGTATAGCTGCGCATAAGATATTAGTCTTGAACTTAATGCTCCAACTAGACCTTGAGAACACAGTACCGTTATTGGACTTGTACTCCATTGAGTTCCCTAAATACTAATCAGAATCAGAGAGAGGATTAGTCTATCTGCTTAAGAAATATTAGTTTTCCTATTTAAATGCAATGTATTTTGATTCTAATTTGGGGGTAGACTGTAGATGACAATAGTTTTTCTGCAGTGCCCAGCTACATGCTTGGTGGAGATTTCCGGGCAAGAGAGTTTGTGATTCCGGCTAATGTTGAGGAAAATGGTCCGGTTGACAATTACAGTTTCGCTGAGCAACGGCTGCAGCAAGTCCCAGAGACTGAACATATACATGAAGATAGTTTTGCAGTACGGTCAAATGGTTCACTTCAAAGTACAATGAACCCTGTACAAGAGCATCCATCTACTCCTATTGAGGAGCCTGTTGGGGAGCCTCAAAAGCACACTTATGCTTCTATTGTATGCACTATGTCTTTGACTGCTATAAATTGACAGCTGTTGTAGCATTATGGTACTATTATATGGGACTGACTTTCTGCCTGATTGTCATTTGGAAGTTACAGGTTGCTAAAGGGCAATCTGCCCTGGCAGTACCTACCCAGTTGTCTTTGAACAAGACCGCGTCTCCTGCTTCAGAGCTGAATCATGTACCAGAGACCTCTAGTCTGCCGTCTTTTGCACCGTCAGTTACTGTTGAAAGGTTCGGGGCTGATGTTGTGGAGGATATTCCAGCTGTAGAAGATGAAGGTTACTTTTCCTAATTCTTTCACTCCTTGTCACTGATTTTAGATCTTTTAAACAGGTTTATGTAGAAGAACTATAGATGTTAGTTCCCAGAAATATCTATTTACTTTATTCTGTTACTTCTCTTACCTATAGTCTTTCCATATTGCTTTGAATAATGATATGATAAAGAACATATACAAGTAAATGCTAGATTATTTTCTTAATGTACTTGTTTGTCTGCATGCAAAATTGCCTCGTGTGTTTTTCGCACGCAAGTATTCATGTACGCATGTGCTTGTAGTATCTCCTCTAGTTTCTGATTCCTGAATAACTTGTTCACAGTTGAAATAAAGTCTGTCTATGTGAGAAATGGCTTGTAGTATCTCCTCTAGTTTCTGATTCCTGAATAACTTGTTCACAGTTGAAATAAAGTCTGTCTATGTGAGAAATGTGCCATCTACTGCATCTGCTTCTGAAATTGAGGAGGAATTTAAGAAATTTGGTCAACTCAAGCCTGATGGTGTGGCCATTAGAACGCGAAGGGTTAGTTCTTTCAGCTTGTCCTTTCATATTTCTGCCTCATGGAATGAAACTAAATATGTAAGCGTACATGTCTAATGTCTTGATGAAGGATATTGATGTCTGCTATGCGTTTGTTGAATTTGAAGATATTGCGGGAGTTCAAAATGCAATCAAGGTAACAAGAACTTCAATTTAGTCTGTTCCAGTTGTTCTTTCTCAACAAAATTCACCAGTTCCTATAATTTAACCTTGTTTTTATCATCTTTTCACTTCTTTTTTTTTTTTTTGCAAAAAAATATTCAGCTGTCTGGATCAAGATTTATCACTTTTAATTATACTCGCTTGGTTGTTTCTCAATTGGATTGTGTATGTAATGAGGGCTCTATGTTTCATTGACTTCTTTATAGGCATCAACAGTCCAGATTTCTGGACAACAAGCATACATTGAGGGGAGGAGAGCAAACAGAATCAATGTATTTCGCGGAGGAAGTATGCACTTCATTCAACTTTCAAGTTCTATGTGTTTGTTTCTCTTTAATAATTTGAGTCATTAAATTTCTGCTTCAACATCATCCCTATTATATTTAACCTAAATATTCCATTTGGTATCACTGGCACGACATATTTTACAGCAATCTTTTCTTGTAATTATGTTTATATATTTTCCAAGCATAGTGTCTTATGTTAGCAAGTATACTCTTATCTTGAAGGGCTGTTGCTTACTGTACATTATGTCATGTCTATACTTCCAGCATGTTGTCATTTTCTAGCTGTTTAATCCATAGCCTTTATACCATTCACTCGAGTTATTACCCAAAAAAAAAAAAAAGGAACAGAAGAAAAAGAAGAACGTTCACTCGAGCTTTATATTTTTGTATGATGGAGCTGAATTTTCTTTATAGTAATCCCCTGTATAGATTCTTCTAACTCAATGCTGCTGCTTCTTCCTGTCATTGCTATTGTCATATTACTTCTGAATTTGCTTTGCTAGGTCCATTGCATTAGTATATTCATATATGACATTCTAGTCTATTCAAATATAAATAGTTTAAGCTGCATACATAATCCCTATATATGACTCAATGTTGATTGATGATGAATCTTTAATGTTAGGTTTATTGCCATTTCGTCACATAATTAAATTTCCTATACAGGAGGAAGAGGTAGAGGCAGGGGTAGCTACCATATGGATGCGTCAAGGGGGCGTTTCGGTGCTCGTAATTTTAGCAGGAGTAGCGGTCAGGATGGTGACTACAACAGACCGAGAGGGAATGGGTACTATCGGCCCAGTTCCCGGCAAGAAAGAGTGGTTTCGGACAGTCGGGAAATGTCAAGGAATGGACCAGATCTTTCAGATTAAAGAGCTCAAATCTTTCTGAAAACCAGGGAGACAGTTTTGGGTAAACTCATTTTTGTTCAGCACATTCACAGTATAGTTCTCGAGAACAGAAAATGTTTTTAGAATGCATTTCTATTAGATGTACTGGGAAAAAAGCAGAGCCATATAATTTTTGTGTAGCTTCTCAATTATTACATTATATAAACTTAGTGGATTGGTTTATATGCAGTTTTGGGTGTCTACTCTTTGTGAAATTAAGGTCATTCCAGTTTTATCTTATTGATCATCTCTTTTTTGGCCTCATCTGAGAACTTCCTAGTTTTCATTCGACCATATGTACTCATCTGACAACTCATCGTGCCAAAATACAAATGTTGAAGCATGCGTACGCAAGAGCAGAAACACCACCTTACTGAAAAGGAAGTTGACGTAGCTGTCACTCTTTTATTCCTTATATTAATCCTACCGGTCTTGCTCGAGTCAAGCTCGAACCGGACTTACAGATAGGGTTTGACTCGCGGATAGCTCAGTTCATTTATAGCTTAATTCCACTCACATGGTTACATGTTATCACCTTTTTCTATTTGTTTGATAAAGTTAAATGTTCAATGAAATATAGAAAAATGTTGAATTTATTTAGTAAGAAAATTTGCATGTGCTGAACAAAAATTAATGAAAAACAAATTAAAAAGAAGCAAGCAATTGCATGCTCTACAAATACAAATATTTTTTAAATCAAATTTTACCAACTTCACCCAACCTTAACTCCATATAATCCAAATCCCTTTTATATTATACGAGATTATGGTTCCGACTTCAGTGAAGACATTTTTTAACAGCCTGAGTGAAGGCAATACTTTATATATGTCTTATTTTATAGCCTTAGCTGGGACATTATTATATTGCCATTATGACCTTATTCAATTCATGCAAGTTTCCAAGTTTTATATTCCTTCGCCCCACTATTCAACAAATTTATGCTCAAATCCTATAGTATAAAAAGATAAATTATGTCTTCGAAATGGAAATGGAAATGGAAATGGAAATAGAATTTAATAAATGAGATTTCGAGTAAGTGTTTTTATAATTTTCTTCTGTCCGAAAAAAAGATTCATCGAAATAATGAGTCGCCATTGATATCGACACATCTGAGATCGCCAAATGTTCGGGAGTTTCTCTATTCAATCATTTTCCTTCTTCTTGTTGCTGGATATCTCGTTTGTACACATCTTCTCTTTGTTTCGTAGTACCCAGAATAGCGAAATCTGTGCAGTATGCTAATTGCTGCTAGTAATACAACCATGCCAAAAAAACAAATCCGGCAAACCATTAATTTTAGCCACACTAGTTCCATATGGTACCATTTATTCACCTTGGGATACAATCTTTAAAGGAAGCAAAAGACACAGAAATAAATTTGAAGACCAAAACTAAGAACGATGCTTGAGAGGAAATAGATATTTAAGAATTCACATGTGCTCTCCCGTTTTGTGTCGCATCTAAATAAGTAAAACAATACATAACATGAAACACACAGAAAAGATAGGGGATGGGACAAAAAATTCGATATAACTCACGGGGAATGAATTGCTGAAAAATTGATGAAAGCCACATGTCGGAGTTTGTGAAAGTCCACTCCTTCTTCACCATTTATCCCTCGAACCCTATTAATGAATTGCTCAGGCATGGAATCAATTGTCAATTCTTTGAGGGTAAAGAGGAACCTCAAGCCATCCGGAAGCATTTCCAGTTTCTCACACTTAGCAATCAGCAAATCAGAAAGATTGGGCATGGATCCTTCCACCACCTCCAGTGTCTCTAAGTTGTCAAGCCCCACAAGTTCCAATTTTCGGAGTTGAGGAAATCCTGAAGCAGAGCAAACCATTACCTTCCCCATAAAGGCACCGGAACTTAGTGTGAGGTTTCGTAAGGTATCAATCTTCTCAAGAATTGGCATAGGGTCTACCCCGAGGTTAGACATTGAAAACCTCAACGTAGTGAGAGCAATCCTTGATAATACATTGCCAGTTGGATCGGGTACTGGTAATGCACTTAGACAACCAATTATTTCCAAGTGATGAAGACTGCGAGAGCCACTCAGAAACAGTTGTTTCACAAGAGATTTCCCTTCTTCAGAATCCAGCTTGCAGTCATCAATGGATAACGTCGAGTATTGGAGGCTGCTGGAGCTGGTACTTGATAGGTAGTTGATGATCTTCCCGACATCCTCAACACTTTTCCCCACTCGTATTGTTAGTTTTCGAAGATTGAGTAACCTGGAAAGATCATCAACCTCACACCAATGCGGATCAAAGTTTACAAGTGTCTGCAAGTTGATCAATGAATCTATCCGTAGCTTGGTAATGGTCTTTCCGGATCCAGCTGATACAAAATTTGGAAGATATAAATGCAGCAATCGATCCAAATTTTGTAGCATATATTGTGCTCTTGATGGAACAGAAATACTTGCAGATACCCGTAAATCAAGTGTTTGAATGTGTTTCAGGCGGACCAAAGATGGTGGAAACACTGAGAAATTTGACCCCCTCCAGCTCAGGTATCGCAAGTAAATTTGGTTACCTATTGCTTCTACCAACTTCTTTTGATCTTGAGAAGAGTGTGATTTCTCTTTATTTGTCTCGGGACATAATTCCAATCCTTCAATGGCTAAAACTTTTAGTATCTTGAAGTTGTTGAGCTTGGAACTTAAGAATGATGGCAACCGTTCCATGCGACTTTGGAACAATACGAGCGAGTGTAAGTGCTCGCCAACTTCCTTGTCGAGGAGAACATCTATGATATTATTAGCTTCATTACCAGGAAAAATGACAACTCGTCGAGTATAGTTGGTTGAAGATGAAGAAGAAGATTCCACTAGTTGATGGTTATTATTGCCATCATGCCGAAAATCAAGGGCCTTGAAGAAATTTTCCTCTTGTGCTTTGCTCACGGATAAGTCCCTCATAAGGTCATGAAGGCGACACGATTTAATCTCCCTGACGGAAGACTCATCTTCTTCGAGTTCTATCTGAACCATACTTCGATGTGAGAGTTCAATCAAATAACGTTCTGCAACATTGAGCATTGTTTCATTTCCTATTCGATCCTTGGACAGTATAAAACTTTCAGCTACCCACAGGTGATATAATTTCTCAGCTTCAATTTCAGAATTTTCACCAAATTGCCCCAAATAAAGGAAACAGGGCCTCAACTTATCTGGCAAGTCATCGTAACTGAAATTTAACATCTCGAGTACTTCATCTTGGTGTTGCTGTCCCATTCCTTTGTCCATCTTTAGATGTGACATTACAGTTTCATACACTCTCTTCCATTCTTTCAAGGTCGGTTTTGTAACCAAAATTCCGCCCAGCACTAGTATGCCTAGTGGAAGACCATTGCAGTGGCTAATCATTTTTTTCCCCAACGCCTCCATTTCTTTAACATCTCTGCTGTCTGCAATATAACAAGCAAAAGATATCATGGATAAGTCCCTCAGGGAGATCATCCTTGAGTCCTTTGAATCAATGAAAAATAGAACAAAATTTCTAGGGAGCCCGGGACTTGGTGACAAGTCCAATTTTTTTTTTTTTTTTTGCTTTCACTCTCAAATAATTTATATGATTTTTTGGAACTGAATTTTTTTTATATAAAAAAAAGTGATTTAGGTGCGATTTGGATACATGTCAAAAACAGGGTTACACAGACTATTATCCAAATTACACCTAAATCACTTTTTTTTTTTAAAAAAATCAGTTCCAATAAATCATATAAATTATTTGGGAGTGATAACAAAAAAAAATAAAAAATAAAATTTTTTGGACCGGTCACCAAGTCCCGGGCTTCTTAGAAGGATTTAAAATAGAATTAATATTTTCACAAGTAAAAGTGGTACTTCCACAAGATTTTTCTAACAAAAATAGTAAGCGAGTCCCACACCTGATGTGAATAGCAAAAGTAGAATCCATTTCTTCTAAAAACTATCTAGTTTACTGAGTCGGAACCTATTTATACTACTTTACTATAACTACTAGTTATGGTCAACTCTAATACAGCTTTACTTAACTATAGTTACATCACAACTAACTTCAGTAACTAATTACTAAATGTTGTTTAGAGCATTATGAAGTTTGGTACTATGGGTTATGACCATTAAGTTTATCAGTTTAAAAATGATAAATTTAGTTGAGCAACTAATAAACTAGCAGTGCAAAAATGTAACGAACCAAAGGAAATTACAAATTACCTTCATAACTTCTTATACACGTCTTTTTTAAGAGTAGCTCCAAACTTTGTTCTTCATTAAGCAGGTGAGGTTTGTGGAGAAAACCTTGCGAATTTCCTACGTGCCACGCAATTGCTTTATTCCGAGTGGTGACCATTATCTTGCCAGACATACTTTCAGTTGGAAATGCAGCTTTTAAGCAATCCCACACATCATTTGACCAAATGTCATCAAGAACTACTAGACATCTTTTCGTATTCTGGATCTCAACAATTTGATTTACCAACTCCTCTTCCGATAGATTGATAATCGCATTCCTCCTCTCTGGGCTAAGTTTGTAAAGGATCTCTTTCAAAATAGCATCCCTTTTCCATTTCCGGGATATGTACACCCAAGCCAGACAAGCAAAATGTCGCTTAGTCGTCAGGTGATTGTATATCTTTCTAGCAAGGGTGGTCTTCCCCAGACCGCCCATCCCATAAATAGCCAAAACGGATCCGTTGAGTCCATCCTGCGATAAATGAGCTACCAACATATTGATATCTTCCGTCAAACCAATAACTTCTTCATCAATAACGTCAATACTAAAATTCAGTGAGAATTGATCAATTCCCCTGCTAGTGCTAGCACCCGAGCTTTCTCCTTGAGAAATAGATCTCAACCGATCTTTTGGTAAACGAGTGACTAATTCAAAGATCCTGTTTTTGATAGTCTGGATCTTTGATTCAATATTGTTATCAGAGTTTAAAAATCTCTTAACACTATATTTTTTCTTGGATGTAACTTGGTGAACAATGGTTTCGAAAACATTTGATGCATCATACGCAAGTTCTCTAACGTCTGCAATCCAAGCTTGTATGGCTCGTTCATTTTGCCTGCCTTTGGCTTCTTTTAAGTGGCCTTGCAAGGACATTAGCCCCGCCTGAACTTCCTCAACTTGATCACTCAATTCGTTAAGAGCTCCTGCTTCTTCAGTCAACAAATCACCAAGCCTCCCTACATGAAAAGAAAGAACAGCCTCGGCCATTTTTTCTTGTTCAGCTTGAGCTGATGATGAAGGAAAACTAATTTATTCAAACTTTGAATGCCTTAAGCTAGCTGGGTTTGTTATTATCTTATATGGCGCTACTTCACAGAAAATTGTTAAATTTAAAACAGATACAAACAAGAAGTCAATTGCATATATACCAACCAGCTCTCAAATAAAATATAAACTAGCTAACAACTTGCATTTTGGAAAATTCCAGGAGACACCAGTAACAAACAAACCAGCAAACAAGTTGCATTTTTGTAAGTTTCAGTATTGGCCTAGTGGAGTGATTCTTAAATTTACAAATGTATATATATTATCAAACTTCTTAAAAAAAATAAATCAAAACATGAAATTAATAACCATGGCAGTTGAACCTCAGGTTAACGCTCAACAACCAAACCCCATATGCCATGTTTGTTTGCAAAAATTATAATTCCGATGATTAAATAGTCTTAGTCACATATTTGTTTTTATGAGATTATTCATTGGATAACTTAAAATAATCTCATGTTATGTTTGTTTGTCCAAGATTATTTAAAAAATTGGATAAAAACTTATTGTTTGGACTATTATACCCTTACCACGAATAACAAAGATATCATATTTTCATTAGTTCAAGTATAGATGGATAAGACAGGATACATTGGTCATTTTAAGCAAAGTTAAATGTTAATTTTGTTCATAAATTTTTAGTCTCAAATGATAGAAATTACAATACTTATTTGGACATGATATTAAATAGTCCCCCTTTCAAGTTATTTTAATTATTTTCCAAGGACTAGTAATCCTAAGTTTATTTTTAAAAACAAACAAGAGACTTGAGATTATCCGTGCAAGTCAATCCTAAGTGTTATCCTTACAAACAAACATGGCCAAAATATCTTAATGATTCTTTTATATTCATGTTAAAGTTTCCCTATAATATATAAGCTTAAACATAATTTCTTTTATGCTCTTTCTCAAGTACTCCCTCCGTCCCTTAATATAAGTTGTTTTATAGAAATATTTTTGTCTCTTAATATAAGTCGTTTGAGAATTTCAAGTAAGCATTAACTGCTTAGTTTCCAATATTATCCCAAGTATTAAATATAATTTTGGTTCTCCCACTTTTTTCTGCCAATAAATAACACTCTCTTTTTCCAATACAAGTACAATATAGACAATTGATATTATATTTAATGTTATACAATTATTTCCTTAATAGTTATGCACAACTCTAAAAACGACTTATATTAAAGGACGAAGAGAGTATAACTTATAAAATAAAATTTAATTATGAAAAAGCTATTGAAGAAATTTAATAAATAAAATATGTAAAAGAAAAACAATAAAAAGAAATTAATAAGTTAAAAGGAACTCCCATTTTTTGACAGAAACATATGTTTTCTAGAAATTAACAAATCTAACTTAGTTAGAGAAAATAATTAGTGGTGTAACAGTTGTTCTCTTTCTCTGATCATATTAATTATGTAGTAATTTCTAAACTCTTTCGACAGCCACCTTTTGAGTTCAGTGGCATTAATTAGAAACTTATATGCAAGTTTCTTATAGGACTAGTTAACATTTCCAGTTTTTGTTACTCTTAAAATTAAATCAATGGCAAGTATCATGAAACATACTTTATTTATACTTTGCTTGACCCATAGAAAGAGTAGTCTTCTTTTTCGAATATTTTCCCATCAGCTAAACATAGCTCCATCCCAACAAAAAAAATTCATTATCACATCCATAGATAAATTATAGGTGCTTATTCATGAATTATTACTTAGTTGATTATATCATACGTAAATTATTAGATAGTTGATTATTCAGGAATCATGTGCTGCCAAATTATTAACTGTGTATTTAATACATAATTACATATTATATCATTATATGATACAAGTTGACATACATTTAATTATTTGGAGGGTATATGCAACACCCTATTGTTTGTTTAACATAACACTATTTTAACATAACACTTCAACTACTCCCCTCATTTCATATTATTAAAAATAACAATTAATAGTTTAATTTTAAGAGGAAAATGACATCTTTTATTGGGAAAAAGAAAGAGAAAGAAGAATAGTTGTTTGATTGTATTAATTATTAAATATCCTTGAAAATAGTATATAAATAAGGGTATTATAGAAAAGAAAATTCTCCTTAATATATGCAAACGATAATTATTTTGAGATATAAAAAATAAGCTATAAAACATCCATTACAATGAAATGGAGGGAGTACAAACCAGTATTAATTAGTCCACTTGACATTAATTATAGGTGTTTATTCATGAATCATTAGTTTTTCCCTCCGTTCTTTTTTATTTCTTTTTTTAGAGAGTGAAATTTGTTTTTTTTTTATTTGTTATTTATAGATTTTAAGGAAGCGTTAATGATTTAATTTACCATATGATTTAATTTATCATATTATCCCTATATTAAATATTAAATTGTTTATCTTTCATCTTTTTCAATGAATTTTGAAAGGCAATATTGAAATTTTATACTCATTTTGATAAAGCATTAATACAGTTCTTAATCCTTTTGTTTTCTTTTAAAACGTCAATTAAAAAAGGACAGAGGAAGAAGTTGATTATATCATATGCAAATTATTAGTTAGGTGATTATTAATGGATTATGTGCTGCCAAATTATTAACTGTGTATTTAATACATAATTACATACTCTCTCCATTCATTTTTATTTGTCTTTTTAGAGAGTGAAATTTATTCATTTTTACTTATTGTTTATATATTTAATTTAAGGAAGCATTAAAGATTTAGTTTATGATATTATTCCTACATTAAATATTAAATTATTTATTTTGTATCTTTTCTAATGAATTTGGAAGGGGATAATTATATTGAGATTTTATATTCATTTTAATAAATCAAACAAAGCACTAATTGTAATTCTTAATCTTTGTGTTTTTTCTTAAAACGTTTAGTTGACTTTTGTACATATTGAGAAAGAAAATAAAATGACAAAATTGTTCATATTTAAAACTAAAGCTATCAAAAAATATTTTCATTGGAATCGATGTCATTAATGCATTTAATACTACTTTCAACTCTAAGGTGTTGTTTGATTGCATCTTAATGCATCTTAAGAGTCCATATTTTTGTATTAAGAGGTCCTCTAAATAATTTAGACTCATATTTGTATCTTAACTATTCAGAGGATCTCTTAATACAAAGACATTGACTGTTAAAATACATTAAGATGTGGACTGTTAAGCATATTAAGATACAATCAAACACCACCTAAATATTTAAATTCCTTCAAAAAGTTAGTATAACTTTTCTTATAGTTGCATATTTTTTTAACGTGACAAATAATACTTTATAAATATGCATAGAAAATAAAAATATAAAACAATTAATACTAAGAATATTATAAGAATTTTTTTATAAAAAATAATTATTTAAAATAAGTGAATATTTAACTTGTAATAATAAAGACTTTTATCTTTTTAAACGGAGGGAAGTGTGTATTTAATACATAATTACATATTGCGGTACGATACAAGTTGACATGTGCTGCCAAATTATTAACTGTGTATTTAATACATAATTACATATTGTACGTAGTATGATACAAGTTGAATTATATATTGTAGTATGATACAAGTTGAAATACATTTAATCGTTTGGTGGGTATATGCAACACGCTGTTGTTTGTTTAACATAACACCAAAGTCCACAAGTACAATCGAGTATTAATTAGTCCACCTGACATTAAATTTAACCTATGAATTTATTTAGTAAGAAAAGTTGCATGTCTCTAGTGTTGAACAAAACTTAATGAAAAACAAATTAAAAAGATGCAATTGCATGCTCTACAAATACAAATATTTTTTAAATCAAATTTTACCAACTTCACCTAACCTTAACTAATCCCTTTTATATTATACGAGATTATGGTTCGGACATTTTTTAACAGCCTGAGTGGAGGCAATACTTTATATATGTCTTATTTTATAGCATTAGCTCGGACATTATTACAAGCTTAAACATAATTTCTTTTATGCTCTTTCTTAAGAATAACTTATAAAATAAAATTTAATTATGAAAAAGCTATTGAAGAAATTTAATAAATAAAATATGTAAAAGAAAACAGTAAAAAGAAATTAATAAGTTAAAAGGAACTCCTATTTTTTGACAGAAACATACACTACAAAAAAATAGGTCAATGCCGACGGGCCTATTGTCGACGGCATAGGCGCCGTTGGTAATGACCTCACTCGCGACGGCGTGGCCGTAGTTAATGTATGTTGTTGCCAATGTACACTTCAACCCCTCTCGCGCTCATTTTTTCTCTTCGCGCTCGCGCCTAAAGTAAAGGTCGATTGGCTCATGTCATTGGCAACGTCGTTTGCCGTCGATATTAACCTAATTCTCGAATTCAGTTTAATCCCCCGAATTTAGTTTCCCTTTTCCTCTCCTTTTTCTTTTCCCTCGCATTCTGTTCTTTCCCTCTCTTCCTCTCGTCGTCGCCCTGTTGCAATCCTCGTCGTCGATCATCCGTCCTTCAAACACGTCTGGCCTCCCCCTTACTTCCTCCCCTTTCCCTGCCCTACTATGAGACATAGATAAAATGGAGATGCAGATAGTGGAAATAATGTGCAAGTTAGAAATGATATTTCCTCCATTGTTTTTTAATTCAATGGAGCATTTGTCTATTCACTTGCCATACGAAGCCAAGTTTGGTGGTCTCGTGCAATATAGAAGGATGTATCCATTTGAGAGGTAATGACATTAATGTTTTTAATACGCTAAAATGTTCATTCTTACTTTCTAATGTATACATGCATATATAACACGTACGTATATGCGATGTCTAAAGCAAAAGGTGAAGAATAGAGCCCGTATAAATGGGTCAATTGTTGAAAGTTATGTTATGGAGGAGCTTGTTAATTTCTGCTCGTTGTACTCTGAGCCGAATTTTCAGACGAGGCACAATCACTTAAATCGGAATGAGGCTGTTACACACGAGGACAATGGAGAATTAACGACCTTTAGTCATTCTGTACAACCATTTAGCGGGAAAAAAGGCGATTCTTGACCGATAGTGAGTATGCAACTGCCATATTATGTACATTTGTAAACATGAATGAAGTAGCGTCATACATTAAGTAGGTAGCCATAATTCGTCGTTTGTAAATGTTATAAGTCCCTTGCATACACATTAAGTTTATAAATGTACTGCAGTCAATATAATGCTGAGATACGTGAAGCGAATCCGATTATATCGGATGGGGACTTACAAAATTTGAGAAATAGAGAATTTGTACAATGGTTTAAAGATGTAGTAAGTCTCTTAAATTAATGTCTAAATGTATTTACCCGCATGAATGAATCTTAAGGCGTAATTAACTCTAGAAAATGTTGTGTTACTATACATTAGGTCCTCGCAGATGATAAAGCTGACATTCGGCTAAAGCTTATAGCCGACGGCCCTGAAAGATCTGTAGATACTTATAGATGTTGCACTATCAACAGTTACAGATTTAAGTGTTGCGATATTGGGGAAGTCGATTCATCTGATTCTGGTGTTGTGGTTAAAGGTTGCTGCTATGATAATCTTTAGGATGACTGGTATGGACGATTGTTAGAAGTCGTCGTTCTCAAATATTGGGGTCAAAAAAAGTTGGTTTACTTCAATTATCATTAGTTTGATGTTGAAAATGGAGTTAGAGTAAATAAAAATTCAATACTAGTGATAGTAAATGTTAAGTCAAAACTAAACTCAGACGAGCCTTTTATTTTAGCAAGTCAAGCAATGTAAGTGTATTACGCATGGAGTGTTAAGACTCCTGCAAGTTCATGGTATGCTGTTATAACCACCAAAGCTTGTGATTTTCAAGGCCCAACTCGTTATCTAGACAATGAACCTTTACAAGTCGAGTCTACTAGTGTCACACCTGCTGATGTGACAGTTATTAATGAGTCTAGTGAAGACAAGGATGATGTCGTCACTGTCGAAAGTGAAGACGATGTTGTTGAGGAGGAAGATATAAATGAACAAATCATTGAGGATAACGAAGATGGTGATGACAGCGAGAATGAAGAGCTACTGCTCGAAAATGAAGATTATGATATTGATGTCTTTGACGATATAAATGATAAGGAGTATGTACTATTTATGTCTTCTTAGTTGTATCTATATATAACAGTTTGTAGTAGTACAGTCATGATGGTGTAACTTATATTATTCTACTAATTAAGGTGCAAAATTGATTTACTATTACTATTTATGTCTTTTTAGTTATATCCATATGTAATAGTTTGTAGTAATGCATTCATGATGGTGTAACTTATATTATTCTATTCATTAAGGTGAAAAATTTATTTACTATTACTATTTATGTCTTCTTAGTTATATCTATATGTAACAGTTTGTAGTAGTACAGTTATGATGGTGTAACTTGTATTATTCTACTAATTAAGGTGCAAAATTACTGTGATTACAAATGTCTTATAATTTTCTGTTGATTTCTTTATAGTTATATATATATATATAGCCCGTACACCACACGATGATCTTGGTGGGCGTGCTGGTCGTGGGGGCCGTGGAGGTTGTGGGGGTGATAACCAGGCTAGATCTTCAAGTATAATTGCATGTTAAGTGTTTTTAACATTTGACCGTTTTTTTATATCATATATTGTCATGATATTCATTTACATATTATTCTCAAAAAGGTGATCGACGTAGGCCTCCGCAGGAACTAGCACGTAGCTTGCTAGGGAACCCAGGCATCTCATATATGCCGCATCGAGAGTAACATGTAATTGTATTAATTATATATTTGTTTAGAATTATATTTACTTTGTTTTACACACACACACACACACACACACACACATATATATATATATATATATATACATACACACACACACACTTTAGAATTTAGAATTTTCAAATGTACTAAACAACAAATGTATATATACTTTAGACTATGCAATTGTATTAATTTCAATTACAGTATCTTTGACATGAGTCTAAGGAATACGTTGCTTGGGATCTTACGCAACCGATTCTCGAGCGCGTGGATGAGGTTGGCGGATGTGGGTGACCGTTCATGCTTGTGGATAACCGCTCACGTTAGTTGATTATAGATGAATTTCATGTAAGAAAAATTTAAAATGTTAGTTTTCTATGTCATTTGCATGTTATTATTAATCTTTGACATGTCAATTTATGTTGTTTACTAATAATGTAATGTGTAATGTGCAGAGATATTATCGATTTAAGGACGGGTAGGAAGCCCATAGCTTGACTGTTCTTTGATTATATTTAGAGATGAACTGGCATAAGTGGGTCTACGATTGGAAGAAAAAGGCCCAGAGCAAGATGGCTGATGGACAGACACTTAGAAATGTCCGACCAAATTTTATTGGTGCTGCAGTGTGGGAGCAGATATGCAGCATCTAGGAGGGCTCTGTTTTTTAGAAGATATCGACACAGCGTACAACAACCTGACAATAGAGTCGTCTGCCACACTGTACGGGGTCGCAGTCGTACGACCTTTTTAGGGAGAGACTTCATGTTACTCTTAAGTGTCTACCTTCCCGCTTAGAGTTTTGGTGGCACGCCCATCAGAAGAAAGATGATGGTGGTTATATCTCACCTAAGGCAGATGGCATTGTTGTAAGTAATTTTACCATTTTATTTAGTTTGTATTTTAATTCATGTAATTCGTCTTCATATTCTTTACTTAACTGTATTTTTCATATATTTATGTGTTTTTTTAGCTTCGGTTAGAGAGACTTAGTGGCTAGCGGAGCAGCCAGATAGCTGATGGTGACATAGCTCCCTCGACACGTGAGGATGGGGAGATGAAGGACTGGCTGCAGGCTACAGGGGGACCAAAGAAGGGTAGAGTTATGAGCATTCCACGGGTCTCAGCTTACACTGAAGTTCTTGATGCGAGAGCCAGGCGTCGCCCGCCCATCGGAGCAGGTGGTGCGAGTGGATCGGGTGTTGGCCCTTCATTATCGGACGATTTCTTCTCGCACATCATTGAGGGTTCATGGAGAGCAGTGTTATACAATCAGGCACACCATCACGCCAGTGCATCTACCAGCTCGCTCAAGAGATCGTCCAAGGCTCCATAGATCCTACAGCATCTGCCGACGAGCTCATGGGTCTGGTCCGGGAGGAGACCGTTCGTGTATGCACGGTTGTCTTGGCCAACCTCTTTCCTCCACATATTCGACAGGTAAATATAATTATTGATGTATGTCTTTATTTAATTCATGTAATTTATAATTATATTGCTTATATAAACTGTCAAACATATAGTTATCGGACTTATTGCGGAACTTGTATAAATTAAAAAAAACTTAAGAACATATAGATCAAACTCGTCCTGGGCATTGAAACGACACAAAACCATAGACATAGTACCTCATATATATTTGTAACACGTTACAACTTACAGGACTTGATTCTGATATCTGGAGGTCGAATTATCAGCTCGTTTACCTAACTTGTATAAATTAAAAAAAACTTAGAAAAATAGTCGAAAAAGAGACCAAAACCCTCTACGGGCGTCAAAACGACACAATCCATAGACATAGAACCTCTTATATATTTAGACCACGTTACAACTTACGGGACTCGATTCTGATATCCGGAGGCCGAGTTATCAGCCCATTTTGCCGAACTTGCATATATTAAAGAACACTTAGCAACATATAGACCAAAACTCGCCCCGGGAGTCGAAATGACACGAAACCATAGACATAGACCTCTCCTATATTTGGAACACGTTATAATTTATGAGACTCGAATTCGATATTCGGATGCCGAGTTATCAGCTCGTTTGTCGAACTTGTATAAATTAAAAAAATCTTAGAAAAATAGTCGAAAAAGAGACCAAAATTGGCCCCAAGCATCAATACGACACAAAACCATAGATATAACACCTCTCTCATATTTGAAATATGTTACAACTTACGGAACTCGATTCCGATATCCGTAGGTCGAGTTATCAGCTTGTTTGCCGAACTTGCACGTATTAAAGAAGACTTAACAACATATAGACCAAAACTCACCCCGAGCGTCAAAACGATACGAAACCATAGACATAACACCTCATAGATATTTGAAACTCGTTACAACTTACGGGACTCGATTCCGAGATCCGGAGGTTGAGTTATCAGCTCGTTTGCCGAACTTGTATAAATTTAAAAAAACTTAGAAAAATAGTCGAAAAAGAGACCAAACCCCGCCCCGGGCATCAATATGAAACGAAATCATAGACATAACACATTTCCTATATTTGGAACACAGTAAAACTTACGGGACTCGATTCCGATATCCGGATGCCGAGTTATTAGCTCGTTTGCCGAACTTACATGTATTAAAGAACAATTAGCAACATATAGACCAAAACTCGTCTTGGGAGTCAAAACGACACGAAAATATAGACATAGCACTTTATAGATATTTGGAACTCGTTTTAACTTACGGAACTCGATTCTGAGATCTAGGGGCCGAGTTATCAGCTCGTTCGCAGAACTTGTATAAATTAAAAAAAACTTAAAAAAATAGTCGAAAAAGAGACCAAAATTCGCCCCCGGCGTCAATACGACACAAACCTATAGACATAGCACATCTCTTATATTTGGAACACGTTACAACTTACGGGACTCGATTCCGATATCCGGAGGTCGAGTTATCAGCTCGTTTGTGGAACTTGTTCGTATTAAAGAACACTTAGCAACATATAAACCAAAACTCACCCCGTACATCGAAACGACACGAAACCATAGACATAACACATCATAGATATTTAGAATTTGTTACAACTTACGAAACTCGATTCTGAGATCTGGAGGCCGAGTTATCAGCTCGTTTGCCGAACTTGGACGTAATAAAGAACACTTAACAACATATAGACCAAAACTCATCCCGGGCATCAAAACGACACGAAATCATAGACATAGCACCTCATCGATATTTGGAACTCGTTACAAATTACGGAACTCGATTCCGAGATCCGGAGGCCGAGTTATCAGCTCGTTTGCCGAACTTGTATAAATTAAAAAAAAATAGAAAAATAGTCAAAAAAGAGACCAAACCCGCCTCGAGCATCAATACGACACGAAACCATAGATATAGTACCTCTCTTATATTTGAAACACGTTACAATTTACGGGACTCGATTCCGATATCCGGATACCGAGTTATTAGCTCGTTTGCCGAACTTGCACGTATTAAAGAACACTTAGCAACATATAAATCAAAACTCGTTTCGGGCGTCGAAACAACAAGAAACTATAGACATAACACCTCATAGATATTTGAAACTCGTTATAATTTACGGGACTCGATTCCAATATATAGAGGTCGAGTTATCAGCTCGTTTGCTGAACTTGCACATACTACAGAACATTTAGCAACATATAGATCAAAACTCGCCCCGGGCTTCGAAACGACACAAAACTATAGACATAGCACCTCATAGATATTTGAAACACATTACAACTTACGAGATCTGATTTCGAGATCTGGAGGCCAAGTCATCAACTCGTTTGCCGAACTTGTATAAATTACAAAAAAACTTAGAAAAATAATTGAAAAAGAGACCAAAACCCGCCCCGGACGTCAATACGACACGAAACCATAGACATAGCACATCTCCTATATTTGGAACACGTTACAATTACGGGACTCGATTCCGATATCCAAAGGCCGAGTTATCAATTCGTTTGCCGAACTTGAACGTATTAAAGAACACTTAGCAACATATAGATCAAAACTTGCCTCGGGCGTCGAAACGATACGAAACTATAGATATAGCACCTCATAGATATTTGGAACTCGTTATAACTTACAGGACTCGATTCCGAGATCCGAAAGCCGAGTTATCAGCTCGTTTGCCGAACTTGTATGTAGTAAAGAACACTTAGCAACATATAGACCAAAACTCGCCTCGGGCGTCAAAACGACACGAAACCATAGACATAACACCTCATAGATATTTAGAACTCGTTACAACTTACGGGGCTCGCTTCCGAAATTCAGAAGCTGAGTTATCAGCTCGTTTGTCGAACTTGCATGTATTAAAGAACACTTAGAAGAATTATTTAAATATGCTCTTTTTTGGACTTCATAATTAATATTTATATTTTGTAGGGTCTTGTTGATGAGCCTCGTGGGGGTGGAGGCAGCGACGAAGGCGATGACCGTGGAGGAGTTGGCGAGGGCCCTAAAGGAGATGGTGAGAACCGCCGAGCTGATGCTAATAATGGTACGGAGGGTGGAACTGGCGGTGGCACGATAAATGGCGATGATGATACTAGTACTCCTGATCTGGGGATATAGTTGGTTTATGTTTATATTTTTACTTTCATGTATGTACTTATACAGTTTTTGAGTTGTACAGACTAGAGTTTTGTATCTAATTAGGCTGATGGTTTATGTATCTAGCAAAATTGATGAAAGTTTTCTAGTAATTACATTTTGAATCTACTAATATTTTTTACTTTAGTTATGTGATTATGTTGTCTACGTATTTGATGCCTGATAGTAAAAGATTTGATGTCATTGATATGCGTTCGTGAAGACGAACTTGATATTTTTAGTTTATAACAAGTACAATTATGTATATGTAAATGAATAGTTGGTTTTGCAAAAAAAGAAATAATAAATTTTTTTGTTAAAAATATCATTAGCGACAGGTCATTGGCGACGGCGATTCGCCAATGAGTTGTAACGACGGTCTTTGCGATGGACATTCGATCGGGTCTATAAAAAATTAAATACCCATTACTGACGGACTGCTCGTCATTGGCAACGATATGCCCATCGCTAATGACCATTAAATAAATAGTCATTGGCGACGGACAGTCCGTCGTCCATGCCGTTGTCAATGATTCATTGGTGACGGCAGTCGCCAATAATCCTGTCGCCAATGACGTTATTATCGATGACGGTCGACAGAAACCAAGGGTGACGATCCCGAGGGCGACGGAAATGGTGACGGTTGTGGCCGTCGACAATAACCCATTTTTTTGTGGTGATATGTTTTTTAGAAATTAACAAATCTAACTTAGAGAAAAAATTAGTGGTGTAACAGTTGTTCTCTTTCTCTGATCATATTATGTAGTAATTTCTAAACTCTTTCGACAGCTACCTTTTGAGTTCAGTGGCATTAATTAGAAACTTATATGCAAGTTTCTTATACGACTAGTTAACATTTCCAGTTTTTGTTACTCTTAAAATTAAATCAATGGCAAGTATCATGAAACATACTTTATTTATACTTTGCTTGACCCATAGAAAGAGTAGTCTTCTTTTTCGAATATTTTCCCATCAGCTAAACATAGCTCCATCCCAACAAAAAAAATTCATTATCACATCCATAGATAAATTATAGGTGCTTATTCATGAATTATTACTTAGTTGATTATATCATACGTAAATTATTAGATAGTTGATTATTCAGGAATCATGTGCTGCCAAATTATTAACTGTGTATTTAATACATAATTACATATTATATGATACAAGTTGACGTACATTTAATTGTTTGGAGGGTATATGCAACACCCTATTGTTTGTTTAACATAACACTACAACTACTCCCCTCATTTCATATTATCTAGTCACTAAAAAAATATACATACTTATTAAAAATAACAATTATTAGTTACTCCCTCCATTTTTTTTTATTTGTTTTTTTAGAAAGTGAAATTTGTTTCTTTTTATTTGTCGTTTGTAGATTTTAAGAAAGCGTTAATGACATAATTTATCATATTATCTCTACATTAAATATTAAATTAATTATCTTTCATCTTTTCCAATAAATTTTGAAGGATAATATTGAGATTTTATATTCATTTTGATAAATCAGACAAAACATTAATATATTTCTTAATCCTTTTGTTTTCTCTTAAAACGTCAATTAAAAAGGGACAAAGGAAGTAGTTGATTATATCATATGCAAATTATTAGTTAGGTGATTATTCATGAATCATGTGCTGCCAAATTATTAACTGTGTATTTAATACATAATTACATACTCTCTTCATTCCTTTTTATTTATTTTTTTAGAGAGTAAAATTTGTTTATTTTTATTTATCATTTATAAATTTTAAAGAAGCATTAAAGATTTAGTTTACCATATTATCCCTATATTAAATATTAAATTATTTATTTTACATCTTTTCCAATGAATTTTGAAGGGGATAATATTAAAATTTTATACTCATTTTAATAAATCAAACAAAGCACTAATTGTAATTCTTAATCTTTGTGTTTTCTCTTAAAACATCAATTAAAAAAGGCCGGAGGGAGTAATTGATTATATCATATTGTAGTACGATACAAGTTGACATTTGCTGCCAAATTATGTGTATTTAATACATAATTACATATTGTAGTATGATACAAGTTGAAATACATTTAATCGTTTGGTGGGTATATGCAATACGTTGTTGTTTGTTTAACATAACACCACAGTCCACAAGTACAATTGAGTATTAATTAGTCCACTTGACATTAAATTTAGAAAATTGTTAATTTTTTTTGATATTTTTATACGTAGGGCTCAAATTCTAACAGAAGTAGAATAATTGTAGTAACTTAATCACGATGAAAAACATATATTCCAAGTTTATCCCAACTAATACATTGACCAGCCCAACTAATACATCCAGTAGTTTATTCTATTTGCTCTGGTGTAGTTTCTTATTCTATTTGTTTATCGGTACTACTAGAAAGAATAAATATGAATTATAAGCATAACAGATTTAACAACAGTTTCTCATACCTCTCTTTGTTTTTTTCCACAAAAAATTATGGCATTTGTTTTAAAACATATAATTGATATTAATTTTTTTTTAAATTTAAAATTTTGATATGTTTCATTTGATTTTTAAAAATAATAAATTTTAGTATTTTTTAGATATTTTATACGTTTCGTTCATAATTGTATTGACTAAAATTAAATCAAATTATATTATATTTGAATTTAAAAGCATTATATTTGGAACGGAAGGAGTGTATGCTAAGTAGTGGTTAGACAAATTTTGGAAATTTAACTAAAATACATTTCGACAATCTAAAAGAAAAAGTCAGAAAACAAACCACTACAACTAGAAAATGATCATTCTATAAGATTAATAAAATTAAAGATACACAATAATCATAAGGACTTAGTAATATTCAATAGTATTGTTTGTTTAACATAACACCACAAGTACAATTGAGTTCTTCATCCGTTCTAAAATTAGAGATACAATTTTAATTTTGAAGTCAAACGACGTTATATTTATAAATTTCAAATTGATGTGAATTTATTTAATTTTGAATTGATACAATTATTATAAGTATGTCATACATAAAAATTTGATTTATGTATATGATTTGTGTGTACGTGTGTCATCATTTTGACTTTTGAGGACGAAGAGAGTACTTTCTTATAACTTAAATGTAGTTATGAGTTTTGTTTTGGTGAGGGGGAAGAGGATTATTTTCATTACATCTTTCACTTAATATTCTTTAATATATATTTAATAACACAAAAATAGGAAGCAAAATCCACTATTTAATGTTTTACATATTTTTATTAGTATGCCATACATAAATCATATTTTTTGTTTGTGTACAGTTTGTGAACATTATATTATTCCTTTTTTCTTAGACGTGTTAGTCCACAACTGCGTCGTTGAGGTTTTGCATAAGGGGAGAGGGGGAGAGGAGGATACACTGGGAGATTGGTGGTGAGCCGTGAGAGAGATGATGGTGACGATAGAAACGACAGATTTGTGCACAACAAATAACAAACTTAGGAGAAGAAGCAAAACTAAAAGTTGAAGACAGAAGACTTATTTTATTTATTTTTAATCTATTTAAGTGAGTAGGAAGCCAATCAAACCCGTGAACCAGTTACGGGTTCATTGGGTCAAGCAATTGAACCACCGGTTCACTAGGTTTGAGCGAGTTTTGGCCTAAACTGAGTTATTGGTCCAATTCGGACCATAGTACCGATCGATTCTTATTTTAACCGGTTCAACCGGCGACCAGTCCGGTCTGGTCCGAATTTAACAACCTTGGATAATACTATAATACTAAGTACTCCTCGGTTCTATAATTAATTAGAGAACTTTTTTTAGTCTCTTACAAAATTATAGATTTATTTTTATTTTAAACTTATGAATTGACATAAGTTTCTTAATTTGTCATATTATTTTTAGTATTGCATCATTACTATTAAATTTTAATATGAAGTAGTTGAAAACATAAATTATTTTTATTGTCGTTAATATTGTATTAGAAATATATTTTGTTTTTCTTAAAAATAATAAGAATTAATAAGTGGACCCCCACTTATCATATTCATTCTCTTTATCCGGTAAGTGAGAGATTTTACTATCGCGAAATGAAACTCAACATACAACAATATGGTGATACGATGGGAGCAGCTAAGACGATCAGTTGGGACAATGAATTAGTTGAGTGTGGATAAAAATTCATTTTAGGAATGAAGTTTAGACGACCGAACTTATAACCCAATTAATCAGTACATATATTTCTTTCGTTTTAAAATATAATTAAAATAATAATTTTTTTTTTACTTTTTTTCTTCTATTTTACGTGTTTTTTAATTTGTGTAAAATGTACGTGTCTCATCTTTTTAAGGATAGAGAGAATATTTTTTTATAAACTTAAATGTAGTTATGAGTTTTTGTTTTGGTGAGGAGGGAAGAGGATCATTTTCATTACATCTTTCGCTTATTATTCTTTAATATATATTTAATAACACAAATATAGGAAGCGAAATCTACTATTTAATGTTTTACATATTTTTATTAGTATGTAATACATAAATTATATTTTTTTATTTTTGTACAGTTTGTGCGCATAATATTATTCCTATCCGTTATACCTTTATTTGTGATGAATTTTGTTGTTATGTTATCAGGTGTGAACTGAAAATTGAGGGAGGGGAAAAGAAAGTTACAATAAAAAATTGAATTACAGAAATAATAACATTTATTTATGTATTATAATACAACATATATTAAAAAATAAATTGCAATAAAAAAATTATATTCAAATTCTTTTCTTTTTGTTTTTTTGGTAAAGATTTAAATTCATTCAAGTAGAGAAGATAATGGCCTTTTTCATTTTATTTTTCAGTTTAGTGGCCACACAAAGAAAAATAAACCATTTCTATTAAAAACAATTTTATTAGAAAATATTTTTTTAAAGTCATTATATTTTTTGTGAAATAAATGAACAAGCTTTATTTGCAATGAATTTTATTGTTTCAGACTGTTGGGGAAAATAAAATATGGGTCGTGATTATAAGCCTGTAAACGAATAAAAATATGAATAGAATGTGAGTAAGGTTATACTCGACTCGTTTAAGATTCAAACTACTCGAATTCTCGACTGTGATTTGATACATCCTCGATTGATACAGATTCGATTAGATACTCAATACATTCTCTTATAATATATACAAAATTAAATTAAATTAGAATAATTAATTATTATTATTTTATTTTGTTTTTAATTTGAATTGTGATTTTATATTTGTAAAGTGCAATAGTAAATATATTTTCTCATTTCTAAGTAAAATAACAAATTCAATTTATTATTATATTTATTATAAATCTAGTTATTATGTAGAGACTCGAATTCGAGCTTGAATTTGAAACTCGTGAGTAGTTTGAATATAATTTGATCCGAGTCGGATCGAATTCGAGTAATAAATATTCGAGTCGAGTCGAATTTGAGTAGAATTTTTTAAATACAATTGGAATTTGAGTATAAATTTAACGTTTCGAGTCGAATTCGAGCAGCTCTTGTTTGCTTCGGTTCGACTCGTTTAAACCGTGAAGGTGAAGAATTGACTAAAGGAACCATCTCTGTCCTGTGAGAAACCCAATTTCTTAATTCTGCCTTTTTCCCTAGAAAAACATAGCTTTCAGGTTCTCTCTCTTTCCTTGCGCATATTCTTGAATAATTGAATTTCTTGTGATGTTTTATTTTTAGTTCATATATCCATGATTTGGATCTGTTAATGGTAAAATCACTTGATGCAATTATTATCAAAATAGAGAATGAAGATTATAGAATACTAAAATTATGTCCATGAAAGTATAATACTGTAAATTTCACACTTTTTTCTTGTTTATTTATGATTTTTAATCACATTCACAACTTATTAGCATATTATCTTAATCCACTTTTCCTTTTCTATTTCTTTTAACCTTGTCTATGCTTGAACTTGAAACAATTGAGGAAAGGAAGAGGAAAACAAAATGGAAAGAAAGGGGAAAAGAAAATTTAAGAAATCTCCTTGTGAACATAGTTTTGGTTTTTATATATATATATACGGTCCGGATCTTAAACTCACCCTTATCCGGCTCACCTAAAGCTCACCCTCTTTTTGCGACGGACTCGGCGACGATTTGGTCATACAACCGTCGTCTATACTTTTAACGGATGAAGAGTATATCTCTCATTTGACATATCAAACATATTTTCTTTAGTGACGGACCGGACGACAGTTTAATCCGTCACCATAGGTCTCATCCTTCGTTATAGTTTCGGTCCGTCGCTATATATTATTGGTCGCTAAAAACTATAAACCGCAAACTCTCCAAATTCACAGAAACGTATAAATGAAAGAGACAAAAGTTTACAAACCGACTACGCTTTCAACCCATCTTCAATCCTAAGGCCTATATAGGAAGAGAGTAGAAAAGGGGCCAGGAGGAGAACCTAAAGGGGAAAAGGCATCTACCACTGAGCTATCACATTAGAATTAGAATTTTTATTTTCCCTCGCGAATTAGAATCTTATGAAACTAGTTCATCAAAAGATATCTTAAGGGCAACTCATCTCTCCACTCCTCTTCTTCTCTGTCCCCTGGATTCCTTTCTTTTGCAAAAGAGAAGGATTTCTAGATTAAAACGGAGGGAATAAGAAGCACAACAATCTAATGGGAATTTGTAGCTGAATATAGATCAAAGAGGCAAAGTCTTCCTTATCTTCATGAAGTCAACGAGCTTGGGAGAAGAAGAAGATTGACTGAAGAAATCAGGGAAGCTTTTGACCATCTTGCTGATGGGTATCTCTCTCCTTTGAGAAGCCCAAATTTCTCCAAAGGAAAACACAACCCAGGTTTCTCTCTCTCTCCATTTCTATTTTCTTTGAAGGATGATTAAATGATTCTTGTTATACTCCATTGTTTAGTGATGAATCCATGGTTGTAGGCCTGCTTTAATGGTGTATGCTAGGATAGTTTCAGAATGTAAATGGGAAATTTGAGGAACTGTAGCACCAGACTGCCCTGAGTTTCATCTGGGTATACTTTAATTTTCTCATCAAGTAGTTTGTTGTGTTTCTTTTTGTGTAATTTTATGATGTACGCAGAAAATTAGAGGTTAAAATCTGCTCTTGAAAAAGAGATCTGGAGTATTACTTTTTTATTTTAACTATAACTATATGAAGTTTGAGTACACTATTAGACCAATATAGTGATAATTTGATACTGATACTAAATATTTTTTTTTATTTTTTATTTTTGTCAATAAATGAAATAGCCAGTTGGGAAAAAATGAACATTATTTTTAGGCCGCTTACAGATTAAACTGTACTACTTCTTGAATTCTATGTGTAAAAAGGCAATTTCAAACCATGATCCTTTCATTGTGCATTTATATCAGTAATGGTGCTTTTGTCTAATGAGGATTACAATATAACGGAAATTTATTAATTGAGGATAGTTTGAGATTTCAAATCTACTGTAGATTTGGACCTTGAACAGCTTGTAACATATCATGTAACTATGTAAGGAAATATCTCAATCCTGGCGAGTATCTCTGCTTCGCCTACTTCTAATTCTTTCCTAAGACAAGTAGTTTCTGTGAATTCTTCCAATAAGGTTCAGAGAACAATAGGTAGTTGTTTATGTTTCAAGGTATCCATAAACTAGTAACAATTTCATCTCTCTTGATTATGTAGTATTAATAATTATAGAGTTTATGTGCTTTTTCAAGTTTGGTTTGTATTGCCTGAAACCCAGTATAGATTAAACATAATAAAGAAAAATAAGATTCACCATTTCAATTACTGGAGTTTTTCCCCAAGATTGCGTTTGATCAAAAAGTTAGACTGGTGAGGAAACCAAATATATTAAAAGATAAATATTCTCAACCCCTCCTTTCTAGTATCCTCTCTTCTCTGTGTTGTCCATTCCATTCGCTTTGCAGTCTCCACCTTTTAATTTGGACACTACTCTGTGGCCACATAAGGGAACATCATTATATAAGTAATCAGTTCCAATTGTTGTTATAAAGCCAAATCATACATCATTCTGTAAAATATGAACATGTTTGAAAGGCTACAATATTCAGTAGAAGTTCGTAAATGATCAGAAATTGAAAATTTATTTGTTTGTGGATGTCTCTAAAAGTTGAATCTGATGTAGATGCCAATTACTTCTAAATATGGTTCAAAGACGTGGTAGCAGCTTATGTTTCAGTAGGCCATCTTTTGACTTGGTATCGGTATTAGTATCGGTTTTGTGTGATCGTTAGCTAGTTAGGAGCTTCAAAAAAGTAAAAAAGTTATGAAAAAATTTAAATAATAAGAACAGGTAAGTTCACAAAAAACACTATCTAGTGCACATAACATTTTTTAAATAATAAAACAAACATCTCGCAGATATGTTTGATCAATTTTACATTTGAATAAAGTTGATATTGATGTTATCTTAGTTCAAATGGTTGAGCACACATGTTCTATAGAGCACACATGTTATGTAGAATTTAAGAACTTGAGTGCAATTTTTTTAAAAGAAAATTCAAGTTATACTTAACTAGGTACTATTTAATTATAATTTAAAACTACAATTTAACTTAACGAAGTATATTTTAAGTGTAATTTTTTCAAGTTGTATTTAACTCGGTACTATATAGGTACAATTTAATTATAATTTAAGTATAATTTAGCTTAACTAATTATATATTAAATACAATTTTTATATATTTTTTAGTTATACTTAAATAGGTGCTATATAAGTATATTTTAAGCACAATTTAACTTAATTAAGTACATTTAAAGTATAATTTTTATTTTTATTTTTTACTTTTTTCTAAGTTATACTTAAATAGGTACTACATAGGTACATTTAAGTATAATTTATAGAGAAAAGTTATTTTTCTTTTGTCATCTCCTTTTTATAGCCTTCAATATATTCGGGTTTTTTTTTTGTGACGTTTCTCTCATTTATACCGTGATTTCTCTTTTATTTGGTTCGAAACCGCTACATTATGCCGAGTTGTCGAAATTTCGCCGAAAGTTACCCTTTACATGAATAATTCTCTTTACGCCGTAATTTCTCTTTTATTTGGTTCGAAATCGCTACGTTACTCTGAGTTCTCGAAATTTCGCCGAGACTTATCCTTTAAATGAATAATTCATAATTTTGCGATTCATGTCAATATTGCGGTTCGGCCCCAACCGATACCTAACTGATACACCAATATTTCGGCGTAACGGCCAATACTTTGAACCATGCTTCTAAATCTAGTTTTCTTTTATCCCGCTGCATGTGCAGGAATGTCATCCCCTTGTGATGCTTCTTTTGAATATATTTTACTTATTAAGACAAACGAAAAAGCTTTTGATAGTTAATAGATTTTTTTTTATTTTTTTGCAGTTATCAATAGGAAAAGAAAATCAAGATGGCAAGTGGAGAGATACCAACTCATAACAAGGAAAGCAAACCGGACATTTGCATCAATGTGGAGGATTTACCAAAGTCTAAGTTGGTTGAAATTTTAACATCTTCCATTACAACGAAACTAGTGACATTGCCAGCTGATTCATATACAGTCTGTATCTATAAAGTTTCTGAGAAACATCGGAAAGTAAACGAGGAAGCCTACACTCCACGATTAGTCTCAATTGGGCCTCTTCACCATGGAAAGAGCCACTTAAGAGCCATGGATGCATACAAATTAAGATGCCTGAAGAATTTTGGATCCAGGTTCTCAATCAATATTGGTAGTTTGGTTAAATTTGCAACTGATATGGAAAGTTCTGTCCGTGGCTGTTATGAAGATACCATCAACTTTAACTCAAAAGAGTTCTCTGAAATAATTCTATTAGATGGCGTATTTGTTGTTGAGCTCTTCTTGAAGAACTATTTTAATCGAATGAGAGACCAGAATGATATATTATTTGAAAACCGATGGATGGCTAGTGATCTATTGCATGACATGTTATTACTTGAGAACCAGCTCCCTCTCAATTTCACCTTGGGACTATTCAAATTTGTGGATAGTGCTTCAGTTCATCAGAAGTCTTTCATTGAGCTTGCACATGAATATTTTAAGGATATGGGAAACACAAGGAGACTACAATTGAAAGATAACAATGATCGCGCAAGGCATCTAGTTGAGTTGTTACTATATCTTCACGAGCCTTCTAGTCCAAGAGAGGAATCATCACGCCGTGGGAAGTTTGAATATACCCGGAGTGCCAGTGAGTTACAGCAAGCTGGGGTCAGGTTCATTAGTGGAGCTGGAGAATGTTTATTCGGTGTATCCTTTTCTGTCTCTGATGGAGTGCTAACAATTCCACAGCTGACGGTAAATGATTGGACAGAAACATTTTTCCGGAATCTAATAGCCTTTGAACAGTGTGGACATTATTATAAAAACATAACCAGCTATATAATCTTCATGGACAGTCTTATAAACACTCCCAAGGATGTGGAACTGCTAGTTAAACATGAAATCATTGAGAATTTGCTTGGTGAAAGTCAACTAGTAGCTGACCTATTTAACAATCTTTACAAGGAAGTTGTAGCGCAGCAGGGTGATTTCTATTTCGCTAAAATTTGTGATGATCTGAACAATTACAGCAAAGACTACTTCCACGAATGGAAGTCAGCCTGGTTCAAGTGGAAGGTAATGGCCCGACATGCTTATTTCAGCAGTCCATGGACTATTATATCTCTTGTAGCTGCATCTATACTGCTAGCCCTTACAGTTATACAAACCGTGTGTTCAGTGATAGGAGTTTAGGAGTAATATGGTTTCACAGCATGAGAATTATTGCCCCTCCAAAAAATGTTCATTTTATGGCAAGTTTGAAATAGCATGTAGTTCTCTTTTGTCAGCTTGGTAATTGCTTTCATTTGTGGCCCACAACATTTTAGATTGCTAAAACTACCACCAGATTTATTACCAGATGACAGTTTGTGTTATGAACTATTCAGATTCATGATTTTGTTGTGGAAAGTGTATATCATTTCTATTTACTTCTTTAGTTCTGAACAAATTTTTTATTGGAATTAACACAATTTGATCGTCCGTATCTGCCTCAAAAGTATTCAATATTTTTTGGCAAGTATTTTAGTTCCATTTGTATACTTGTTATTTTGTTTCTTTAGCTGATCTTATTTCCAAAATGCTCTCCTTCAAATTGACTTCTGTATATACTTTACTTTCTGTTATCTATATTTGGTTTCTTTTTTATTTTGTATTGTTGGCTTTCAAGTCGATGTGCACTCGTGATACTTACCAATGAGCAACACTAAACGATGTGATCGTCGCCACATTTTAATTTTAAATTTAGTCACAACAGCATTACTCTTCCTCAACTTGCTCATATCCTTAATAAGGCTATTGGTATTGTCAAAACAAAAATGTTGATGTCAGAGCACATATATATTTAGCGATAGTTTAACTTAAGCAAGAATTATTACTTTGCAACACATTTTTGATCCGGCCCTTAATAATAAATGTACATCAAGGAAAGACAAATAGAAATGTATTAGTTTACTTTGTGTTCAAGTATGAAATATATGGAAGGGTTTGCAAACCATTCTGTTGTATTGGATTTTATATTTCAGGTTCTCATAGAGTGTGAGATTTAGTGATATTGTAATTGAGAGATTCTTAGGGTTGACTACGTAATACATAATCAGTTTGAATATCCCTCCAAAGTAGGCGATCGGAATTTTACCTAGAATGGTTTGTACACTTGCTTCATATTCAAAATCTCAATTATTGGAATTTTGGTGATGTAACATTGCCATGTTTGCTACGGGAAAATCTACTACTTCTCTTATTAGATATGGAAAGCTGCACAAAAACCTCTTCTGAGTTCAGTTTACCCTGCAATGTACTGTGACCATGAACTGGGATGTAATTTATTGTCATTTTTTAAATAAAAAAAATGGAAAGTAGAGAGAGAAATGGAGGTAGTTTTTAGTCAGTTATTCAACACAAGAAAATGTAGATACGCTACATGCGAACTAAAATCTTCTTGTTTCATTTACGCATCTTTCTTCGAGATACTCTTGTTGTAAAACTTGGATCGGTACACTACTGTCACGCCCCCAAATCCGGGTCCCTTGAACCTCAGACCTGGTACGTCATGATACATCATCTTCGTACACACTCTATAAACTAACGCGGAATATATAAACATACATTGTTTATTTCAAATGATTTTACAACATTTCCCAAGGTCTATAACCTTTATTTTGATACATTCCTTTAATAACTTACAAGGTTTACATAATCATTTTCATAAGATATCATAATAGTTAACGCATATTAAGTTACTCTTGAACTTTTCCTCTTGTCTTTGTCTTTCCTCGAACATTCGCCTTAATCTGAAATTTGTTATCATGATATAGCAAGGGTGAGCAACTACTTTGCTCAGCAAGTTTAAATACAAGAAGGATATATCATGATTGAAAAAAAAATAGGCTTTCGAATTTTCAACAATATATAATAATTGTGAAAGAACGATAATTAAATTTCAATAAATGAATAACTGAATCAATAACGCTGAGTGGCCAACAATGACCATGAACAAATTTGGTAAATAAGGTGATCAGTCTTTCATACCAGGTAAACATATGCAACTTGCACTAAGTGCGATTAAACAATAACTTTCATTGATGTGGAATAATTGCCAATAATTAAACCACTAGCATGCTTGAAAAATATTAACTCAAGTTTGAGTTAGGAAACTTGCAATAACGTAAGAAGTTTAAGGTTAGGAACTTGCCTTATTCGTCGATTACCGCTACGCAATCTAATTTAATCTCTTATGAAAAACCTATCATTTACAAGATTGATCCCTCATAATACTACTTCTTCTATAAATAAATTATCTAACATTTAGCCACCTAATCAAATGTTAGATAGCACCTTAAACCATCAATATTATTATTGTCCTTTGATAATATTTCAATCACTTTATCATCATTTTAAAACTCTCATATAATATTATTAATCATTTAATAATATTTTAATTCATTTCTTATTATTAATCACTTAATAATATCTTAGTCACTTACAAATATTATTAATCATTTAATAATATTTTATTCACTTTCTAATATTATTAATCATTCAATAATATTTTAATTCACTTTCAAATATTATTAACCCGTTAATAATATTTTGATCACTTAATATCATTTATTAATGTCTTAATCATCACAAATATTATTAATCTTTTAATAATATTTTAATCATCTAATAATAATTTAGTCTAATATTATTAATTATTTAATAATATTTTAATTATTTATTAGACTTATGAACAATTTAATTTAATTGTTTATCCTTATTATTTAATTTAGTTAACATACATATTTGGTCATACACATAATATTTTATTAAAAATGACCAAATCACCCATATAAAATCTTAACATATCATATTAAAGGTCATTAAGCAATAAAATAACATCCACACATTTTTCAACTTAACATAACTTAATTTTCTCATTTATTCTTAACTTAATCATAGGTATGAAAAATACCAAAACAACTTATTATTTTTTTTATCTTTTAGGAAATATCAGTATATGATATTTTAGTTATAAAATAATTTTCCTGCAATTGTTTAATTTCGTTTCCTATTTTTAAATAGGCTAAAACAGTCCAAAATGGCTATATTTATCATAAATTATCCGTTTGTTCAAAAATTCTGAAATTTATACGGTAGACTCATGTTACCATATACTACTTCCAGTTAAATTTTTACAATTTTCTGGGTTGTATTCAGTGAGTTATAGCAGTTTACTTTTAAAATCGTATTTTCTTATAAAAGTCATAACTCTCTCTCAGGACATCAAAAAATTCTCATCTTTGGACAGAATCTAGTTAACTTGATATACTAACATACCACAAAAGACCAGAATTTTTAGAGTAACAAAAGTGGCCGAAACAGCCCACGAAAGAAACTAGCCAGGAGACTCATTCATTTTTCCAGATTTTTGTCGGCAGGAAGTGTTTTGCCAAAAATTACACCACGGTTGATCCGTTTAATCTTTTTTATTAATTCCACTTGGGTTCATCAGATAACTCATAGATCTAACACCACTCTTTGACGGATCACAAAAAGAAGTTATAGATTTCAAATGGTAAAAGTCCAAAGTGGACTAAAATTTAGGACTTTTAGGCTTAAAAACTGTTTTTGTTCTTCTTCTTTCATTTCATTTCTTTTCTTGAATTCTTTTGTTAGATTTTTGGTAATCTATGGCTAAAACATTATTTGTAAGTTTAATCATGATCTTTCTTCATAAAACTTAACATCCATATGAAAAATCAAAATATTTTGCTAAGAGTTTAGGTATATACCTTTAGCTAGTTTTCTTCCTTCCTTCTTTCTTTCTTCTCTTCTATGGCAGCCCTCTCTCTCTCTCCCTCTATCTTCTGAATATTTGGAGGAGTACGGGTATATGAGAGAAAGGAGAGAGCTGATCATTGCATTGTATAAGACTAATTCATAAATTAAACCTTCTATGTCCCATCTCATTTAATGGACCAATCATATGCTAGTTTAGTGAGGGGAATAACCAATTGCTTGGACTAAATGAAACATGTGTTCAGCATTTTCACCAAAAATCAGCATGCTTAGCCACCCACATGGGCTGTTTCTAGAAGAAATTAATTCCCTCTCTTTTATTTGCTCGGTTGTCCGTTTAATCACCCATTTGACCATTTTGGCTTCTAAAAATCAACTTTTTCGAACTTATAGTCGATTCCTACTAATTTCGATGTTCTCAACGTCATAGGAATATTCGTTTCTTCAAATTCATCTCCAAATTTCGAATTTGACTTTTACCAAAAATCAACCGTTAACGTTTTGACCAAAAAGTCAACCCCCGACACATTTTGTGTTTTAAGTCTATTCTTACTATTTTCGATGTTTCGGACTCAACCGTCCAGTCCGCGTCTCCAAATTCTACTCCGAACTCAAATTTGAGTTTTCTACCATTATTCTTGTCTTATATGCAATTATTCGTTTCCTTAGTTAGTAAAACTAAATAATTAGTTTAAACTAACTATTAAATTACATCTCATCACTTTAATTATTAATAAATATCTAATACACATATATCCATTCACTCATCTCATTTACCCAAATAATATCTATAAAAACTTTATTTTAAACAATTATACGCTTCGTTAGTTAGTTTAAACTAATTAAATTAATTAGCTTTTACCAACTATTAATTCACATCCATTCGACATAATATTAAATAACATATTATTATTCATATTACATGAAATTATTGTAATACAAATACAACTATCGTCATTAACTAAATAAATTTCTTTATTCAATTAATTAAAACAGTATTTTCACCCACTAATTTTCAGATAGTGAATTAACTCATATATAAAATTTAGTTCATAATAATTCTATCGCCGTCCAAGGCTAAATATTCAAATTATATTATTTCATAATATAATTTTAATTTAATCTCAATTAATTAATATTAATTAATTAATTAATTTCATCCACTTTCTTTAATGATTTAATTAAATATTAAATCTCATTTTTCCAATATATGTATATATTTCACATCTATATATACACATTTAATCTATTATACAAAATCACATACTTCACATTATATGAAACACATATATACATACATGTTCAAATCTATTTTATCACTTAATAAGAATTTTATTTATTAAATTCTTATTTTAAATTTCTGAAATATCTGGGATATTATATTCACCCATTCTTCTAAGAATTTCGTCCTCGAAATTATTGCATACTTATCTCTACTTCGGGATATTACTTTCACCCATTCTTCTTAAAATTTTGTTCTCGAAATTAAAGCATACTAGTTCTGCTCATTCCCTTTATCAAAACTAGGTTTTCATATTAACCTTTATTCTTTTCTTCTCTAAAGGCTACTCTTTTAAGCATCGCATTCCACGACCACTTCTCTCTAAGAAGTTCACATTTTCTAAACTTTCAACTTCCAAAATAGTGAAATATTTTTCAGGAGTCTTCAACAATTGTTCAATAATTGTGAAGCAGCATCAATAATGTGAAAAGTTAATTCAAGAAAACTTTTCATATCGGTCTGAGGGGTCATAAAGACCATGAACTTGTCCTGAGTTCTCAAGTATTTCTACCAATTCCCGCGGACAAAATTTGTACGCCAGGTGATCAGCCTGTCATACTATTGCATTGTGCACAACGACTTTTCGGGGTTGAACCACGTTAACCAACCCTTACTGCTTTTCCTGGATTGAACCACGTTAACCAATCCGAGAAATCCCCTTTATAGGGTTGTTCACCTCAGACTTAATATAAGATTCCGCACCAACATAATTTGGTTTGGCATAAATTCTCAAAGAATATTTGAATTTTATAAACATTTGTCTAGCTGAATCAAATAGCTTAGACGTATACCAATAATTCGAACATCAATCGAAACATTTGTCTAGCCACTTTAGTTGGCATTGACTTATCTTTAACTGGTTTAAAAAAAAATTCTGAAAATTATTTTATGACGTCATAATACTGCACTGTTGCAATCAGTGTGTTAGAATTCCGTCATTTCGTGATTTTGTCATACTACATCATACCATAGTGGGTTGACGATACTATGATCACATCCAACACTAGGTTACTTTGCATTGATGACTCCATCATCTGTCATTCTACACCAGGCTTAATGATGCATTGATGACTGTTCAAAATACATTTTGATATTTTTTTAAATTATCTTTGTCTTAGCCGAAATAAATAGCATAGACATATGAATCATGGGACCTTTTCAAAACTTATTGGTTCAAAAAATTGATCCAACATATTTTTCGAAAACACAAAAGTACAAATATCAGCACGATGTCAATAAATTCGAAACTAGCATAGCTAGAGGATTTGGAATACCTATGCTTCCTCCATCAACTCTAATTTCTCTAATAATCATCCATTGCCCAATAATTCTATCTATTTCTATCATCCTTAAAGCTTACTATACTAAAAATCCTCACTTCTTCATGCACAACTTTTCTATACCCTAGTATAGTTCATCAAACATACCACAAATTATGAGTTCAGGAACTTACCACAATCATATGAGTTTAAGAACTTATCCTAGTCAGACCAAAGACGTCCATTCGCTGAGGGGTTCAAAAACGTACCATATGATTATGAGTCACGAACTTACCATAAGTATGAGTTTTAAGAACTCGCTCCTAATCTTACATCCTCTACCTATCCGTTATACACATGAGAAAAGAATCACCTTCTCAACATACATATAGCGAACAACGCGACACTAGGTTCCAATGATTATCAATATAGGAAGCTAAGTGGTTGTCGAACCAAACACAATCCCCTGCCCATACAAGGAATTGGTCAACTCGGCCACTAATCAATATAGGAAGCTAAGCGGTTGTTAGACCAAGGACAAATCTCTTGCCCATACAAGAAATTGTTCAACTCAACCACTATATCGATATAGGAAGCTAAGTGGTTCTCAAACCAAGCACAAATTCCCCGCCCATACAAGGAATCGTACAACTCAGCCACTAACATGAGTCCTCAATTTAAAACCCATATAATCCTAATCTTATCTTTCTCCTTGCTTAACACAAACTTTTAATTTGTATCCCATTATTTATAACTCCTTCTGAGTTTTATCTTCGTACTATCCTCTAGTACCTTTTTTGTACAGCAATTCTGCTATAAAGTTTTCAATCATTCGATTGATCATCTATCATTCCATATCTTAATCAGATCACGTTGTGATCTTTATTATAATTGTATTATATTACGATTCTTTTCTATCTCATGATCGTTTTGTTTTGTGATCTTCTTATCTTTCACTTTAATCATATTATATTATGATTTTATTTAAGCTTTTCATCTTTACTACTAGAGTCAGGTAACTCCAGATTCTTATCTTTATAACTTTTCAAGATTCTTCTTTGAATCTCAATTATCTTTTTCTTTAATTAATAATGAATTTCCAAAATTAATCTCTTAGCAGTTAAACTCTATTTGAGTTTATTCCTTATCATCCTTATCATCATTTCTACGGTTATAGCCTAAGGTACTCCTACCTAAGGTTTATAACCTATCAGCTCTGATACCAACCTGTCACGCCCCCAAATCCGGGTCCCTTGAACCTCAGACCTGGTACGTCATGATACATCATCTTCGTACACACTCTATAAACTAACGCGGAATATATAAACATACATTGTTTATTTCAAATGATTTTACAACATTTCCCAAGGTCTATAACCTTTATTTTGATACATTCCTTTAATAACTTACAAGGTTTACATAATCATTTTCATAAGATATCATAATAGTTAACGCATATTAAGTTACTCTTGAACTTTTCCTCTTGTCTTTGTCTTTCCTCGAACATTCGCCTTAATCTGAAATTTGTTATCATGATATAGCAAGGGTGAGCAACTACTTTGCTCAGCAAGTTTAAATACAAGAAGGATATATCATGATTGAAAAAAAAATAGGCTTTCGAATTTTCAACAATATATAATAATTGTGAAAGAACGATAATTAAATTTCAATAAATGAATAACTGAATCAATAACGCTGAGTGGCCAACAATGACGATGAACAAATTTGGTAAATAAGGTGATCAGTCTTTCATACCAGGTAAACATATGCAACTTGCACTAAGTGCGATTAAACAATAACTTTCATTGATGTGGAATAATTGCCAATAATTAAACCACTAGCATGCTTGAAAATATTAACTCAAGTTTGAGTTAGGAAACTTGCAATAACGTAAGAAGTTTAAGGTTAGGAACTTGCCTTATTCGTCGATTACCGCTACGCAATCTAATTTAATCTCTTATGAAAAACCTATCATTTACAAGATTGATCCCTCATAATACTACTTCTTCTATAAATAAATTATCTAACATTTAGCCACCTAATCAAATGTTAGATAGCACCTTAAACCATCAATATTATTATTGTCCTTTGATAATATTTCAATCACTTTATCATCATTTTAAAACTCTCATATAATATTATTAATCATTTAATAATATTTTAATTCATTTCTTATTATTAATCACTTAATAATATCTTAGTCACTTACAA
The DNA here is from genome assembly GCA_034770075.1 of Aralia elata. Taxonomy (NCBI): domain Eukaryota; kingdom Viridiplantae; phylum Streptophyta; class Magnoliopsida; order Apiales; family Araliaceae; genus Aralia; species Aralia elata. Next base: position 12,803,800 of record CM068384.1, read on the forward strand.
ATATTATTAATCATTTAATAATATTTTATTCACTTTCTAATATTATTAATCATTCAATAATATTTTAATTCACTTTCAAATATTATTAACCCGTTAATAATATTTTGATCACTTAATATCATTTATTAATGTCTTAATCATCACAAATATTATTAATCTTTTAATAATATTTTAATCATCTAATAATAATTTAGTCTAATATTATTAATTATTTAATAATATTTTAATTATTTATTAGACTTATGAACAATTTAATTTAATTGTTTATCCTTATTATTTAATTTAGTTAACATACATATTTGGTCATACACATAATATTTTATTAAAAATGACCAAATCACCCATATAAAATCTTAACATATCATATTAAAGGTCATTAAGCAATAAAATAACATTCACACATTTTTCAACTTAACATAACTTAATTTTCTCATTTATTCTTAACTTAATCATAGGTATGAAAAATACCAAAACAACTTATTATTTTTTTTATCTTTTAGGAAATATCAGTATATGATATTTTAGTTATAAAATAATTTTCCTGCAATTGTTTAATTTCGTTTCCTATTTTTAAATAGGCTAAAACAGTCCAAAATGGCTATATTTATCATAAATTATCCGTTTGTTCAAAAATTCTGAAATTTATACGGTAGACTCATGTTACCATATACTACTTCCAGTTAAATTTTTACAATTTTCTGGGTTGTATTCAGTGAGTTATAGCAGTTTACTTTTAAAATCGTATTTTCTTATAAAAGTCATAACTCTCTCTCAGAACATCAAAAAAATTCTCATCTTTGGACAGAATCTAGTTAACTTGATATACTAACATACCACAAAAGACCAGAATTTTTAGAGTAACAAAAGTGGCCGAAACAGCCCACGAAAGAAACTAGCCAGGAGACTCATTCATTTTTCCAGATTTTTGTCGGCAGGAAGTGTTTTGCCAAAAATTACACCACGGTTGATCCGTTTAATCTTTTTTATTAATTCCACTTGGGTTCATCAGATAACTCATAGATCTAACACCACTCTTTGACGGATCACAAAAAGAAGTTATAGATTTCAAATGGTAAAAGTCCAAAGTGGACTAAAATTTAGGACTTTTAGGCTTAAAAACTGTTTTTGTTCTTCTTCTTTCATTTCATTTCTTTTCTTGAATTCTTTTGTTAGATTTTTGGTAATCTATGGCTAAAACATTATTTGTAAGTTTAATCATGATCTTTCTTCATAAAACTTAACATCCATATGAAAAATCAAAATATTTTGCTAAGAGTTTAGGTATATACCTTTAGCTAGTTTTCTTCCTTCTTCTTTCTTTCTTCTCTTCTATGGCAGCCCTCTCTCTCTCTCCCTCTATCTTCTGAATATTTGGAGGAGTACGGGTATATGAGAGAAAGGAGAGAGCTGATCATTGCATTGTATAAGACTAATTCATAAATTAAACCTTCTATGTCCCATCTCATTTAATGGACCAATCATATGCTAGTTTAGTGAGGGGAATAACCAATTGCTTGGACTAAATGAAACATGTGTTCAGCATTTTCAACAAAAATCAGCATGCTTAGCCACCCACATGGGCTGTTTCTAGAAGAAATTAATTCCCTCTCTTTTATTTGCTCGGTTGTCCGTTTAATCACCCATTTGACCATTTTGGCTTCTAAAAATCAACTTTTTCGAACTTATAGTCGATTCCTACTAATTTCGATGTTCTCAACGTCATAGGAATATTCGTTTCTTCAAATTCATCTCCAAATTTCGAATTTGACTTTTACCAAAAATCAACCGTTAACGTTTTGACCAAAAAGTCAACCCCCGACACATTTTGTGTTTTAAGTCTATTCTTACTATTTTCGATGTTTCGGACTCAACCGTCCAGTCCGCGTCTCCAAATTCTACTCCGAACTCAAATTTGAGTTTTCTACCATTATTCTTGTCTTATATGCAATTATTCGTTTCCTTAGTTAGTAAACTAAATAATTAGTTTAAACTAACTATTAAATTACATCTCATCACTTTAATTATTAATAAATATCTAATACACATATATCCATTCACTCATCTCATTTACCCAAATAATATCTATAAAAACTTTATTTTAAACAATTATACGCTTCGTTAGTTAGTTTAAACTAATTAAATTAATTAGCTTTTACCAACTATTAATTCACATCCATTCGACATAATATTAAATAACATATTATTATTCATATTACATGAAATTATTGTAATACAAATACAACTATCGTCATTAACTAAATAAATTTCTTTATTCAATTAATTAAAACAGTATTTTCACCCACTAATTTTCAGATAGTGAATTAACTCATATATAAAATTTAGTTCATAATAATTCTATCGCCGTCCAAGGCTAAATATTCAAATTATATTATTTCATAATATAATTTTAATTTAATCTCAATTAATTAATATTAATTAATTAATTAATTTCATCCACTTTCTTTAATGATTTAATTAAATATTAAATCTCATTTTTCCAATATATGTATATATTTCACATCTATATATACACATTTAATCTATTATACAAAATCACATACTTCACATTATATGAAACACATATATACATACATGTTCAAATCTATTTTATCACTTAATAAGAATTTTATTTATTAAATTCTTATTTTAAATTTCTGAAATATCTGGGATATTATAACTACCATCTTTCTTTTGTTCTGAGACAAAAGATTATTGGTTTTTGAAACGGAAGGAGTATAATAACGAGGGAAATAAATTATACGTCGACAAATTTATGACAAAGTTGAATTGTGATTTTACTAGAATTTCAAGGGTTAATAGAATAAATTGGATTAAGGCCATTCTTAATTTTCTCATATTCTATATATCTACATTTTGTCGTTATATTGTAGCAATACTAATAATTTACACACATGATGTTCTAAAATGCAATATAATACCACGTACTATCGATAAATATTAGAAATATTCTTCTACATTTTCGGTCGGCATTTTGCATATGATTTTACTTATAGACCAAGTAATTTATGACATATGATGCTATAAAAGCAACACATTACTGATCTCATAATAAAACGAAGGCCAGCCACGAAAAAAAAAAGACATTAATTTTACTTGATTCTAGGTTTTCCAAATGCTCAAAACATCAGATATTACAATATTAATTTCCAAATTACTGTTACAACCAAGTTTATGTAGAAAACAACAGTAAGTCTATGCGCTCATAATTATCCTAATGTTCTTTCTTTCCTACGTAGAAAAAATGTTACAACAACATTCTTAACAGTACAACACACTGAACACGGTATCCTTTGTAATACCATAAATACTCGGACAATATTCATCGTTCAGTGCCTGTCCCCGGAGTAGTACATCCTGCACCGGCTGCTGCACCATATCCGCTATAATCTTCTTCAGACTACAAATTTTCATCGACAATGTTACTCCATAACCAGAAGCCTGGATTTCAGCCAATGTCATAGGATGGATTGACCTCAACCCCATATGAAGAGTAGAATTCCTCTCGATCATTCCATAACTAGCCAAATCCCGATCATTAACAAGCAATTTCCCAGCAAATGTGACATAAATGATACCTCAATCAGTGGGCTCATCCAGCTTGGAACAAATCATATTCTTCACGTCTAACAGTCTCGTGTGGGCACACGTAAAGGCTAATCGTTTTGCCACTCCAATGCTTTACAAATATCTGAGTCGCTGACAATTTTATATCTAGGACAGGTTCTCTTTTGATGTTGTAAAAGGACAATGTTTTCGAATCATCAAGCTTTTTCCCGTCCCAAATTACATTGTAGGCACTAAGTGAATAACCAACAATGCTCCCAACTATAGCTTTAACATCGCCGACAGTGTACAAAACCTTAACTTCTGTTTTCACAATCTCTCCCCTTCCTATTTTCACAGTTATTGATATGATACCACATCTTTCGGATTAAAGACCAAATGAAGGGTTGATTCCCCCCTTATTCCAAGAGAAGTCAACGCCTTGTTATCTTCGAGGGGGATCCCTGGATGAAACAGAGTGAAATCATCTGTTTCAATCCCCTCCCTCTCCTGAATCATGCATTTGATGTTCAGGATGGTGTCATGAACATTTGCTTCAACATCAATAATTTTATTCTTTGATCCTATACACAAATACTTTTATTATTTTAAAGTTTTTTACAAGAAGATGAAGTGATAGATAATTAGGAGGAGAATATATTTTAGGGAGGAAGTGAAATGTAACTTTGGAGAACACAAGAACACTTTGATTTCACTTGCTTCAAATGATTCAAGTACATGACAATTTATAGGACTCATAAGATACTTCTAGAGCTACCATAATAATTACTACATGACCAAATTCATGTACATGAACCTAACTATTACTTGTTCCAAGACATTTTAAATACATTCATGTATACACATGTATCACGTATTTAGACATTACATATTCATGTATTTAATTAATTTATGAACATTCTAGAATCAATTTGGTTTACTTTTCTAACAATGCCTCCCGTAAACCAAATTTGCTTTTTATTCCCAATCTTGCAACATTTCTTTTGAAGACTTCTCTGCTTAGAGGCTTTGTGAAAATATCTGCTAATTGGTCTTCCGTCCTGCAATACTCCACTTGAATAATGCCTTCTTTTACCAACTCTCTTAAGAAATGAAATCGAATACGAATATGTTTCGTTCTTCCATGAAGTACTGGATCCTTTGTTACTGAAATGGTTGAACTATTGTCACAAAGTAGTGTTGTTGGACTGATCTCTTTATGCTTCAGACATTCCAAAATTCCTTGGAGCCAAACAATTTGACATCTTGCTAAAGATGCAGCGATATATTCAGATTCTGTTGTAGAAAGAGCAACAACAGATTGTTTCTTCGAACACCATGAAATTGGCCCACTTCCAAGACTAAAAACATAGCCTGAAGTGCTTTTACTATCTTCAACGCTTCCTGCTAAGTCACTATCAGTATATCCAAAAAGATTTATCGGAATACAAGCTTGATAAAAAATACCATAATCAATGGTTCCTTTGACATATCGCAGAATTCTTTTTGCAGCCTCCCAGTGATTAGAGTATGGTTTCTCCATGAACCTGCTTACTAAACTTACCGCAAACATGATATCTAGTCTTGTTGCAGTCAAATACATCAAATTTCCCACCAAACTTCGAAACACAGTGGAATTCACAAGTTTGCCTTCACCTTCTTTACTTAATTTTAACCCTGTGATGCATGGAGTTGATACAAGATTTGCATTCTCCATTCTGAATTTTTTTAAAATTTCTTTTGCATAACTTTCTTGTGAAATGAAAACCCCTTTCTTGGTTTGATGAACTTCAATGCCAAGAAAGTGATGTAACTTACCCAAATCTGTCATTTCAAATTCTTTCATCATGGAGGCTTTAAAATCTTTTAACACTTTCAAATTATTTCCTGTAAAAATGAGATCATCAACATAAAGACTTACAACCATGAAGCTTTCTTGTGATGTGCCTTTGATGTAGAGAGTGGGCTCGTATGGACATTTCCAGAAACCATTTTATTCAAAGTATGAATTGATTCCGCTATACCAAGCCCTTAGTGACTGTTTCAATCCATAAAGCACCTTCTTCAATTTGTAAACTTTGTTTTCTTCTCCCTTCTTCACAAATCCAAGTGGCTGCTTAACATAAACTTCCTCTTCCAAAAAACCATTCAAAAACGTAGATTTCACATCCATTTGAAATATACTCCAATTATTTTGAGCTACAAGTGAGATAAGCAAACGAACAGTGTCAAGTCTAGAAACTGGAGCAAATACCTCAGTGAAGTCTTCTCCTTCCTTTTGTTTATACCCCTTTGCAACTAGCCTCGCCTTGTTTTTATTGATGGAGCCATCTGAATTCATTTTTATTTTATACACCCATTTTACACCAATAGACATCTTGTTCGGAGGCAGATTTGTAAGCTCCCACGTTTCATTCTTTTCTATGGCTTTCATTTCTTCTTTCATGGCTTGTTTCCACTTTTCTTCTTTTGATGCTTCATCATAAGAAATTGGATCTTCTCCTGCAAAGAAAGCAAAAAATACAGTATCATCTGGATCAATTTGCTCAGTTGACTCATAAATTTTTCTTAAGCTTTTTGTTCTTCTTTGAGGAGTGCTTTGAGGAGAGTTTTCTCGAGATGAGTGAGAAATAGGCTCGCTTTCATCTTGAGAATCGTCATTAGTATTACAAAAACTTGACCAATTTTCAGGAAAATCAACTTCTGAGTTAAATGAAGAATTTTCATCAAATCGGACATCTCGACTAATCACAATCTTCTGTGTCACTGGATTGTATAGCTTGTAAGCTTTGCTCCTTTCACTGTAGCCGATAAAAATATATTTTTCTACTTTATCATCCAATTTGTTCCTCAATGCATCCGGAATGTGTGCATAAGCAACACATCCAAAAGTCCTTAAGTGACTAACTTTTGGCTTCAACCTGAACCATGCTTCATGAGGTGTGAAATTGTTCAGACTTTTTGTAGGAGACCTGTTAATCAAGTAAACAACACATGATACAGCTTCTGCCCAAAACTTTTTCTCTAGCATTTTCATTTTCAGCATGCATCTTGCCATTTCCATGATGGTTCGATTTTTTCTTTCACTTACACCATTTTGTTGTGGTGTATGCCTTACTGTCAATTCATGCCTAATTCCATCATTTTTGCAATCTTTCTCAATTGGAAGATATTCACGACCTCTGTCGGTTCTTATTGTTTTAATTTGACAACCAGAAAATTTTTCAGCTTCAGCTTTGAATTCCTTAAAGGCTTGAAACGATTCAGATTTTTCTTTGAGAAAATAAACCCAAACTTTCCTCGAGAAATCATCAACAAAAGTAATAAAATATTTGTTACCTCCATGAGAAGTTATCGGCATTGATCCACATAAATCTGAATGAACTAATTCCAACAACCTTTTTGATCTCCATGAAGATTTTTGAGGAAATGGTTCTCTATGTTGTTTTCCAAGTTGACATTCTTCACAAATCTGATTTGTTTGAATAATTTGAGGAAGTCCTTCAACCATCTTCTTTGCTGCTAGCAATTTTAGGCTGTCATAATTTAAATGATCATACCTGTCATGCCATAACTTGAAAATTCCTTTATCAATAGTAGAGAAACAAGAAATGTTAGCAACTTGAAGTTTTATAGGAAAAAGATTATTTGAAGTTACTCCAATTGTTGCTATCAACTGATTTTTCTTTGACAAAAAATAAGCATTATCATGAAAATGAATATCAAACCTCTTCTTCAAAAGGTGACCGGTGCTAAGCAAATTATTTTTTTAACCAGGAACATAATAAACTTCAGACATCTTCTCCACTTTACCAGATTTTGTTTGAAAAATAACTTCACCAACACCTTGAATTTTGTACGCTCTATCATCTCCAATTTTTACCTGTCCATGGTTAGATTCAACCAAGTTTGAAAATAAGTTCTTGTTTCCGGTCATATGTTTACTTGCACCACTGTCTAAATACCAAACATCATCCATATTATCACCTTGGAATGCCAACAACAAAGTATCCTGCACATCTTTTTCATCAGTTTTATTTTCATGCATCAATCAGTCTCATTTTGTGTTCCCTCCATTCTAAAACGACATTCTTTATATGTATGACCGGGTCTATGACAATGGTAACATTCAAAATAGCCACGACCTCTTCCTCTTTGATAGCCATTACCTTTTTGATAGCCATTACCTCTTTGATAGCCACGACCTCTTTGGTAACCACGACCTCCTCCTCTTTGGAAGTTTTTGATCAGATTTTCTCCACCTTCATTTGAATCATTTTTGTTTACATAGCCTCTTCCTCTGCCTTGAAAATGAAAGTCTTTACCTCTAAAGTTGCCATTACCACCACGACCATAGTGAAAACCACGGCCTCCCTTAAATGAAACTTGGGATTTAAGAGCTTGATCAGGAAGATAAGAAGGATTTCTCTGATTTATCCTAACTTCATGAGCCTTCAGGGTCCCTTGTAAATCTTGTATAGTAAGAGATGAAAGATCTTTGATTCTTCAATAGCTACCACAACATAATCAAATTTTGGTGGTAAACTACGAAGAACTTTTGCAACAACTTTCTCATCATCTAAAACTTCACCATTGGATGCCATTTGATTTACAACTGAATTAACTCTTGTAAAATAATCTGCAATACTTCCATTCTCCTTCATTTCTAATTTTTCAAATTCCGTTCTTAAGGTTTGGAGGCGTACCTTTTTTACCTTTTCCTCACCTTTGTATGTAACTTGAATAATCTCCCATACTTGCTTTGAGCTTTTAGCTTTAGCAACTCTTTCATACACCGGCATCTCAATTGTTTGATAAATTTGGAGACGCGCCTTGCTGTCCTTCTTTCGATTTTCCTTCAAATTATTTTTCTGTGCTTGTGTCAAAGCATCTTCGTTTTCTGAATCCTCATATCCTTCTTCCACAATATTCCATAAATCAATTGACTTGAGCAATAACATCATATTGTCTCTCCAATAATCATAATTTTCTCCACCAAATCGAGGAATAAGTGAAGTCATGTTGCTAGAATTTGCCATTATGACGTTGCTTTGTAAAATTAACAAAGATAAAACTGGTCTGCTCTTTACTTAAGAACAAGTCTGCTTCCTCTTCGTGGTGGACCCTTACTAATTACAACATTCAGAATTCACTTGGTGCGTTGTCTTCATGGTGGACCCGTGCAGAGAACTAATTACTTTAGATGAACAAGTTGCTGTTGATATGCTTGCTGACAAGCTCCTATTTGTGGCCTTCTTGACTTACTCGCACTTCTGCAAATTACTTGTTGTGATGGTCCCACTTTCCTTTCAAGCTCTGATACCAATTTGATAGATAATTAGGAGGAGAATATATTTTAGGGAGGAAGTGAAATGTAACTTTGGAGAACATAAGAACACTTTGATTTCACTTGCTTCAAATGATTCAAGTACATGACAATTTATAGGACTCACAGGATACTTCTAGAGCTACCATAATAATTACTACATGACCAAATTCATGTACATGAACCTAACTATTACTTGTTCCAAGACATTTTAAATACATTCATGTACATACATATATCATGTATTTATACATTACATATTCATGTATTTAATTAATTTATGAACATTCTAGAATCAATTTGGTTTACTTTTCTAACATGAAGGCTAGAGTTCTTCTCTATGCCACATTCATCTAGCATGTACTCATCTTTGAGATGTACACCAGAAAAATACAGCTCCTGAAAATATTCACAAATTCCTTCCCTCTCGCATAACATTCTCTTAACATTATTCATTGTTTCGGATTTCTTAACACTTAACGAAATCTTTTTTCAGAGTTTAAAGAATATGGTAATCTGCAACAGCATGCATCATGAAACAAGGATTCATAATAAGTATCACAGAAGTATGTGTGTTAATTAGGAAATAAATTAAAAGCTTCTTCCTAGTATAGCAACAAATAGACTTTAATGTTGCGTTTAGATTGAGGGAATATAATGGAGGAAGAAATTGATGAAAAAAGTGTATTTAATGGTTAGTTTGGAATATAAACCATTTCAATGGAATAAAAAATATTCAATCTCCTTATTTTTTATTTCATGTAGGAGGTGGTAGAATAAAATCTCATTCCAATAGAATGGATATATGTGATAATTTTGTCATCATATTACACCATCCACTACCAACAACCAAACTTACACTTGAAATACCTTAAAACCATTTCATTCCTTAAAACCATTCCATTCAGGAAATACCTTAAATTTGCAGCTGAAGATGAAAGTTATGTTCGTGGTTGTTATGAAGATACTGTTTAGTTTAGCTCCAAGGAGTTTTCAGAAATAATCTTGTTAGATCGTATTAATTTTTATTGTTGAGCTCTTCCTGAAGAATCAATCTTTTCGGATGAGAGACTCCGATGATGTAATATTTGAAAACTAGTGGATGTCGCATGATATATTGCACGACATGTTGTTACTTGAGAATCAGCTTCCTATCAGTTTCATTGCAGGGACTAATATTCAACTTCTTGGAAGGTTCTTGGTATGTTTAGATGTCCTTTCTTGATTATGCGCATGAATATTTTAAGGATGTAGGAAATACAGTGAGACTTCGGTTGACTGATAATTGTAGTCACGCAAGGCATTTTGTTGAGTTATTAGTATATCTTCACCAGCCTTCTCGTGAAAGACAAGGAGCAATGGGTTCTAGTAAGTTTGAATACACCCGAAGTGCAAGTGAACTACACGAACATAACTAATAAACACTCCCAAAGACGTGGACCTCCTTATTAAACATAACATAATTGAGAATTTTTTGGGTGAAAGTCAACAAGTGGCTGGCCTATTTAACAATCTTTACAAGGAAATTCTACCGGATCAGAGTCAATTCTATTTTGCTAAAATTTGTGGCGATCTGGACGAATACAGCAAAGACTTCATGCACAAGTGGAAGTCAAGGTGGTTCAGGTGGATGGTAATCTTGAAAAGTAATTATTATCAAACAAAAATAAAAATATCATGAAATATAGAATATAGTTAAAATAAACAAGTTTATGTAGAGCAGTTTAAGAACCGGTGCACCACCTATTCAAGAAGCGGTGTGGTGCACCGGCGGTTTAAAGGCAAATATTATAACCGCACCGCATTGGTCCCGATTTAAATTTTTTTGCAACAAAACCGCGCTAGTGAAGCCAATTGTTCGGATAAAAACCGGTCAAACTGGTTTCGAATCGATTTCGGTTCAGAGTGTCATCCCTAGAGCAGTTCAAAGACTAGTGCACCACCTATTCAAGAAGCACACCGGCAGCATAGATGCCTTCTTTCCACATCTACGTACCCTAGGTATGTAGCGAAAGTCACCATTATTTTATCCTATATTATTGCTTGACGAAGACATGACTCCTAATTCACATAAACAAGAGAAAGAAGGGATGAGGTATTTTAACACACCTTGTGGGCAACTTTTAAATTGAATAACAACAATAAATTTATGAAAAATAAAGTAAAGTTAGAGAAGAAATTAGTTGATATACATACCTTACTTGTAAATATGATGAATTAATATCCTTGATCAAAGCTAGAGAGAAACTACAAATGTTCTAAATGGTAGAAAAGAGATGTTAAGGGTGAACAAATGTAAGGAAGTGGGAGTTTTATAGCCAATGTATATGGTGAGAGCATATTGGACAAATTCCAGCCTTATTTGACCGTTAGAATCATGCATCACGCTCAGTTAGTTTGAAAGGAAAATGTAATTTTTTTACTTCACCTCAAAACCTCAGGTGTTTAAATGTAACTTTCTAGACAACAGGTGGTTAAGTGGGAAAATGGTAAAACCTCAAGTAGTGAAGTGAAATTTACCCTTACAACTATTATCTAGGCACATACTAACATGTGTGTGCACTATAAAATCAATGTAGAATTGTGGAAGGTAAAAATCGAAATTTATAAGAAATTTACTATTTAAAAGAAAGTTAAAAGAATAAATAAAGAGAAAAATAAGGAAGTGAATAGATAATAGATAATTTATTTTAAAAGTTGTAAGTGAGTTTTATCTCATAAACAATTACAAAAGAGAGTGTTAATAATTACGAGATTAAAAAATTTTCAGTTTAAAAAGAAAGATATAATTGAGATTATTAAGTGAAGACATCAAAAATCTTGCCCTCCCTTAATAATATAGATAATAAGTTACAATTTTATAAAACATTTTATTTATCAGAACAATTTTATTAGTACCAATTCGACTATATTATTCGACAAATTTAGTGTTTTTGATAGAAGTTATTTTAAAAGTTAGCATAAACTTAAATACCACCTTAGTACACAATTGAAAATTTATTTATTTCAAATATTAGGGACGAAATTATTAATATGTGTATATATGTTAATTTTTGAGATGACATTCCTTTGCTCATTCCACTGGTACTTCCGCCAACCTTTCCGACGTTTCTGTAGTACCAAACTTGAAGAATTTCAGTTAGGGAACCGCTATTTATACAACAGAAAATGATATTTTCACAACAAAAGTGTCGCTATAGATCCTATAGCGACGATTTTTACCGTCGTTATACATCTACAGCGACACTTTTGTTGTGAAAATATCAAAAAATGTTGTGAAAATATCAATTTAAAATATTAGAAGTCTTAGTTTTTTGTTTAAAATGAAAGTGTGACACAGTTTAGAAAAGACAGTAGAAGCATGGCCTGACATTTGACAAGGCTTATATTCCGTTCCTTTTATACAACCTTAAATAATGCATTAATACATATAAGGAATGAGGTATATAAAGTTTTGTTTTAAACATTAATGGTAGTATAACAATATTACGTTTTTTATGTAAAGGTAATAGAATGGATTGAGTATTTAATGCATTGAGATGTCGAATTAGACACTTAAATTGAGATAGAGTAGTACAGATTTCAAATTTAACATTGTATGGAAGTGTTTGTGCGAAGGCCAAGTCAAGTTGGAGAATCGAATCTATTTTTAAATTAGATTGTAGATTGGAGTTTAATTGCTTCTATTTGTTTCGCCATGGGATGTTTGAGTTTGATTGTTCTCTGTGCTTCTGCTTGATTATTATTTGGAATTTTATTATTTGTACTCAAACCTCTCTGTTTTTCCCTTTTGAATTGTTTGTTTGTGATTTAGTAATCATATTTTAATTGACTATGGGCATGTGTCACTCCTTTTCTTTATACTAGCTGCTAGCTTGTATAAAGTTGGGTATTGAATGGGTATCTGTATGAATTTGATTTCAGTTAATCCATATTTCGTAATGTATCTTCTTATGTAGTTCTTTCTTGTAAACTAGACTATTATTTTAAGTATCATAAAAAAAAGTTCAAGAGAGTTATAAAAAATATATACAAATCTTAGAGATTTATGCAATCCAGTAAAGCTGAATTTAATAAACGTTAATGAATTAGACTGATGATATAAAAACTAACACAGATTGACATGAATTTGATCTTTGTATACCACAAAGCTTTTTGCTTAACAGCACTTAGATCTTTCTGCATAAGAATGGAAGTTGATGTTTCCATCTTTTTGTCTCTATTTGGTACTCCCGCTGCTTGCATCGGCCTCTCTCATGGCGGTTCCTTCCCTCACTACTAGTCTCCTAATCCTCTCTCTTCACTTACTACTCATTTTAGTATCCTGTTTCGCATTTCGGCTGCTGCTCCATTCCCGGTGGGGAATTCCCAATGCTCCATCTCTTTCTCCCAATCTCTTGATAATCATGGTTCTCTGCCACAAGTTACTACTCTTGTTGCGCACATGTTGCCCACTCCTATTAGTGAACGCCACTTACAGCAACACCAATCTCTTTCCCCACTTGCTTCCTTCCTGTATTTTCTTCTTCTTTTTCTTTGGACATTAGCAAGAGCTTCCATTTTCAAAGGATCACATCTACACCTCTCCTCTTTTCTTGAGCTAATATGCTCACGCGAATTCTCTCTTTCTTGAGCTAATTTGCTCGCGCGTATCCTCTCTTTCTTGAGCTAATATGCTCATGTCTCTCATCTCTTTCTTAAGCTAATTTGTTCACGTGTATCCTCTTTTTCATGAGCTAATCTGCTCACACCACTTCTCTCTTTATATATATATATATATATATATATAGGAAAAATGTAGGTACACAGTTGTGTAGTGCACAATAGGCTATAACAACGATTTTCTAGGGCTATAGCGACGGTTTGTCCGTCGCTATAGACAGAATATCTATGACGACAGACAAACTGTCGCTATAGCCCTGGAAAACCGTAGTTATAACCTACTGTGTAACTACACAGCTGTGTAGCTACATATAGCCCTATATATATACATAGAGAGCTTCTTATACATACCACCTGCATGCAGGTTTGCCACGTGGCGCATGCGGGTGGTATGTATAGGAAGCTCTCTCCCTCTCTCTCTCTCTCTATATATATATATATATATATATATATATATATATATATATATATTCTCCCCTGCTTCATGGAAACCAAGTGCGCCACCAATTGTTTTCTCTCTCCATGCATTTTCCCACTCCTCCCACTCCTGAATATGCATATATAAATATAATATATATATATATATATATATATAGAGAGAGAGAGAGAGAGAGACCCGTATGTCATATCTTTCACTTGTTACAACAGAGAGTGCTGATCATTCTCCCAATGTTGTTGTCGTTTTCCACTTCTTTCCTCTTCCTCTGGGAAATAATGTTTCTTCTTGTCTTCCCACTACTTCTTCTCCCTTGCATAAAAAAAAGTGAGGTATCAGATTCTTCTCTCTAGGTTGTCCCCAAATTCTTGATCAACTTCATGGTTTTCACTTCATCATTCCCAAGCATTGTACCCCCACTTGCACTTTCATCTTTTTTTTGGTTTCACCAACCACCATAATGGAGGAACCACATATATAGGCTAAAAATCTATATCGATCTTTTTCTCTCTCCTTCACATGCATACTCTTTCTCTCTCCTGCATGTTTTCTTTTCCTTTTCTTCTCAAGCCCCTAACATCCCACTTGTTTTCTCTCTTTCTGAACCATTTCACCCTCATCTTGTTTTCAACCATTTCTACACTTACCTCTTCTTTATTTCTATTATTATTGTTTTCAACATTGGTCTTTCTCCTTCATCCGCAAACAAGTCCAAAGTGGTGCCCTTCATGTCGCCCTCCGCAGATGATCAGTTGGCTAATGCGCTCACAAAGTCGCGCTCAATTTCTTAATCTCAAGGACAAGATTGGAATCTCCACCAGTAGCTCCAACTTGAGGGGGCATATAGAAGAATAACAGTCCCACTAGCTTAGTAGTCCCACTAGCAGTCCACTAGTAGTAGTCTTCTAGCAGTTCCCTAATAGTCTGATTCCTTGCATTTGTTTAATGTTGTTTCCTTGTATTAGTAAGCCTATAAATAGAGAGCAGCACTCTCTCTTGTAATCATAGAAGTCATAATATATTAAAGTCTTATTCTCCTTATTTGTTCCATTACATATTCAGTTATAACATGTATGTGGTAGAAAACGATAAAATTAGCTTTAATTGGAGCCACATACTATTCTCTTTAATTTTTGATAAGTTGGGGGGACTTGGAAGCTATAATTCATGTTATATGTTTGCTTCATTCTTTTACGATTCTAAATTTAATGACCTGCAAGTCCAGTAATATGCTTGCAAAACTCATTTATTTGATGTGCTTCTAAATTACTTATTTACAATCCGGGGATGTATCCACTTCATGTTCTGCATTTTGATAGTATTCTTCTTTTGCAAGCATATTATTATGATTTGTATTTATTAAAATTTATTGTATTTATAAGTAATTCGTATTTTTTGTTCTTTCTTTCCTGGCAACAAATCCATAATCTTATCATGTCACTCAATTATACTGGAATAGAAATCAAGACAGCACATTCTCTAGAATCTTGGAATTGAGGTGTTCTTGTTATGGTATCAGGTTCTATGCATTTAAAGGATTTCAATGGCAGGAGGAAATTTGTCCAGACATTTTTTCTTGCACCTCAGGAGACAGGTTACTTTGTTCTTAGTGATATCTTTCACTTCATTGAGGAGGATCAAATTCTCCAGCTTCCAGTAACCTATTTAGCTCCAACCAATCCCGATTCCAAACTGAATGCTTCAACTGTTATTCGAGATCAAGGTATAGTGATTGGACTTGTATTTTAGGAGTTTGTTAACTGATTTAAGTTGAATCTATAAAGAGCTGTATAGCTGTGCATAAGATATTAGTCTTGAACTTAATGCTCCAACTAAACCTTGAGAACACATTACCATTATTGGACTTGTACTCCATTCAGTTCCCTAAATACTAATCAGAATCAGAGAGAGGATTAGTCTATCTGCTTTTGAAATATTAGTTTTCCTATTTAAATGCAGTGTATTTTTATTTTAGGGGTAGACTGTAGATGACAATAGTTTTTCTGCAGTGCCCAGCTACATGCTTGGTGGAAATTTCCGGACAAGAGAGTTTGTGATTCCTGCTAATGTTGAGGAAAATGGTCCGGTTGACAATTACAGTTTCGCTGAGCAACGGCTGCAGCAAGTCCCAGAGACTGAACATATACATGAAGATAGTTTTGCAGTACGGTCAAATGGTTCACTTCAAAGTACAATGAACCCCGTACAAGAGCATCCATCTACTCCTATTGAGGAGCCTGTTGGGGAGCCTCAAAAGCACACTTATGCTTCTATTGTATGCACTATATCTTTGACTGCTATAAATTGACAGTTGTTGTAGCGTTATGGTACTATTATATGGGACTGACTTTCTGCCTAATTGTCATTTGGAAGTTACAGGTTGCTAAAGGGCAATCTGCCCTGGCAGTACCTACCCAGTTGTCTTTGAACAAGACCACGTCTCCTGCTTCAGAGTGGAATCATGTACCAGAGACCTCTAGTCAGCCGTCTTTTGCACCGTCAGTTACTGTTGAAAGGTTCAGGGCTGATGTTGTGGAGGATATTCCAGCTGTAGAAGATGAAGGTTACTTTTCCTAATTCTTGCACTTCTTTTCACTAATTTTAGATCTTTTAAACAGATTTATGTAGAAGAACTAAAGATGTTAGTTCCTAGAAATATCTATTTACTTTGTTCTGTTACTTCTCTGACCTATAGTCTTTCCATATTGCTTTGAATAATGATATGATAAAGAACATATACAAGTAAATGCTAGATTATTTTCTTAATGTACTTGTTTGTCTGCGTGCAAAATTGCCTCGTGTGTTTTTCGCATGCAAGTATTCATGTGGGTGCATGTGCTTGTAGTATCCCCTCTAGTTTTTGATTCCTGAATAACTTGTTCACAGTTGAAATAAATTCTGTCTATGTGAGAAATGTGTCATCTACTGCATCTGCTTCTGAAATTGAGGAGAAATTTAAGAAATTTGGTCAACTCAAGCCTGATCGCGTGGCCATTAGAACGCGAAGGGTTAGTTCTTTCAGCTTATCCTTTAGAATTTTCCCCTATTTCTGCCTCATGGAATGAAACTAAATCCGTAAGCGTACATGTCTAATGTCTTGATGAAGGATATTGATGTCTGCTACGCGTTTGTTGAATTTAAAGATATTGTTGGAGTTCAAAATGCAATCAAGGTAACAAGAACTTCAATTTAGTCTGTTCCAGGTAGGCCTGTTCATCGGTAAAAAACCGTACCGAACCGACCCGAACCGTACCGAACCGGTTACCGAAAGTGACTAAAATTGCGTACCGATACCGGTACCGGTTAGACCGGTTTCCCGAACCGATTAACCGGTTCGGTACCGCTTTTTACCATATTTGTACCGGTTAATTAAAAAGGAATTGGGCTTGTCTAGTGATGGGCTTGTATTAGTTGGTCTAGGTCCACATGGTATATTAGTAAATTAATGTGGTTTAGAAAGCAGAAAACCCTAATATCTAAAATATTAGTTCTTCACGCCTATCACTATCAGAATAGCCGCTCTCTTCATCTTTTCACATTCCTTTTCCCTATTTCCCTTTCATCGCCGCTTTCCACCGTCGTCCATCAATACCGCCATGATCAACCGAACACCTCCCCACACGCCACCACTACTGCCATATATATATATATCACCTCTCAAATCACAACTTCCTCAAATAAGTCGATTCAAGAGGGACATTTTGTATGTTTTTCAAGCCGAATTTAACGGTAAGATTGAATTTAAGAAATTTTGAATTTTTTTCCAATTTATAAAAATCGAATCTTGCTGATAAAATCACGATCTTTTATATATATATATATATATATATATATATATATATATATATATATATAATTTTTATTGATTTTTGGATATTTGGTGTAATTAATTGATTAATGAGGCTGGAAGCCTGGAAGTTTGTGGATGGAATGAGAACTGAGAAGGGCATAATGACGATGAAAAGATAATATTTTAATTAACCGGTACAACCGGCTCGGTTTGGTATATACCGAACGAGCTAAAGTCCTTCCCGTTCCCGAACCCGAAAATCCGGTATATACCGGTTCTGTGTACCGAATCCGAACCGGTTATCATTCGTCCCGAACCGGTCGGTTCGAACCGGTTCGGTTTCCCTAAAAACCGAATATACCGAAAGTTTTGCCCACCCCTAGTTCCAGGTGTTCTTTCTCAACAAAATTCACCAGTTCCCATAATTTAAATTTGTTTTTATCATCTTTTTGGTTCTTCTTTTTTTGAAAAAAATAATATTCAGCTGCCTGGATCAAGATTTATCACTTTTAATTATACTATCTCATCATGGCAGAATCTAGTTCCATTAATAGTGCTGGTACTATTTCTCATTTCGCACAATCAGGTATACACTCTTGTGCTCTTAATGTCTCATCTACTTACCCTAGTTGGATTATAGACACAGGTGCCTCGGCGCATATGACTGGGTCCCCAATCTTTTTACTTCATACACGCCCCACTCTGGAAAGGACAAGGTTAGAGTAGCCAATTGCTCCCTGTCTTCTATTTCCGGGAGTGGCTTTGTCATTTGTACCCCTTCATTAACATTATCATCTGTTCTCCATATCCCTTCATTTATTGTAAATTTACTATCTGTTCAACGTCTTTGTGAATCCCTACACTGTTCAGTAACCTTTTTTCAAAATCGTTATGTTTTTCCAGATTGGTGACAGGGCAAAGGATTGGCAGTGGTAGTGCAGTTAACGGTCTCTATTATTTAGATGTTCCCTCGTCTAACATGCCATCTACTCAGGTTCAGGCTCTTCACTCTACTTCTCACCCATGCTTGACCTCTCTCTATCAATGGCATCGACGTTTGGGACATCCTTCCTTTTCAGTATTGGAGTCTTTATTTCCATCTTTAGTTAAGCATTTAACAGAAATCAGTTTTTGTGTGAACCGTGTGAATTAGGTAAACACAAACGTTCTACTTATTCTGCTACTAACAATCGACATTCTGAACCTTTTGCCATTATCCATACTGATATGTGGGGACCC
Organism: Aralia elata; assembly: GCA_034770075.1. Classification (NCBI taxonomy): domain Eukaryota; kingdom Viridiplantae; phylum Streptophyta; class Magnoliopsida; order Apiales; family Araliaceae; genus Aralia; species Aralia elata. The sequence continues at coordinate 12,822,817 of CM068384.1, forward strand.
TCTCGAGTTGTCTCCCGTTCTGGTCATAGATGGTTTGTTAGCTTTATTGATTGTCATTCTCGTGTCACTTGGATTTACCTTTTGCGGACAAAAAATGAGGTATTTGCTTGTTTTCAAGACTTTCATAAAATGATTCAAACCCAATTCGACGCTAAGGTCAGAATTCTCCATAGTGATAATGGTCGTGAATATAGTAATAATAATGTTTTTGAATCTTATCTCTCTTAGCATGGCATTATTCTTCAAACCTCCTGTGTCTCAGCCTCAGAACAAAATGGAGTAGCGGAAAGGAAAAATCAACACTTGCTAGAGGTAGCCCGCACTCTTATGTTCACTATGTCAACCCCTAAATTTCTTTGGGGAGATGCGGTTCTGACTGCTGCATTTCTTATAAACCGTCTTCCTTCTAGAAATCTTGGGAACACGAGTCTCATCTCTTTTCTCCAACACACGATCAGTCCTTCTCCTTCACCTCGAGTTTTTGGTTGCGTGTGCTTTGTTCATGATAAATCTCCCACTCGGGAAAAATTAGATCCCAAAGCTATTAGGTGTGTTTTCATTGGTTATTCTCCAACCCAAAAAGGTTATAAATGTTATCATCCTTCTTCTAACAAAGTCTTTGTCACTCGGGATGTCACTTTTTGGGAATTGGAACCTTTTTATTCTTCTTCACCTTCTCCTCAGGGGGAGAATGTTATTAATGAGGAGAAGCTTCCTGAGGCTAGTATCACAAGCTCTATTTTTCCTATTCATGTTATTGTTTCTGATAATTCTACACAGGGGGAGTTACAGTATACTAAACAGAATGAGTTTGAGCCTGAGTTGAGGACCTATGCACGAAAAGGCAAGAATAAGGTTACCGTTTCTACACCACTACACCAACTTTGTTCTGGACCTAGTCTTGATAATGGTAATGGTGAGAATCTTAATCCTACTTGTTCTTCTAAAGATACTGACATCCCTACTTGTTCTTCTAAAGATACTGACATCCCTACTTGTTCTTCTGATGATACTGACATTCCTATTGCTCTTGGAAAAGGGGTTAGAGCTTGTACTCAACATCCTATTTCTAATTTTCTAGCTTATAGCAAATTATCTGCATCATATCACTCCTTTGTTTCTTCTTTGTCTTCAATATATGTTCCTCAGGGGTAGAGAGAAGCATTTAGTGATAAGAATTGGAAACAAGCTATGAATGAGGAGATGAATGCCATAAAAAAGAATGATACATGGGAACTAGTCACTCTTCCTTACGGAAAAAAGGTAGTTGGATGCAAGTGGGTATATACAGTCAAACAAAATTCTAATGGAACGGTTGAGAGACTCAAAGCCAGACTAGTTGCAAAAGGATACACTCAAACTCATGGGATTGATTACCAGGAGACATTTGCTCCTGTAGCGAAGATGAACTCTGTTCGTACCATAATCTCATGTGCAGCAAACTTCGGCTGGGATCTTCAACAATTAGACGTAAAAAATGCATTCCTTCACGGTAACTTGGAGGAGGAAGTGTACATGGACATACCTCCTGGTTCTGCTTCATTCATCTGGTTACTATGGATAAGGTTTGTAAGCTACGAAAGGTTTTGTATGGTCTAAAGCAATCTCCTAGAGCCTGGTTTGGTAGACTCCACAGAGCAATGATAAGGTTTGGGTACAAGCAGAGTCGAGCAGATCATACTCTTTTTGTCAAACAGATAAAGGGTAAGATTACCATTCTTATTGTTTATGTTGACGACATTGTGGTGACAGGGGATAATAAAGAAGAGATAGTTAATCTCAAAGCGAGACTGACCAGAGAGTTTGAGATTAAAGATCTTGGTCCTTTGAAATATTTTCTTGGTATTGAAGTTGCAAGATCTTCCAGTGGCATCTTTCTATCTCAAAGGAAGTATGTTCTTGATCTATTAACTGAAACTGGCATGTTAAAATGTAAGCCTGCTGATTCTCCTATTGAAGTTAATCATCATCTAGTAGAAGGCACAGGACCTACAGTTGATAGAGAAAGATATCAACGTTTGGTGGGACGATTGATATACCTCTCTCATACGAGACGCGATATATCTTATGCTGTGGGAATAGTGAGTCGGTATATGCATGACCCTCGACATTGCCACATGGAAACTGTTTACAGAATTCTGAGGTATCTTAAGTCTTCTCCTGGAAAAGGATTATTGTTTGCACCACATAGTCATATAAAAGTTGAAGTTTTTTCCGACTCAGATTGGGCTGGTTCGATAGAGGATCGTCGGTCTACAACGGGTTACTGTTCATTTGTTGGAGGTAATCTTGTTACTTAGCGTAGTAAGAAACAGTCTGTGGTGGCAAGATCTAGTGCTGAGGCTGAATATCGAGCTATCGCCTTGGGTATATGTGAATTAATGTGGCTTCGAACCCTGCTAGAAAATTTGGGTGTTACAACTAAAAGGCCTATGCAGTTATTTTGTGATAATAAGGCAGCCATTAGTATTGCAAACGACCCAGTGCAGGACGATAGAACGAAGCACATTGAGATTGACACACACTTCATCAAAGAAAAGTTAACCAGTGGTCTTATTTGCTTACCCTTTGTAAAATCAGAACACTAGCTTGCTGATATTTTGACAAAGGGTCTTAGTAGTAAGATGTTTCATCCTTTGTGTTTCAAGTTGGGTATGCGAGACATCTACACACCAACTTGAGGGGGAGTGTTAGAAGATAGTGGCTAAGAACATGGTTATTTTATTAAGAAACATGTTTCTTGTATTAAGGAAAACAAGTTTCCTTGTTTTCCTCCTTTTTCATTTGTTAATTCCTAGACCTCGTGTATAAATATAGCAATTCACATATTGAAAATATAAGAGAGATTACATTCTTACAGTTTGTTTGTCTTTAATAATTTGAATCATTAAATTTCTGCTTCAACATCATCCCTATTATATTTAACCTAAATATTCCACTTGGTATCACTGGCATGACATATTTTACAGCAATCTTTTCTTGTAATTATGTTTATCTATTTTCCAAGCATAGTGTCTTGTGTTAGTAAGTATACTCCTATCTTGAAGGGCTGTCGCTTACTGTACATTATGTCATGTCTACTTCCAGCATGTTGTCATTTTCTAGCTGTTTAATCCATAGCCTTTATAACATTCACTCGAGTTATTACCCAAAAAAAGGAACAGGAAAAAAAAACGTTCAATCGAGTTTTATGTTTTTGTATGATGGATGAATTTTCTTTGTAGTAATCCCCTGTATAGATTCTTCTACCTCAATACTGTTGCTTCTTCCTGTCATTGCTATTGTCATATTACTTCTGAATTTGCTTCGCTAGGACCATTGCATTAGTATATTCATATATGACATTCTAGTCTATCAAAATATAAATAGTTTAAGCTGCATACATAATCCCTATATATGACTCAATGTTGATGATGAATCTTTAATGTTAGGTTTATTGCCATTTCGTCACATAATTAAATTTCCTATACAGGAGGAAGAGGTAGAGGCAGGGGTAGCTACCATATGGATGCATCAAGGGGGCGTTTCGGTGCTCGTAATTTTAGCAGGAGTAGCGGTCAGGATGGTGACTACAACAGACCGAGAGGGAATGGGTACTATCGGCCCAGTTCCCGGCAAGAAAGAATGGTTTCGGACAGTCGGGAAATGTCTAGGAATGGACCAGATCTTTCAGATTAAAGAGCTCAAATCTTTCTGAAAACCAGGGAGACAGTTTTGGGTAAACTCATTTTTGTTCAGCACATTCACAGTATAGTTCTCGAGAACAGAAAATGTTTTTAGAATGCATTTCTATTAGATGTACTGGCAAAAAAGCAGAGCCATATAATTTTTGTGTAGCTTCTCAATTATTACATTAAATAAACTTAGTGGATTGGTTTATGCAGTTTTGGGTGTCTACTCTTTGTGAAATTAAGGTCATTCCAGTTTTATCTTATTGATCATCTCTTTTTTGGCCTCATCTGAGAACTTCCTAGTTTCCATTCGACCATATGTACTCATCTGACAACTCATCGTGCCAAAATACAAATGTTGAAGCATGCGTACGCAAGAGCAGAAACACCACCTTACTGAAAAGGAAGTTAACGTAGCTGTCACTCTTTTATTCCTTATATTAATCTTACTGGTCTTGCTCGAGTCGAGCTCGAACCGGACTAACAGATAGGGTTTGACTCGTGGATAGCTCAGTTCATTTATAGCTTAATTCCACTCACATGGTTACATGTTATCACCTTTTTCTATTTGTTTGATAAAGTTAAAGGTTCAATGAAATATAGAAAAATGTTGAATTTATTTAGCAAGAAAATTTGCATGTGTTGAACAAAAATTAATGAAAAACAAATTAAAAAGAAGCAATTGCATGCTCTACAAATACAAATATTTTTTAAATCAAATTTTACCAACTTCACCCAACCTTAACTCCATATAATCCAAAGCCCTTTTATGTTATACGAGATTATGGTTCCGACTTCAGTGAAGACATTTTTTAACAGCCTGAGTGAAGGCAATACTTTATATATGTCTTAGTTTATAGCCTTAGCTGGGACATTATTATATTGCCATTATGAACTTATTCAATTCATGCAAGTTTTTAAGTTTTATATTCCTTCGACCCACTATTCAACAAATTTATGCTCAAATCTTATAGTATAAAAAGATAAATTATGTCTTCGAAGATGGAAATGAAAATGATGGAAATGGAATTTAATAAGTGAGATTTCGAGTAAGTGTTTCCATAATTTTTTTCTGTCCGAAAAAAGGATTCATCGAAATAATGAGTCGCCATTGATATCGACACATCTGAGATCGCCAAATATTCGGAAGTTCCTCTATTCAATCCTTTTCCTTCTTCTTGTTGTTGGATATCTCATTTGTATACATCTTCTCTTTGTTTCGTAATACCCAGAATAGCGAAATCTGTGCAGTATGCTAATTGCTGCTAGTAATACAACCATACCAAAAAAACAAATCCGGCCAACCATTAATTTTAGCCACACTAGTTCCATATGGTACCATTTATTCACCTTGGGATACAATCTTTAAAGGAAGCAAAAGACACAGAAATAAATTTGAAGACCAAAACTAAGAACGATGCTTGAGAGGAAATAGATATTTAAGAATTCACATTTGCTCTCCCGTTTTGTGTCACATCTAAATAAGTAAAACAATACAGAATACAGAAAAGCAAGGGGATGGGACAAAAGATTCGATATAACTCACGGGGAATGAATTGCTGAAAAATTGATGAAAGCCACATGTCGGAGTTTGTGAAAGTCCACTCCTTCTTCACCATTTATCCCTCGAACCCTATTAATGAATTGCTCAGGCATAGAATCAATTGTCAATTCTTTGAGGGTAAAGAGGAACCTCAAGCCATTCGGAAGCATTTTCAGTTTCTCACACTTAGCAATCAGCAAATCAGAAAGATTGGGCATGGATCCTTCCTCCACCTCCAGTGTCTCTAAGTTGTCAAGCCCCACAAGTTCCAATTTTCGGAGTTGAGGAAATCCTGAAGCAGAGCAAACCATTTTCTTCCCCATAAAGGCACCGGAACTTAGTGTGAGGTTTCGTAAGGTATCAATCTTCTCGAGAATTGGCATAGGGTCTACCCCGAGGTAAGACATCGAAAACCTCAACGTAGTGAGAGCAATCCTTGATAATACATTGCCAGTTGATAATACAATATTGCCAGTTGGGTCGGTTACTGGTAATGCACTTAGACAACCAATTATTTCCAAGTGATGAAGACTGCGAGAGCCACTCAGAAACAGTTGTTTCACAAGAGATTTCCCTTCTTCAGAATCCAGCTTGCAGTCATCAATGGATAAGGTCGAGTATTGGAGGCTGCTGGAGCTGGTACTTGATAGGTAGTTGATGATCTTCCCGACATCCTCAACACTTTTCCCCACTCGTATTGTTAGTTTTCGAAGATTGAGCAACTTGAAAAGATCATCAACCTCGCACCAATGCGGATCAAAGTTTACAAGTGTCTGCAAGTTGATCAATGAATCTATCCGTAGCTTTGTAATGGTCTTTCCGGATCCAGCTGATACAAAATTTGGAAGATATAAATGCAGCAATCGATCCAAATTTTGTAGCATATATTGTGCTCTTGATGGAATAGAAATACTTCCAGATACCCGTAAATCAAGTGTTTGAATGTGTTTCAGGCGGACCAAAGATGGTGGAAACACTGAGAAATTTGACCCCCTCCAGCTCAGGTATCGCAAGTAAATTTGGTTACCCATTGCTTCTACCAACTTCTTTTGATCATGAGAAGAGTGTGATTTCTCTTTATTTGTCTCGGGACATAATTCCAATCCTTCAATGGCTAAAACTTTTAGTATCTTGAAGTTGTTGAGCTTGGAACTTAAGAATGATGGCAACCGTTCCATGCGACTTTGGAATAATACGAGCGAGTGTAAGTGCTCGCCAACTTCCTTGTCGAGGAGAACATCTTTGATTTTATTAGCTTCATTACCAGGAAAAATGACAACTCGTCGAGTATAGTTGGTTGAAGATGAAGAAGAAGATTCCACTAGTTGATCATGCCGAAAATCAAGGGGCTTGAAGAAATTTTCCTTTTGTGCTTTGCTCATGGATAAGTCCCTCATCAGGTCATGAAGGCGACACGATTTAATCTCCCTGATGGAAGACTCATCTTCTTCGAGTTCTATCTGAACCATACTTCGATGTGAGAGTTCAATCAAATAACGTTCTGCAACATTGAGCCTTGTTTCCTTTCCTATTCGATCCTTGGACAGTATAAAATTTTCAGCCACCCACAGGTGATATAATTTCTCAGCTTCAATTTCAGAATTTTCACCAAATTGCCCCAAATAAAGGAAACAGGGCCTCAACTTATCTGGCAAGTCATCGTAACTGAAATTTAACATCTCGAGTACTTCATCTTGGTGTTGCTGTCCCATTCCTTTGTCCATCTTTAGATGTGACATTACAGTTTCATACACTCTCTCCCATTCTTTCAAGGTCGGTTTTGTAACCAAAATTCCGCCCAGCACTAGTATGCCTAGTGGAAGACCATTGCAGTGACTAATCATTTTTTTCCCCAACGCCTCCATTTGGTTAACATCTCTGCTGTCTGCAGTATAACAAGCAAAAGATATCATGGATAAGTCCCTCAGGGAGATCGTCTTTTGAATCAATGAAAAATGGAATTGATATTTTCATATGTAAAAGCGGTACTTCCATAACATAACACGAATAGTAGGTGAGTCTCACACACACCTCATATGCGAAGAGCAAGAGTAGAATCCATTTCTTCTAAAACTATCCAGTTATTACCGAGAGTCGGAAACTATTTATACAACTTTACTATAACTACTAGTTATGGTCAACTCTAATAAATCTTTACTTAACTATAGTTACATCACAACTAACTTCAGTAACTAATTACTAACTGTTGTTTAGAGCATTATGGAGTTTGGTACTATGGGTTATGACTGCTGCAACGATAGTTTAAAGCATATATACAATATCAGTTTAATAAACTAGCAGTGCAAAAATGGAACGAACCAAAGGAAAAGGAAATTACAAATTACCTTCATAACTTCTTATACACGTCTTTTTTAAGAGTAGCTCCAAACTTTGTTCTTCATTAAGCAGTTGAGGTTGGTGGAGAAAACCTTGGCCATTTGCTACGTGCTCCGCAATTGTTTTATTCCGAGTGGTGACCAATATCTTGCCAGACATACTTTCAGTTGGAAATGCAGCTTTTAAGCAATCCCACGCGTCATTTGACCAAATGTCATCAAGAACTACTAGACATCTTTTTGTATTCTGGATCTCAAAAATTTGATTTACCAACTCCTCTTCCGATAGATTGATAATCGCATTCCTCCTCTCTGGGCTAAGTTTGTAAAGGATCTCTTTCAAAATAGCATCCCTTTTCCATTTCCGGGATATGTACACCCAAGCTAGACAAGCAAAATGTCGCTTAGTCGCCAGGTGAATGTATATCTTTCTAGCAAGGGTGGTCTTCCCCAGACCGCCCATCCCATAAATAGCCAAAACGGATTCGTTGAGTCCATCCTGCGATAAACGAGCTACCAACATATTGATATCTTCCGTCAAACCAATAACTTCTTCATTAATAACGCCAATACTAAAATTCACTGAGAATTGATCAATTCCCCTGCTAGTGCTTGCACCCGCCGAGCTTTCTCCTTGAGAAAAAGATCTTAACCGATCTTTTGGTAAACGAGTGAGTAATTCATAGATCCTGTTTTTGATAGCCTGGATCTTTGATTTAATATTGTTATCAGAGTTTAAAAATCTCTTAACACTATATTTTTTCTTGGATGTAACTTGGTGAACAAAGGTTTCAAAAACATTTGATGCATCATACGCAAGTTCTCTAACGTCTGCAATCCAAGCTTGTACGACTCGTTCATTTTGCCTGCCTTTGGCTTCTTTTAAGTGGCCTTGCAAGGACATTAGCCCCGCCTGAACTTCCTCAACTTGATCACTCAATTCGTTAAGAGCTCCTGCTTCTTCAGTCATCAAATCGCCGAGCCTCCCTACAAGAAAAGAAAGAACAGCCTCGGCCATTTTTTTCTTGTTCAGCTTGAAATGATGATGAAGGAGAACTAATTTATTGAAACTTCTTCTTCTTGTTCATTCAGCAAATCACACAGCCTCTCCGCAAGAAAACTCACAACTGCCTCACCCATTTTTACTCCTCCGATGAGTTTAATCTAAATTTTATGTGTTGGAAAGTTCAAAATTTTGGATTAAGCTCACAAATCTCACCAAAAACTTCATACCCACAAAGAAATCTTATCAAAAACTATATACCCCGAAAGCACAATAACGCGTTTCTTTCTTTCTTCTTTGAGTTTTACGGAAGGTTGGGTTTGTTGTGGGTGTGAACTGACCGAGTCTTCTCTATCAGCAGGGCCCATTCTTCCCTATCAGCCATTATAATCCAATGTTCAAGTGGGCAAACAGCAGGGCTCCTTCTTCTCTGTCAGCCATTATTATAATCTTCCAAACTCTGTCAGCAGCCGCAACATTTGTCCAACAACTCCAATGGAAATTCAACACGTCATCTTCTCTGCTCTATCTCTACGAAGATATTTGTAATAATCGATAAAAAAAAATAAAAAAAAATTGTGCACAGTATAAAAAAAATATAAATTAAGATTTACCATTACATATTTCTATTTTTAAATAATATATTGATCTTATTTTTTATGTACAATTTTTTTATATAATTTGTGCACACATGGTATTATTTTTAAAGTTGATACTCCATTTGTTCTCAAAAGAATGACTAAAGATATAATTTTTTTTGTTCTCAAAAATACGACTAAAAGTATATAAAATAAAAGATAAGTATGTCATTTAGTAGAGTCTTTAATATATATATAAAAAAGTATTCATCACTTTATATAATTGTGTGGGGCCACTAAGGATATATTTAAATTTTTTTATTCTCTTTCTTCTACTTTATGTGTTTCTTAATTTATGTAAAAATGTATTTGTATCATTCTTTTGAAGAGGGAAGTATAGATGAATAAGATATGATACATCAATCATTTTAAGCAAAGTTTCTTATACGACTAGTTAACATTTCCAGTTTTTGTTACTCTTAAAATTAAATCAATGGCAAGTATCATGAAACGTACTTTATTTATACTTTGCTTGACCCATAGAAAGAGTAGTCTTCTTTTTCGAATATTTTCCCATCAGCTAAACATAGCTCCATCCCAACAAAAAAATTTCGTTATCACATCCATAGATAAATTATAGGTGCTTATTCATGAATTATTATAAGTTAGTTGATCACTCCCTCCGTCCCTTTGAATTGACATTTTAGGAGAAAACGCATATTAAGAAATACAATTAATGTTTTGTCTAACTGACCAAAATAGTTATAAAATATCAATATTAACTTTCTAAAATTTATTGAAAAAGATGAAAGAGAAACAAATTAGTATTTAATGTAGGGATAATATGAGAAATTAAATCATTAATGTCTCTTTAAAATTTACAAATGACAAATAAAAAAAACAAATTTCACTTTGTAAAAAGACAAATAAAAAGCAACAGAGAGAGTATATGATATGCAAATTATTAGTTGGGTCAGGTGTATATATGCAACACCCTATTGTTTGTTTAACATAACACTATAAGTACAAATGGAGTATTAATTAGTGGGTCATGTTTGTTTGTAAAAAATTAATTTGGGATTGATTTATTTGTTTTAATTTAACATTACTTCGATTGTTTAATCTTTTGACAATGGACTGTTAGTCCCTTGATGTGGGACTATTAGTTCCATAAAGTCATTTGATAACTTAAAATTGGGAGGGACTATTAATCTCACATTCATCATGAGATTATATAATTCCTCGTAAATAGTCTTATTAAGAATGACAAAAAATAATTCATAGAACTATTTAAAGGACTATGAATCCCCCATCATAGGATAAAATAATCCGAAATTGTATTAAATTAAAAAAAAAAAAAATCTAATTCCAAACATATTGTTTACAAACAAATATAGATTAGGTATTTATTCATGAATTATTACTTAGTTGATTATATCATATACAAATTATTAGTCAGGTGATTATTCATTCAGGAATCATGTGCTGCCAAATTATTAACCGGATATTTAATACATAATTGCATACTGTATGATACAAGTTGAATACATTTAATTGTTTGGTGGGTATATGAAACACTATTGTTTGGTTAACATAACACCACAAGTACAATTGAGTATTCTATCCGTTATAAAATTAAAGATACAATTTTACTTTTAAAATTAAACGACGTTATATTTATAAATTTCAAATCGATGTGAATTTATTTAATTTTAATCGATACAATTATTATAATTATATATAATATAACAAAAATTATATATTAATTACAAAATTTATTTCATTTTAAACTTTTATAAGTCATACTAATTATGAAGTTTAATATGTTATCATTTGATTTCAAAAATTAAATTATATCTCCAATTTTAAAATGCAGGTAATATTAATTAGTCCACTTGACATTAAATTATAGGTGCTTATTCATGAATTATTACTTCGTTGACTATATCATGTAAATTATTAGATAGTTGATTATTTAGGAATCATGTGCTGCCAAATTATTAACTGTGTATTTAATTCATAATATTATATGATACGAGTTGACATACATTTAAGTGTTTGGTGGGTATACACAACACCCTATTGTTTGTTTAACATAACACCACAAGTGCAATTGAATATTCTCTTCGTTTTAAACTTAGAGATATAATTTTATTTTTAAAATTAAACGACGTTATATTTATAAATTTTAAATCGATGTGAATTTATTTAATTTTAATCGATACAATTATTATAATTGTATATAATATAACAAAAATTATATATTAATCACAAAATTTATTTCATTCTAAACTTTTATAAGTTATACTAATTTTGAAGTTTAATATGTATTTCAAAAGTCAAATTGTATCTCCAATTTTGAAATATAAATAATATTAATTAGTCCATTTGACATTAAATTCTAGGTGCTTATTCATGAATTATTACTTAGTTGATTATATCATATGTAAATTATTAGATAGTTGATTATTCAGGAATCATGTGCTGCCAAATTATTAACTGTGTATTTAATACATAATTAGATATTTTTGTATGATACAAATTGAAATACATTTAATAGTTTGGTGGGTATATGCAACACACTGTGGTTTGTTTAACATAACACCACAGTCCACAAGTACAATCGTGTAGTATTAATTAGTCCACTTGACATTAAATTTAGGAAATTGACACTCTTACAACTTTTTTTTTTTTTAAATATTTTCACACGTAGGGTTCAAATTTTAATTAAAATAGAATAACCGTAGTAATTTAATCATGATGAACAACGTGTATTACAACTGTACGCCAACTAATACATTGACTAGCCTAACTAATACATCTAGTAGTTTATTCTATTTGTTTTGGTGTCTTTTCTTATCCACATGACTCAGATCAACTCTCTGAGAAAAATCATCTTGCCATGGGTACTATAGGAAAAAATAAATATGGATTATAAGTATAACAAATTTAATAACAGTTTCTCATACTTCTGTTTGCTTTTTTCCACAAAAATTTATGGCCTTTGTTCTAAAACATATAATTGATATTAATTTATTTTTTAAATTTAAAATTTTGATATGTTTCATTTGATTTTTAAAAATAATAAATTTTAATATTTTTTAGATATTTTATATGTTTCGTTTATAATTGTATTGACTAAAATTAAATCAAATTATATTATATTTGAATTTAAAAGCACTACATTTAGAACCGAATGAGAAGCAGTGGTTAGACAAATTTGTGGTAATCTAACTAAAAAATATTGACTAAAATTAAATCAAATTATATTATATTTGAATTTAAAAGCACTATATTTGGAACGGAAGGAGTGTATGCTAAGTAGTGGTTAGACAAATTTGTGGTAATCTAACTAAAATATATTTAAACAATCTAAAAGAAAACAAACCACCACAACTAGAAAATGATCATTCTGTGAGATTAATAAAATTAAAGATACACAATAATCATAAGGACCTAGTAATATCCATCAATTTGATAAATAACAAAAAATATAAGATAAGTCATCTTCAATGTTCTAATGAGACTTCAAAAACATATTAAAGTAAACATGTTCTAATAAACTTTAAATTCTATCATTGTTGGATCATCAAATTCACTTTCTTCAAAAGTCCAAACTAACATCATGTAATTTGTTATAGGTGCATCATCAGTCCAAAATTGACAGCAAAACTGTAGACATAGATGAACACAATAGGAAAATAAAAGAATTTAAAATAAATTTATTTTTTAGACATTCAAATTATATATAAACAAATTTCATTTGAACCACATCACCTTCTTCTTTTCGAATGAAAGATAAGTCACGTAATCTATCACCTTGGTCAGTATTGAAAGATCAAAATTAGTTAAAGAAAATTGAATAATATTAGTACTACTTAAGTACTTAACTAATATTGGAATAATATTACTGTATGTAAACTAATAATAGTATTACTTAATCAGTTAAATTTATGAAATTTATAAAATTAAAATCTGAATTGAGAAATTTTAAGAAATCTCCTCGTGAACTATATATATATATATATATATATATATATATATATATATATATATATCTCGAAAATTATAATGTTAAGTACAGTTTAAAGTTAATTAAAGTGAATTCGACTCTTAATAAATCATTGGCAAAACTAATGAATTACCTATTGGAGTTGACACGTTTTACTGATTACACCATTGAATTTTTAATTTTTCAAATTACCCTAGTAAACTAATTATTATTTTGAAATTGGGTCATTCCGTTAAAAAATTAAACAGATGTTAATTTTTTATCGGCAAACTAATGAATTACCCACTGTAATTGACACGTTTTACTAATTGCACCATTGAACTTTTAATTTTTTAAATTATCCCAATAAATTAATTTTTATTTTGAAATTGGGTCATTCTGTTATCTCTGCCTCATGACTGTTAAATCGTTTTAGTTTTTATCATACGTGGACGTGAAAAAGAAAAAAGAAAAAGAAAAAAGAAAAATAAATAAATAAATTTGATTTATTCTCTCTCTTCCTTCCTCCCATATCTTTCTTCTCCCCTTTCCAGATCAAATCTGTGACGCCCCCATACTTCAGTACCTGCTACTACAGGTATGGTGGTCATTATACACTTATTCAAAGTCTATTATACATTATTACACATTCACTGTTTTACATCAAGTATAATAATACAACACATGTCTTACTTACACAATATGAACTAATACAATAGTTCTACAATACCACCTCATTAATTATTTAATTAAACAATACAAAATTAATTATTTATTCTTACTTGTTGGTTTTACCCTTCCCTTTATCTTTTACACCCGATCCTTCAGGTTCCTCAGACTTAGCTGAAAATATAAAAATTTGACGAAAGAGTAAGCAACTAATTTGCTTAGCAAGTATATAAAATATTCAGAACTGTATGATAAGGGAATTGAATAATTGAATGCAAATTATATCAGAATAATAAATGAGAATAATGATTAACATAATGATGAACAGATTTAAATTGACGACCATCAAATAATTTTTTTTTTTCTGAACTGAGTGGTCATAGGGACCAAGAACATAAAGGTCCCACAATTATATAAATTACTGACTCTCCATCTCCACAGGCACTTTAGGGGATCAACCTATTGTACCATATGTTATGCACAACATTATCTCCATAAGTCGAATTTTTCGACAATAATATCCCCTTTTATAAAATAGGGTTGTTCAACTCAGTCTATAAGATTCCGCCCAAAACAATTGGTTTGGAAAATAAAATAATATAATTTTTTAATTTTAGAGTAAGCCGAAATAATGACTTTCTCATTAATATTTACAATAATTTAGAGTTCAACAATTCTTGCAATTATATTCTGAAATTTAATATCGCATGATAACAATTAACTTGAACGAAATATTCAAAATTTAAAGAACTTTTACAAAAAGCAAATAGATGCTTAAGTGAGTTGTACAAAAGAATAAACTTGTACAAGTTTAGAAAACTTGCTATAATTCAGAAATTTGCACAGAGTAATAAATTTGTACAAGTTAGGAACTTACTCAAATTGAGAGAACTTGCACAATATATAAAGTTTGTGTAAGTTAGGAAACTTGCCTATTTTTCGTTGACTTATTTCCTAGCTCAATAAATTGTCCTGCAACATCATTATTCAAGATGACCAAAAATATTAATTTAACATTTCTTTATTTTTAATTAGTCATTCTATCTACTGTTACTGTGACGCCCCCAAAATAGGTCCATACAACCCATTTTGAGTCGCCAATAACATTCTACAAAATACAAATATAAATATGAATTTTTTCATTTACAACTAATAAGTGTTGTGCAAAATACGACAACACAATACAAATACATCTTAAACTCTCAATACACTTATTGTCACACTAATAATATTGTCTTGAGATATTTCTATTATCTCGGACCATCACTCCATTCCCCGGCTAGTCCTCGCTACACTCTCTTTTCCTGAGGAGAATAATGGAACAAAAAGGAAAAGGGTGAGCACAAATAGCCGAGTAGGAAATATCATGACTAAGATAATGAAGAATAAAAATTATCTTTAGTCTTCAACAATAATAAATCAGAGATTTATAGATATTATAATTTTTCAACAACAACAACTGCAGCGGAACGAATAATCCATTAGAAGAGTCAAGCAGATTATAATATCTACCATCTTCTATAAGTTAAAGGATCACCACCAATATTTTATCCTTGTAACACCAATCAACAGTTCCTGTTTATGAACATCCAAATCAACAATTTATATTCAACAGCCTCTCTTTGCACTATGTGACAAAGATATTTATTTATAACATCACCGGTCATGATCATGCCAAACGCCAATTTATCTTTGCACTACGGGCCAAAGAGAACTTTCACCATACGTCTTTGTTTGTAACACCAAAAGTCATGATAATACCAATACACAGTTTGGTCAAAATCATGTCACGCCAGTTCATCTTTGCACTACGGGCCAAAGAGAACTATCACCACAATTTAAGGATGAGGATGATGACAATGATATAGAATGAATACAGTGAGATCAAGAATAAGAATAAATGTTTAATTTATTCTGTATCGAAGGTTGACCAAATTACCAACATGATGACCAAATTGTGGAGTCAAATTCAAGAATGATATTCAAAAATAAAATTCACGATTCAACTATATCGTATCAAATGAAATAGAAAGATTGAGGTGAAAAGATATTAGATGAAGCACAAACTATTAAACATATTCAACAAATTTTCAAGGATTTTCACCATTTAAAATAAGGTTTTGGAAACAAACAGAGATTTCTTATCATAAATGAAGAAATGTGAAAGAAAAGATATTCCTTAAAGAGTACAAAAGAAATGATACGTTATACGAGTATAGCAGGATATATGAAACTGCAAATGAGTTTTCACCCGTCATGCGGTAATCCACGTAGACAGATTATTTCCACAAAAGATTAATAAGTAATGAATACGAAGGGTTTTCACCCGCCATGCGGTAATCCGCGTAGACAGATTATTTCCACAAAAGATTAATAAGTAATGAATACGAAGGGTTATTCACCAAGCATGCGTCAATCCGCACGGACAGGTTATCCCCACAAATTAATACGGAATGAATAATAACCTTTTTGAGTATAATATCACTTACGAACAAGGAAGTAAATGATATTACATAAGAGTATGAAAGAAATGATATCTCCTACCTTCGTTAATAAGTGATTGGATGTTGCTTTATATTAAGTTTACTAACTTGGACAATACTAGTATTCTCACAAATACTCACAATAGCCTAGCACACTAAGAGAACTCAAAAAATTTAGAGAGAGAGAGTATAAGTAAGGATGGTGTGAAGATTTCTTAAGATAACCCCTCTTATTTATAGGAAAACCAAGTTTCATTAATTGCACAATAAGGGCTCGACTTATTACACTTTAGTACCTCCATCGTTGCCTCTACTTTTTAATATAATCCCTCAAGTATTATCAATCTTGCATAACATCCCCCAATAGTTTCCACATGTGAACCAATAGTTCACAGCATGTGAATTTTAAAATTTCAATTAGGTACCCCTAAGTTAGACTCCACTTTTAATCCGTCAATAATACTAAAATATCATAAAAAATAATATGAGTTACAGTGTCATAACAAATAATAAAAAGTACCATGTGGATGCTATTGTAATTACTGAATCAAAATACTGTGTAATTACTACTTTATCAATTATTGAATCAATAATTTAAAATACTGTGCAATATTGTGTGCTGTGAAATACCGCGTACTACTGTGGAATAACACATTTTACTGTTCTTTTTTATTACCGGGTATTTCAACAGTTGCCGGTGATAATACTGTTGACAAAATATTGTCGCTTTCAGTATCCGACAATGGGGCCCACTATCGTTGACAATTTTGTCATTTGTGGGGCCCACTAATATTTTGATATTTCGACGCCGTCGTACGGTACCGAATATAATATTCCCCGACAAAAAGAATATTCTCCGACATACAGGTTTGACTTTTTTGTATAAATGAATAGTATATTTGTATGAATAGTACTTTCGTATTTATACCGTATAATTTCGTATCCAGCTCATATAAACGTTATGACGTAATTCGAAGGTCGAAGAAAGTGTAAAAGCGTTTTTAGCGTGAATAGTCCCCCGTGAATAGTGATCGCGTGAATAGTGATTTAGCGTTATTACTAGACTTCTCAATTTTCACATTTCACTAGGAACTTTATCATTATCGATTTAACTCCTTTCTATTTAAAATAATAATGAGAAGAAAAATAAATTCTCTTTGTTAAAATTATCGGGGTCTTACAGTTACTATTCATGTTGGAGTACTATTCACGACGGAGTATTATTCACGACGGAGTTTAATATTTTCTTGTCCAAATCATTAATATTAATCATATTAATTAAATATTAAACATTTATTTACCTTACTTTTATATTAAAAAAAATAACAAAGTCATACATTATGTACAAAATAAAAATAATTATTAGAAGCATACCTTCTAATTTTCTTTTCTCGTATTTCCTACTTGATTTTCTATTTTCCTTCAATTTCTCCTTACTCTCCGAAGGTATAATTGTGACCCCCTTTTTTTTTTCTTCTTCTTCTCTCTCTCTCTCTTTTCTATTCACATTACTGGCCTTGTTCTTGTTCCTGAATATGATGGGTATTTATATATGCAGATTATGATACATATATATGTATTTAATAAATTAACTATGACACATATATATCTATGTAATAGATTAGCTAATGAATACATGTATATCTATCTATATATAATAACAAGCTAGCTTAGACACATGGTTATCTATACACACACACACACATACACACACACACACACACACATATATATATATATATATATATAATATACTAGCCAAGACACATACGTCCTAACTAATTAAACAAAAAGGACAGTTCCTTATTATATATATATAATTGGTGAGCTAGGAAGAAAAGAAACAAAACGTGTATGCCAACTTGATATGCCTACTAATGTTACTAATGCCATTGTATAGACTTATTTAATTGCCAACTTGATAAACATGTCTAACTTCTTGAATCTTCTGGTTATTTTTTTTTGCTATTTAAAACTGTGACAAAATTAAAATTTATCTTATTAAATTTGAAATGTACATTTATAAACTTTCTTTATATAATAGAATGTCTCAAATGTTACAAAATCTGCGTATTTTCTTTCTTTAAAATTTATGAAAATTCTGAGATCTAAGTACCCAAAACATATATTGAATTGAGCTTCGAAGTTCAACATTAGATATAACAATAGAATCCGAATCCCTAACAACAATAGTAGATGAAGTAAATGGTGGTGCAGTAGGTTTCCTCCTTCCCGCCTTTAACTATCAACAACCTTATGTCTTCGAACTTCCCTCTTTCACTCTCGATCACCTCCACAAGATTCACCCCTTCCCCAATCTCTCTCGATTACTATTTTGTTAGGATTGTATTTCTGATTTGATAGCAACCGGAACTTTTACGAGTGGATGCGGAGAGAATTCAGAGGCAGATGCAAGAGGTGGTTGTTGCCAATACCGTGCTTTCATTTCTACTGTTGATGCATTGTTTTCCATTTGCGAGGAAGTTTCTTCTATTGATAAACATCAAAGATTTGAATAAGTTTTTTAATTATTTAGAATGAAATGATTTTAAGGTATGGAATGGTTTTTTGACCGACAATTAAAATCACTATTCATTACTGATGAAACATAATCCTAATTATAGCATCGAACATCCATTACCTAAAATACATAATTATAATTAAAATCACTATTCAATTCTTTTAAATTTGCCATTGTAATAGTGGTGAGATATGTCAAAAGCCTGTTTAGGATAAGTATGAAAAAGGGAAGGATTGCGAAGAGATTTCAAGAGAAATACGTACTTTGTAAATTATTATAAAGTTTTGAAATAATTTATGTATAAATAATGTTAAGGGTCTCAAATAATATATCATCATAACATTAGTTGAATAGATCTCATGTAATTGACTATGTCATAAATTATCATTAAAATATTCAATGTTATGCCATTTGAGACAAAAAATTTAAGTCCCTAACCTAATATTATTCTTTTTGTATACGAAGTTGTAGGATTTCAAGCAATAGTCCAATGAGTGTCGCCCAAATTGCATTGACTAAATCCAGTCTAAAGACTTTCTAATTAGAAATTAGAAAGTACTTATTCACCAAGTAAATTAGAGGTTATTAATATAGCCCTGTACACGTTGAAATTGAAGAAAAAAGAAGCTGTGACTATCAATATTGTTTTCTTTCGATTTTTTTTTTGATCATTTAACTCACTTATTATTGTCCCTTAGCATACTTAGACCCTATGAATCAAGCCCGAATCGTTTAGTTTATTTTACAACTTTACTTACATCACATTTGAAAGTAAGAGGATGCTATAGGTTTGTTTGTAAGCTTTTTTGTTCTAAAAATAGCTTGTAGATTTGAAAAAGGCAAGTAATTTTCAAAAAAAACCAAGCTCAAATGTGTGTGGGCCGGTAAAACGATTTCTGTTAACCTCCATTTCATTAACCTGCCAAATGCCCAAGAAATGAAGAAAAAATTAAAACAAACTTTTTATGAAAAATATTTTCCTTGAAACAAAGGGAGCCTATCTTAGATCTCTGGAAAAGACCATCTTAGGTCTCTAGAAAAGTCACCAAAAAACTTCACCAACTAATGCACAAAGTAACTACTATGCTATTAAAATAATGCACAATAACCGGACTATATTGCAATGGATAAGTGTACATACACTACTCCAAACACTATATTTTACACTACATTTTACATCCAACCATTAAAAAGTGGGATCTGACGTGGATTTCCGTGTCAGGTCCCACTTTTTAATAGTTGGATGTGCAATATAGTGTAAAATGTAGTTTTTGAAGTAGTATATATAAACTTATCCTATTGCAATACCTATGCATGCATTTCAGCCGAATCTAAAATATTAATGATCATTAGGTATTACTCCATTTGATAAAAAAAAATGTAAGTATGTACATGGGCTGATCCAAACTCTTTGGTTAGTGAGGTCATATTTGAAATAAATAAATTTTTATAAAAAAATAAAAATATAGTAAAATAATTTATAAAATTAAATAATCCTCAAATATTATTTATAGTAATATTTTTCAAAATTTCACTACTTAAAATTGTTGTATGATAGTCTCATTTTTATTAGTTATAAAAATTCACAAGCAATTACAAAAAATAAAAAAACAAAAAAAAAAAACAAACTTTGAAGTAATTGCTATATTTATGAAATTATAAATAAAAAAATACAATATATCGAATTTTCTCTAAAGTTGAACTAGTGAGAAGAATTAAGTTAAGCCGTTAGACGAGAAACGAAAAGACAAAAAGTATTGTAGTGACCAAGGTAGTATAAGATATGAACTTTGAAGAATTTAATACTACCTCCAATCTAAAATTAGATATACATTTTGACTTTTTAAAATCAATTTGCGAAATCTTAAAACTCAAGTTGAATTGATATAAGTTTGTTCAAGTTTTGAAAACAACAAAGATAATAATTAGTATTATTTTATAGTTAGTTTACAATTATTATATATGTTGTATTAAAACTAAATAACTTCATATCAATTTTGAATTTTAGGATTTTGCGAATTGACTTTAAAAAAATCAAAATGTATCTCTAATTTTAGAACGGAGATAATATCTTTCAATTTAAACTTTAATTTTTTTTTATTAAACACCTTAAAATTTTATTCTTTTTTTTACTCCTGAAAATTCAGTGGGGTCAATTGACCCCACTGCCCCTAACGTAGGTCCGCCAGTGACTATGTACCTAGTATTGTTGGAAGAATCTATTAGGAGTCGATAAATTTCAAGATGTAACCTTATACAGTAAAAAATAAAACTTATCGCTAAGTTATTACCTTTAATCTATATAATTAGTATTATAATAATTGATGACATTGATAAAATAAAAGTAAGAGGGACTCAAATAAATAATAGAATTGACTTCATTATTTTTTACTCCTGTAATTAACTCTTCATAATTTTCTCAAACTTCATCATCTTATTACTAGTTTATCTAATTTATAGTTTTATTCTACCTTGCCAACTTTTATCAATCTCTTCAAACACTTTATTATTATTGTTAGCAAATTTAGAACATTTACTTAGTATTATTATGGCATCTGTTTAAATAAAAGCCAGAGTGACGGCCAACGTAAACAAGGAAAATAAACAAAAGTTGACTGTCTAAAATGAAAATAAAGTCAAACTTAGGAATCAAAACTGTAATTAATCCAACTTTCAAAGTATCAATTGGCAATTAAGGGTGTGGATTTTTATTTTCTAGTAATAAAATGAAAGTGTATTATTGCACAAATGTGGGCTCATTTTTATTTTCCCTTACAAATTAGAATCTTATGAAACTAGTTCATCAAAAGATATAATGAAACTCATCTCTCCACTCCTCTTCTCTGTCCCCGTGATTCCTTTCTTTTGCAAAAGAGAAGGACTTCTAGATTAAACTGGAGGGAATAAGAAGCACAACAATCTAATGGGAATTTGAAGCTGAATATAGATCAAAGAGGCGAAGTCTTCCTTATCTTCATGAAGTCAACGAGCTTGGGAGAAGAAGAAGATTGACTACCATTTTGCTGATGGGTATCTCTCTCCTTTGAGAAGCACAAATTTCTCCAAAGGAAAACACAGAACCCAGGTCTCTCTCTCTACTTTTCTATTTTCTTTGAAGGATGATTAAATGATTCTTGTTATACTCCATTGTTTAGTGATGAATCCATGGTTGTAGGCCTGCTTTAATGGTGTATGCTAGGATAGTTTCAGAATGTAAATGGGAAATTTGAGGAACTGTAGCACCAGACTGCCCTAAGTTTCATCTGGGTATACTTTAATTTTCTCATCAAGTAGTTTGTTGTGTTTCTTTTTGTGTAATTTTATGAAGTACGCAGAAAATTAGGGGTTAAAATCTGCTCTTGAAAAAGAGATCTGGAGTATTACTTTTTTATTTTAACTATAACTAAGTTTGAGTACACTATTAGACCAATATAGTGACAATTTGATACTGATATTAATTTTTTATTTTTATTTTTATTTTATTATTATTATTATTATTATTTTTGTAAATAAATGAAATAGCCAGTTGGGAAAAAATGAACATTATTTTTAGGCCGCTTACAGATTAAACTGTACTACTTCTTGAATTCTATGTGTAAAATGGCAATTTCAAAAACCATGATCCTTTAATTGTGCATTTATATCAGTAATGGTGCTCGTCTAGTGAGGATTACAATACAATGGAAATTTATTAATTGAGGATAGTTTGAGATTTCAAATCTACTGTAGATTTGGACCTTGAACAACTTGTAACATATCATGTAACTGTGTAAGGAAATATCTCAATCCTGGCGAATATCTCTGCTTAGCATAATTCTAATTAGTTTCTGTGAATTCTTTCAATAAGGTTCAAAGAACAATAGGTAGTTGTTTATGTTTCAAGATATCAATAAACTAGTAACAATTTCATCTCTCTTGATTATGTAGTATTAATAATTATAGAGTTTATGTGCTTTTTCAAGTTTGGTTGTATTGCCTGAAACCCAGTATAGATTAAACATAATAAAGAAAAATAAGATTCACCATTTCAATTACTGGAGTTTTTTCCCAAGATTGCGTTTGATCAAAAAGTTATACTGGTGAGGAAACCAAATATATTGACAGATAAATATTCTCAACCCCTCCTTTCTAGTATCCTCTCTTCTCTGTGTTGTCCATTCCATTCGCTTTGCAGTCTCCACCTTTTAATTTGGACACTACTCTGTGGCCACATAAGGGAACATCATTATATAAGTAATCAGTTCCAATTGTTGTTATAAAGCCAAATCATCATCATCATTCCGTAAAATATGAACATGTTTGAAAGGCTACAATATTCAGTAGAAGTTCGTAAATGATCAGATATTGAAACTTTATTTGTACAAGGATGTCTCTAAAAGTTGAATCTGATGCAGATGCCAATTACTTCTAAATATGGTTTAAAGACGCGGTAGCGGCTTATATTTCAGTAGGTCATCTTTTGACTTGGTATCGGTTTTAGTATCGGTTTCGGGTGATACGCATTGTTAGTTAGTTAGGAGCTTCAAAAAAGTAAAAAAAAATTATGAAAAAAATTTAAATAATAAGAACAGGAAACTGAATCAATTAAGTTCACAAAAAACACTATTTAGTGCACATAACATGTTTTAAATGATAAAACAAACATATCGCAGATATGTTAATTTGTTTAATTTTACGTTTGAATAAAGTTGATATTGATGTTGTCTTAGTTTAAATGGTTGAGCACACATGTTCTATAGAGCACGCATGTTATGTAAAATTTAAGTACAATTTAACTTAACTTGGTATATTTTAAGTTCAATTTTTTTTAAAAAAAAAATTTAAGTTATACTTAACTAGGTACTATTTAATTATAATTTAAAACTACAATTTAACTTAACGAAGTATATTTTAAGTGCAATTTTTTAAAGTTGTACTTAACTATGTACTATATAGGTACCATTTAATTATAATTCAAGTATAATTTAGTTTTACTAATTATATATTAAGTACAATTTTTATATATTTTTTTAGTTATACTTAAATAGGTGCTATATAAGTATATTTTAAGCACAATTTAACTTAATTAAGTACATTTAAAGTACAATTTTTATTTTTATTTTTTTTACTGGTTTCTAAGCTATACTTAAATAGGTACTGCATATGTACATTTAAGTATAATTTATAGATAAAAGTTCTTTCTCTTTTATCATTTCCCTTTTATACCCTTCAATATATTCGATTTTTTTTTTTTTTTTTGCATTTCTCTCATTTATGCCGTGATTTCTCTTTTATTTGGTTAGAAACTGCTACGCTATGCCGAGTTGCTGAAATTTCGCCGAAAGTTACCGTTTACATGAATAATTCCTTATACGTCGTGATTTCTCCTTTATTTGGTTCGAAATCGTTATGCTACACCGAGTTCTCAAAATTTCGCTGAGACTTATCCTTTAAATGAATAATTCATAATTTTGTGATTCGTGTCAATATTGCGGTTCGGACCCAACCGATACCTAACCGATACACTAATATTTCGGTGTAACGGCAGATATTTTGAACCATGCTCCTAAGTCTAATTTTCTCTTATCCCGCTGCATGTGCAGGAATGTCATCCCCTTATGATGCTTCTTTTGAATATATTTTACTTATCAAGACAAACGAAAAAGCTTTTGATAGTTAATAGATTTTTTTATTTTTTGCAGTTATCAATAGGAAAAGAAAATCAAGATGGCAAGTGGAGAGATACCAACTCATAACAAGGAAAGCAAACTGGACATTTGCATCAATGTGGAGGATTTACCAAAGTCTAAGTTGGTTGAAATTTTAACATCTTCCATTACAACGAAACTAGATACATTGCCTGCTGATTCATATACAGTCTGTATCTATAAAGTTTCTGAGAAACATCGGAAAGTAAACGAGGAAGCCTACACTCCACGATTAGTCTCAATTGGGCCTCTTCACCATGGAAAGAGCCACTTAAGAGCCATGGATGCATACAAATTAAGATGCCTGAAGAATTTTAGATCCAGGTTCTCAATCAACATTGGTAGTTTGGTTAAATTTGCAACTGATATGGAAAGTTCTGTCCGTGGCTGTTATGAAGATACCATCAACTTTAACTCAAAAGAGTTCTCTGAAATAATTCTATTAGACGGCGTATTTGTTGTTGATCTCTTCTTGAAGAACTGTTTTAATCGAATGAGAGACCAGAATGATATATTATTTGAAAACCGATGGATGGCTAGTGATCTATTGCATGACATGTTATTACTTGAGAACCAGCTCCCTCTCAATTTCACCTCGGGACTATTCAACTTTGTGGATAGTGCTTCAGTTCATCAGAAGTCTTTCATTGAGGTTGCACATCAATATTTTAAGGATACGGGAAACACAAAGAGACTACAATTGCAAGATAACTGTGATCGTGCAAGGCATCTAGTTGAGTTGTTACTATATCTTCACCAGCCTTCTAGTCCAAGAGAGGAATCATCATGCCGTGGGAAGTTTGAATATACCCGGAGTGCCAGTGAGTTACAGCAAGCTGGGGTCAGGTTCATTAGTGAAGTTGGAGGATGTTTATTTGGTGTATCCTTTTCTGTCTCTGATGGAGTGCTAACAATTCCACAGCTGACGGTAAATGATTGGACAGAAACATTTTTCCGGAATCTAATAGCCTTTGAACAGTGTGGACATTATTATAAAAACATAACCAGCTATATAATCTTCATGGACAGTCTTATAAACACTCCCAAGGATGTGGAACTGCTAGTTAAACATAAAATCATTGAGAATTTGCTTGGTGAAAGTCAACTAGTAGCTGACCTATTTAACAATCTTTACAAGGAAGTTGTAGCTCAGCAGGGTGATTTCTATTTTGCTAAACTTTGTGATGATCTGAACAATTACAGCAAAGACTGCTTCCACGAGTGGAAGTCAGCCTGGTTCAAGTGGAAGGTAATGGCCCGACATACTTATTTCAGCAGTCCATGGTCTATTATATCTCTTGTAGCTGCATTTATACTGCTAGTCCTTACAGTTATACAAACCGTGTGTGCATTGATAGGAGTTTAGGAGTAATATAGTTTCACAGCATGAGAATTATTGCCCCTCTCCAAAAAATATTCATTTTATGGCAAGTTTGAAATAGCATGTAGTTCTCTTTTGTTTGCTTGGTAATTGCTTTCATTTGTGGCCCACAACATTTTAGATTGCTAAAACTACCACCAGATTTATCACCAGATGACAGTTTGTGTTATGAACTATTCAGATTCATGATTTTGTTTGATTGTGTTTTGGAAAGTGTATATCATCATGTCTATTTACTTCTTTAGTTCTGTACAAATTTTTTATTGGAATTAACACAATTTGATCGTCCGTGTCTGCCTCAAAAGTATTCAATATTTTTTGTCAAGGATTTTAGTTCCATTTGTATACTTTTTATTTTGTTTCTTTAGCTGATCTTATTTCCAAAATGCTCTCCTTAATTGACTTCTGTATATACTTTACTTTCTGTTATCTATATTTGGTTTCTTTTTTGTTTTTGTATTGTTGGCTTTCAAGTCGATGTGCACTCGTGATACTTACCAATGAGCAACACTAAATGATGTAATCGTCGCCACATTTTAATTTTAAATTTAGGCACAACAGCATTACTCCTACTCAACTTGCTCATATCCTTAATAAGGCTATTTGTATTGTCAAAGCAAAAATGTTAATGTCAGAACACATATATATTTAGCGATAGCTTAACTTAAGCAGGAATTATTACTTTGCAACACATTTTTGATCTGGCAATATCAATGCCCTTAATAATAAATGTACAACAAGGAAAGACAAATAGAAATGTATTAGTTTACTTTGTGTTCAAGTATGAAATATATGGAAGGGTTTGCAAACCATTCTGTTGTATTGGATTTTATATTTCAGGTTCTCATAGAGTGTGAGATTTAGTGATGTTGTAATTGAGAGATTCTTAGGGTTGACTACGTAATACATAATCAGTTTGAATATCCCTCCAAAGTAGGCGATCGGAATTTTACCTAGAATGGTTTACGTACATCTCAATTATTGGAATTCTGGTGATGTAGCATTGCCATGTTTGCTACGGGAAAATCTAGTACTTCTCTTATTAGATATGGAAAGCTGCACGCACAAAGATGGACTGCTTTATTCACTTGAACCTCTTCTGAGTTCAGTTTACCCTGCAATGTACTGTGACCATGAACTGGGATGTAATTTATTGTCATTTTTTAAATTAAAAAAAAATGGAAAGTAGAGAGAGAAATGGAGGTGGTTTTAAGCCAGTTATTCAACACAAGAAAATGTAGATATGCTACATGCGAACTAAAATCTTCTTGTTTCATTTACGCATCTTTCTTCAAGATATTCTTCTTGCAAAACTTGGACAGGTACACTACTATCTTTTTTCTTGTGTTCTAAGATAAAAGATTATTGGTCTTTGAAATGGAAGGAGTATAATAATGAGGGAAATGATTTATACTTCTACAAATTTATGACGAAATTGGATTGTGACTTGGGTAGAATTCTAAGGGTTAATAGAATAAATTAAGTTGAAGTCGTTCTTAATTTTCTCATATTTCATATATCTACATTTTGTCGTTATATTGTAGCAATACTAATAATTTACACACATGATGTTGTTCTAAAATGTAATATAATACCACGTACTATCCGCAACATCTGTCCATCGAGAAGCGCTTTCTTTTCTCGTCTATACATTTTCGTTTAATAGCATGTTATTTCGGAATATGAATAGTTAGTGTATTCCGGCAGCCTTTGAACAAAACCTTCAATTTTAGCTAATCTTATCCCTAACAATCACATCAGAGATAGTACTCAACAAATAATATATTAGAAATTATTCTTCATTTTCCGTCGGCATTTCCCACATGATTCTACTTATAGACCAACTGACCAAGTAATTTATGACATATATGATGCTATAAAAGCAACACATTACTGATCTCATAATAAAACGAATGCCAGCCACCTGAAAAAAAAAAAACATATTACTTGATTCTAGGTTTCCCAAATGCTCAAAACATCAGATATTACAATATTAAATATTTCCAAATTACTGTTACAACAAAGTCCCCGGAGTAGTATATCCTGCACCGGCTGCTGCATTATATCCGCTGTAATCTTCTTCACTCTTCAGACTAGAAATTTTCATTGTTCAGTGCCTGTCCCCGGAGTAGTACATCCTGAAGAATCAATCTTTTCGGATGAGAGACTCAGGTGATGTAATATTTGTGGCGATCTGGACGAACGCAGCAAAGACTTCCTGCACAAGTGGAAGTCAAGGTGGTTCAGGTGGAAGGTAATCTTGAGAAAGTAATTATTATGAAATAAAAATAAAAATATTATGAAATATGGAATATATATAGTTAAACTAAACAAGTATATGTAAGAGAACCGGTGCACCACCTATTCAAGAAGCGGTGTGATGCCCCGGCGGTTTAAAGACAAAGACCAAAATCGCACTGCATTGGTCCTGATTTAAATTTTTTTGCACCAAAACCACACTAATGAAGTCAACTGTTCGGATAAAAATCGGTCGAACAGGTTTCGAATTGATTTCGGTTCAAAGTGTCATCCCTAGAGCAATTCAAAGATCGGTGCACCACTTATTCAAGAAGCATACCGACGATTTAGAGACAAATACTAAAACTGCACCGCACTCAAATTGGTCCGGGTCTAAAATTTTAGTCTTGAAATCTCCCTTAATACCACTATTTTTTATTCCTTTCTTCTCCGATGAAACTTTTATAATGAAACTTTCAAGAGTATCAGTTGCATCATATACAAGTTCTCTTACATCTGCAGCCCAATTTCGGATGCGCTCTTCATGTCGCTTTGCTCCAGCATTTCTTAATAAGCCTTGCAAAATCCTCAGCGCAGCTATAATTTCTTCAACTGGATTACCAACTCCTTGTAGAACTCCAATGGAAATTCAACACGTCATCTGCTCTATCTGCATGAAGATATTAGTATCCCAAAAACAATTACAAAAAGAGTGTTAATAATTATGAGATTAAAATTTTTTCAGTTAAAGAAAGAAGAAATAATTGAGATTTTTAAGTGA
This sequence comes from Aralia elata, assembly GCA_034770075.1. Taxonomy (NCBI): domain Eukaryota; kingdom Viridiplantae; phylum Streptophyta; class Magnoliopsida; order Apiales; family Araliaceae; genus Aralia; species Aralia elata. The sequence continues at coordinate 12,851,699 of CM068384.1, forward strand.
GGACACCAAGGGAGATCAAAAATTTTGCTCTCCCTTAATAATATAGATAATAAATTACAATTTTTTAAAACATTTTATTTATCATAATAATTTTATTAGTACTAATTTGACTATATTATTGGACAAATTTAGAGTTTTTGATAGAAGTTCTTTTAAAAGTTAGCATAAACTTAAGTGCCACCTTAGTATACAATTGAATTTTTTTTTTTTTAATATTAGGGACGAACTTATTAGTAAGTGTATATATGTTAATTTTTGAGATGACATTCCTGTATGTATGTTAATTATGTCTCTTAAATAATGGCGTACTAAATAAAATAATATATTATGACCTGTCAACATAAAATAAAATAAAAAGTTAAATTAATATAAAAATGTTAAATCATTTGAGAAAATAAAAATAAAAAATTGAAATAAAAATAAAAATTTGAGATCTTGACTTTACCTTTTATAATTACATTTGGAGTAATGTTATGTACACAAATTATATACAGAAAATTATGCACAAACAGTATAAAAGAGAGAGAAAATAGGAATTAGGACCTACCATTGGATATTTTACATATTTCTATCAGTAAGTAATACACGGATCCTACTTTTTATGTATAACTTTTGTGTTTAGTTTTTGTACATAGTATTATTCTTACAGTTGATACTCTCCGTCCTCAAAATGATGACTAAATGTAAAAAAAAATCTGTCATCAAAAATATGACTAAAAGTACATAAAGTGAAAGGTAAGTACGTCATTTCATGAGATTCATTAATTAATATATATATAGCCGGTTCTCCAACGGACCCAAAAACGGGTCCAAAAAACGGACCACCTATAGCGACGGACAGAACCGTCGCTAAAACCCTATAACGACGGTTCTGTCGCCATATCTAACCATCGTCATAGACCTATGACGACGGTTTATGCTATAACGACGGTTCTGTCCGTCGCTATAGCCGGTCCGTTTTTTGGACCCGTTTTTTTGGTCCGTTGGAGATCGGTTTTGTATATAAAAGTACTCATCACTTTATATAATTGTGTGGGGCCATTAAAGATAAAATTATAATTTTTTACTTTCTTTTTTCTACTTTACATGTTTTTTAATTTATGTAAAAATATACTTGTGTCATCCTTTTGTGGACGGAGAGAGTACTTTTTTATAAACTTAAATGTAGTTATGAGTTTTGTTTTAATGAGGTCGGAAGAAGATTATTTTCATTACATCTTTCACTTAATATTCTTTAATATATATTTAATAACACAAAAATGGGAAGCGAAATTTACTATTTAAAGTTTTACATATTTTTATTAGTATGCAATACATAAATCATATGTTTTGTTTGTGTACAGTTTGTGAAGTCGTGACTTAATGATCGTAGAGTAATGACTTAACGATCGTAAAGTCATGACTTAGATTGTAGAGTAATGACTTAACGATCGTAGAGTAATGACTTAATAGATCGTAGAGTAATAACTTAACGACCGTAGAGTAATGATTTAGATCGTAGAGTAATGACTTAACGATCGTAGTCATTACTTAGATCGTAGAGTTTAGAGTGACTTCAACCTTTACGATAACAGAGCTACTCTACTATCGCAGAACTACTCTACTATTATAGCACTTATTTTATTTTTATTTTTTTGTAAATTTATATACTCCAATATTTTATTTTCAATATTTAAATAAATATTTTTAACAAAAATCATTTAGAGAAATACTTTTGGTATTTTTGGTATAGGTGTTATTTTCAGAGATGCATCGTAATTCAATTTTAAGATGTCCCAAGTAATAAAACTGCTCTAATTTAAGAAATTGGGGAATACAATTTGGGTCCCTTCCATTTTCTCTAATTGTATTTCCATTCCTTCATTGTGTTCATTAGTGCGAGTCATTGTCCCACTTGAGGTTGTTGTAAAAAGTAAGCACCATGCTCAAAAGTCATAGTCATCACATACAAAATACAACTTGTCCTTTGATGGTTTGTTCAAGTCGACAATTTTTATAGATGTCTTCTTTCCACATCTACATACCCTAGGTATGTAGCGAAAGTCACCATTATTCAATCCTACATTATTGCTTGACGAAGACATGACTCCTAATTCACATAAATAGGAGAAAGAATGGATAAGATATTTTAACAAACACATTGTGGGCAACTGTTAAATTGAATAACAATAATAAATTTATGAAAATAAAGTAAAGCTAGAAAAGAAATTAGTTGATCTACATACCTTACTTGTGAATATGATGAATTAATATTATTGATCAAAGTTAGAGAAAAATTACAAATGTTTTAAATAGTAGAAAAGAACTACCAAGGGTGAACAAATGTAAGGAAATGAGAGTTTTATAGCCAATGTATATGGTGGGGGCATATTGGACAAATTTCAGCTTTATTTGACCGTTAGAACCATGCATCACGCTCAGTTAGTTTGAAAAGAAAATGTAACTTTTTTACTTCACCTCAAAATCTCATATGTTTAAGTGTAGCTTTCTAGACAACATGTGGTTAAGTGAAAAAATAGTAAACACTTAGGTGGTAAAGTAAAATTTACCCTTGCAACTATTACCTCGGCACATACTAACGTGTGTGCACCGTAAAATCAATGTAGAATTGTGAAAGGTAAAATCAAAATTTATAAGAAATTTACTATTTAAAAGAAAGTTTAAAAAATAAATAAAGAGAAAAATAAGGAAGTAAATAGATATAGATAATTTATTTTGAAAGTTGTAAGTGAGTTTCATCTCATAAACAATTACAAAAGAGAGTGTTAATAATTACAAGATTAAAATTTTTTCAGTTTAAAAACGAAGATATAATTGAGTTTATTAAGTGAGAACACTGAGGAAGATCAAAAATCTTGCCCTCCCTTAATAATATAGATAATAAGTTACAATTTTATAAAACATTTTATTTATCATAACAATTTTACTAGTATCAATTCGACTATATTATTCGACAAATTTAGAGTTTTTGATAGAATTTTTTTTTTTTGACGTTTTGAACATTAATGGTAATATAACAATATTACATTTTTTATGTAAGGGTAATATAATAGATTGAGTAGTAATGCATTGATATGTGGAATTAGACACTTAAATTGAGATAGAGTAGTACAGATTTTAAATTTAACATTGTATGGAAGTGTTTGTGAGAAGGCTAAGTCAAGTTGGAGAACCGAATCTATTTTTAAAATTTAGATTGTAGATTGGAGTTTAATTGCTTCTATTTGTTTCGCCATGGGATGTTTGAGTTTGATTGTTCTCTGTGCTTCTGCTTGATTATTATTTGGAATTTTATTATTTGTACAAAGTCTCTAAATATTTGTACTCAAACCTCTCTGTGTTTCCCTTTTGAATTGTTTGTTTGTGATTTAGTAATCATATTTTAATTGACTATGGGCATTTGTCACTCCTTTTCGTTATACTAGCTGCTAGCTTGTATAAAGTTGGGTATTGAATGGGTATCTGTATGAATTTGATTTCAGTTAATCCATATTCCGTAATGTATCTTCTTATGTAGTTCTTTCTTGTAAACTAAACTATTATTTTTAAGTATCATAAAAATGTGTGTGTGTGTGTGTGTGTGTGTATATATATATATATATAGATATATATAAATTCAAGAGAGTTATAAAAAATATATACAAATCTTAGAGATTTATGCAATCCAGTAAAGCTGAATTTAATCAACCTTAATGAACTAGACTGATGATATAAAAACTAACACAGATTGACATAAATTTGATCTCTGTATGTTGTAGAAAACGATAAAATTAGCTTTAATTGGAGCCACATACTATTCTCTTTAATTTTTGATAAGTTGGGGGGACTTGGAAGCTATAATTCATGTTATATGTTTGCTTCATTCTTTTACGATTCTAAATTTAATGACCTGCAAGTCCAGTAATATGCCGGCAAAACTCATTTATTTGATGTGCTTCTAAATTACTTATTTCCAATCCACTTCGTGTTCTGCATTTTGATAGTATTATTCTTTTGCAACTATATTATTATGATTTGTATTTATTAGACTTTATTGTATTTATAAGTAATTCGTATTTTTTGTTCTTTCTTTCCTGGCATCAAATCCATAATCTTATCATGTCACTCAATTATACTGGAATCGAAATCAAGACAGCACATTCTCTAGAATCTTGGAATGCTGCTGCTTCTTCCTGTCATTGCTATTGTCATATTATTACCTCTGAATTTGCTTCGCTAGGACCATTGCATTAGTATATTCATATATGACATTCTAGTCTATCAAAATATAAATAGTTTAAGCTGCATACATAATCCCTATATATGACTCAATGTTGACGATGAATCTTTAATGTTAGGTTTATTGCCATTTCGTCACATAATTAAATTTCCTATACAGGAGGAAGAGGTAGAGGCAGGGGTAGCTACCATATGGATGCATCAAGGGGGCGTTTTGGTGCTCGTAATTTTAGCAGGAGTAGCGGTCAGGATGGTGACTACAACAGACCGAGAGGGAATGGGTACTATCGGCCCAGTCCCCGGCAAGAAAGAGTGGTTTTGGGCAGTTGGGAGATGTCAAGGAATGGACCAGATCTTTCAGATTAAAGAGCTCAAATCTTTCTGAAAACCAGGGAGACAGTTTTGGGTAAATTCATTTTTGTTCAGCACATTCACAGTATAGTTCTCGAGAACAGAAAATGTTTTTAGAATGCATTTCTATTAGATGTATTGGGAAAAAAGCAGAGCCATATAATTTTTGTGTAGCTCCTCAGTTATTACATTATATAAACTAAAGTGGATTGGTTAATGCAGTTTTGGGTGTCTACTACTCTACTCTTAGTGAAATTAAGGTCATTCCAGTTTCATCTTATTGATCATCTCTTTTTTGGCCTCGTCTGAGAACTTCTTAGTTTTCATTCGACCATATGTACTCATCTGATAACTCATCGTGCCAAAATACAAATGTTGAAGCATGTGTACGCAAGTGCAGAAACACCGCATTATTGAAAAGGAAGTTAACGTAGCTGTCACTCTTTTATTCCTTGTATTAATCCTACAGGTCTTGTTCGAGTCGAACTCGAATCGGACTTACGGATAGAATTTGACTCACGGACAACTCGGTTCATTTATACCTAATTCCACTCACATGGTCACATGTTATCACCTTTTTCTATTTGTTTGATAAAGTTAAAGGTTCAGTGAAATATAGAAAAATGTTGAACTTATTTAGTGAGAAAAGTTGCATGTCTCTAGTGTTGAACAAAAATTAATGAAAAACAAATTAAAAAGATTAAAAAGATGCAATTGCATGCTCTACAAATACAAATATTTTTTTAAAATATTATACGAGATTATGGTTCGGACTTTCAGTGAAGACATTTTTTAACAGTCTGAGTGGAGGCAATACTTTATATGTCTTATTTTATAGCCTTAGCCGGGACATTATTATTGCCATTATGACCTTATTCAATTCATGCAAGATAAGATTTCTAAATCGTACATTGAATAGATTATAAACTTAGACAGATAATATTTCAACTTGATCAATTTTTCTTTTTTTGGTTTTTTTTTGTTTGAGACTGCTCTCCTTTTATAACTTTATATTGAGATCTTCTCGTTATGATTTAATTGTTATTTCATTCTGACTTGCACACATGTTGATATTTAATTGTTTGACTTTGAAATGTTGTCGGCTAAGACCATTTCAGATCGTTTTAATTGTACTTTACTGGGTACAGATATAACTACATGTTTTTGTCCTTATCAGATATAACTGTTAGACACAACTTCAGAAATGTCTTCTCCTTATCGACAATCTTTGGGAGGATCATTATTGTTGGGATCTTCAGTCCTAAGTATACGACATTGTCGTAACCTGTCAAAAGAGATGAACGTTACGATTCTGTTTAATCCCAGAGTTATATATCTGATAGTAGAGTGACTTGCCTTGAAGGCTTAAGTCTATGATAGGTCTTTATGTTGTACGATTTAAAAATACTTCATGGTATTTAACTCTACGACCAGTCTTCAGACTTAGCTGTTGAACAATACATTTACATTAAAGAATGGATTAACCTAACAAATTTGATCCCTACACTAAGTTCTTTTACATAAATTGTCTTTCTAAGAACTTTATAAAAGCTACTGATTTTACAAATATATATTAAGTTCCCATTCCATCATCAAATCAAACATATGCATAAACTAGAATACTAGCAAATTGAATTTTTTTTACTTGATTGCTTAAAACTAGAAAAAAAAGTGTAAGTTGGTTAATTTTTTAAAGTCATTTACCTTATTAAAATTGAATTGTAATGGAATAAGTTCTCATAAAAAAAATCTCAACTTCTCATGATAATATTAAGCTCTCATAAAAAAAAACACATCTCACAATAAAAAAAATAAAATTTAATGTGTTTACGAATTTAAGGACGCGATCTGAGTGCAATGGTTCGTAGAGGTGCGTGATTCCAAAGGCCAATCAGATGGTGGTGCGAGCCGGTCCTTTTTGTAATGGCCGGAGTCCAACAACAACGTAATGGACTCAAGTATTATTCTCATAATAAAACGAGTCTAATTTTAACTTTATAAATTAATTCAACAAATTTTAAAATTAAAATTACATTTATGTATATTTAAAAATAATAAACTTCATAACTAATAGTACATTTAGATAGTTATCGTTTATCATTTGGAATTATTTTATTTCATGATTAGTTCGTTATTTAATTTCATAAAATATGTTTTGTCATTTTTGAGACCATTTGACTATAAATTATAATCCAAAGTAAAAAGGCTTTATTATATAATCATTTTTGAGGTATCAAATTACCTTAAAAATGATACTCCCTCCGTCCTAAATTAATTGTTCAGTTTTGACTTTTTAAAGTCAAATTGACCATTTTTAAAACTAATATTTTTACTATTTTTGGTAAAATATACGTGAAGAGATTATAGCAAAAGAAAGTATATACAATTTGTTACTAACCTATTTTTATAATTTTAGAAATATATTTATATATGCTTAATTATTAATTCTAAAAATAGTCAATTTGATTTAAAAAGTCAAAATTGAACAATTAATTTGGGACGAAGAGAATATCAAATAAAAAAATTAATTATATGATAAAGTTGTCCAAAATAATAATAAATTAGTACTAACAATCTCACTTCACTTATTGCTATTCCTTGCAAAGCCTAAGTAAGAGCATAAATTGTATAAGTTCTAGCAATTGCAAATTTGCAACTTTATTCAATTTCCAACTTTGCCTAATATTTTGTTGTTTTTACACCCTCCGTTTAAAATTTTAATTTTAATTTTAATTTTAATTTCTTATAACCAGTTCAAAATTAGTAAATTATCAAGCTGTCTCGGACTAGAAAAAGCACTGCAGCTTTAGCCTTTAAGGAGGGGTCGACGATCCCCGTGCCAACTGGGTACCCGGTCGGCCCATGTGGCTCTTGGTTATACTTTTTCTGAATCCCAATTCCTATATCTTATGATTCTATTGATCATCTTTTTACAAGCACAAATCCTCAAGGGAAGTGATATTTTCTAAAAATATTAATTATTCCTTCCGTCTTCAAATTAATAAACAAAAAATAATTTTCGCATATTAAAAAAAAGTAAAAACAAAAAAAAGAAAGTAAATAATATTTAAAATATATTTTTAGTAGCCTAACAAGATTATATAAAGTGATAAATACTTTTATTTTTTTTAATACTAATTGACTCCATTAAATAACATACTTACCTTTCATTTTATTTACTTTATCTCATTCTTTTAAAGATAATTTTTTTGTACCTTTAGTCATCCTGTGGAGATAAAAGGAGTATTTTTTTATGAATAAGTGTGAATTTTATTCATTATTTGTGTAAAATGACATTGTAAAAAATTCAACATTTTTACTTAAGAAAATTATCAATTCTCTTCTCGACTTTATTATCCTAAAAAATTGATAAATGGACAAAATCTATTAAATTCTCTTTGGCGAACTAGACAGCGAGGCCAGCTTAAAATAAGGCTACCTCGGTATAAGGGTGCTAGCTACTCCTTAATTCCAACCAAAATAGATGTCACACTCTCAATTTAAGCAACAAAATATGAATAACCTTTAAATTTAATGTATTTTTTTATTTAAATGAATTATAGTGCTATTTATGCTTGTGAACATAAGAATTAAAAAACAAAATAGAAATATCTTTTCTGACCAAAGAAAGTATATAAAATCACAAAAATGTTACTCCCTCCGTCCCAAATTAATTGCTCAGTTTTGACTTTTTTAAGTCAAATTGACTATTTTTAGAATTAATAATTAAGCATATATAAATATATTTCTAAAATTATAAAAATTGAAGTTAGTAATAAATTGTATATACTTTCTTTTGGTTATAATCTCTTCACCTATATTTTAGCAAAAATAGTAAAAAGATTAGTTTTAAAAATGGTCAATTTAATTTAAAAAAATCAAAACTGAGCAATTAATTTGGGACGGAGGGAGTAGGAATTAGTACACAAGGAGAGTACTAACGTATATCAAAAGAAAAAAAGACATGTTTTAAATAATAATTCCCACCTTTAATTAATCATTTTTCTAACAAAAAGAAAAAAGGGTATTATTTCCAAAAAACAAAATTGTATTCCTGTGGTCCAACATTTGGTACTTGATAGCCATAAGTGTATGCCATGACATTAACAATATATATCAACTTTTCTCTTTTACTATTATACATTAAGTAAATTGTCCAAAAAGCTCTTAATTTTGTTGTGCCCACCAGCCCACAGGTGAGGCAGCTGTTTAGGTCCCTACTTTCCAAAGCAAGGTTATGTGCTCATTGTCCTCTAAATAGTAGACAACACAATGAAAGAAAGAAAGGGAACATATATAAGTGACATTAGAATATACTACTTATTGCTTTTGCTTGTAAAAAAGACTCGACTTAATTTGAAAACTTTTAACCCCCTTAGCTTGCTTTTATCATTTAGTTTATACAACTAAACTTTGACTAATTAAGATTTTCACAACTTTGTTCATGACTAATTGTAATCAAGTAATATTAATATCACCGTCCTATAATGAATATTACTTTTAAATATTTCATATGTTCTAAAATATAAAATGACTATTGACTTTTTAAGTCAATTTAAAATATTTTTAAACTTAAGTGACAAATTAATATTCGTTTACATTTAATCAATGTAATGATCAATACTGTAAATTGTATAAAAAGTATTACCAACTAATTATAATATTTGTTGTATGTTTCTTAATTATATTAGTGTATCTTATCAATTTTGAGTCTGAAAATGTTTCAAATTAACTTTCAAAAATCAATACTGATTTTGTAATTTGGAAGAGAGCAAGTACTGTTCATCCAACAAAATGATTGTGCTTTTATTTTTGTGAAGTATGGAGAAAATGTAATCATTTTGGAACAAGAATATATACTATCCATCATTTTGAATCAAGTGTATAATTATTTTTTAGACAATGGGAATTCCTAAATTGACCTTGTTTATAGGATAGAGGGCATTATTTAGATAGGGTTGTGACAAAGTTATTCTTATCAAACGGCAGTTGAGACATTCTTTCTACAATCAAATGTACTTTCCTTTTTGAGTGCTAAATTAACTTATCATTTTAATGGGAAAAGAAATGGGATGGGATTTATTCCCCGAACATTAAAGAAATGAAATTGAATACTAGTATAATAAATTACTATACAAAAACTAGTTGGCAATGGTAATCATATGTTGTTTAAAGAAATCGCACGCGCGATTTCTTGATATTGTAGGCCTCAAAAAAGATCCTTTGTCCTTTTTGCCATTAGTAAATGAATATAAAACTTTATTAAACCAAAGTTCTTTCTCCTAAACATAGACTAAACATAGGCTAATTGTCCAGGAATATATATATATATATATATGTATATATATATATGTATATGTATAATAGATTAATTCGTATGTATCAAATTGGTTACATGTTTTACAGTTTATAAAGATTTTGATGTCTTGATATTCTTAGCATATAGTTAACTAAGTTAAGTTTATCAGTTCCTAGTTGTCTGGAGCTTTGAACTTTGTTGTCAAATGTTTACTTTGAACATATAACGTAATGCAAAGAGAGAAATTGAGCATATAAAGTCATGCAAAGAGTGAAATAGCAAACATTTTTTTTAAGTAAAACATTTAGTTAGAGAAAAGGAAATACGTGTTTAAGACAAATACAAATTTATGTGTGTTCCGTCTTCAAACATCTTAGTTTTTAAGTACAAAATGATAAAATATGAAAACAATCATTATTGAAATGGAACGAGAACAAAATTGTCATTAATGAAATTTTTCTTTACATTATATTTTTAGATTTTAAGTAACACACGAGTTTATGTGTGTACACGATCTATATACTCATTATGTGTGTGTGTGTATATATATATACACACACGTATTAGGGTTTTTTTTGTTGGTAAAATTAAAAAATATATTAAGCATAAATCAAAGTGTTTAACCTCCAATCCTTCCGACCAAATGTCAAGATAGTGCGAAATTTATTCCTTCTTTACATTGAATGGGAAAAAAATAAAGAAACATTAGTAATGGTGAATAGACTTGTTTTCGTCGCTAAAAGTGCAAAAGAAGGTTTTGGGATGATAGGAATGGAAGGGTGGTTGTTTAATGCTCTTCCCACTAACGCAAATTTGTGCAAGAGCATTGGATTTGCTTGTGTTACTCATAGTTGCACCATTTGAAAGATGGTGGTGAACTTCTTCCTAGTGATAGCGATTTGGCTATTGAAAACTATTTTATTAAAAGATAATAATCAAATGAACAAAGCGATGAAAATAACATAAAATAGATCATTTTATTATGTACCAACATGCATATACTACATAATATATTAATATGTCCCTTCACTTGAGACTTTTTTTAAATATAAGAATAAGAAGATATGTATTGAAATTTCAATTCTTGACTTTTGGTTTAATGCAAATAATAATATTTGACAATTATTTCCCTATTTCAAAAGATATTTTGTTTATTTATTTAGGAACAAAACTTAAAATTATTTTACTAAATTTTGAAAAAGTGTTAATGTATATGACAATAAAATTCAAGTCGACATTAAATATTGACATATATGAATGTACGAGATAAAAGAATGTAAAGATGTAAAGAACGAGACCACATATTACTGTTTTATTTTACCGCTTATAATTTTTACATGCAATTCACATCTAACATAAAATTATCCGACATATGAATTATTTTTCAGTTCGATATGAAAGTAATATTACTTAAATATGAAATTAGCTTAAAATATAGTAACAAATTGGTACTATTTTTAAGACATCTTAATCTTAAGCTAAATCTCAGTTGGAAAGATGAAGTAATTACCAACTGAAAGCTAAGTTGAAGGAAAAGGATTCAGAGAGACAAATATAAAACTACTCCATTAGACAAATGATTCAAGAAATGTGGCCTGATAAGAAAAGCATAATGGAGGTGGTAAGAATTAATTGAGTAAAAGGTTGAAACTTGAGACAGTGTGAGTGTGGTAGGCGCACTACCAGACATATTGGCCCCCCTACTCCTACACAATTATCACACTCTCCATCCACTTTTAGTTTTTAGTTAATGTTAGAGTTGTTAAATTTTTACTCTCAAAAAAATCTTGAATAATGTGTAATCATTATATATTTATTAAAAATTTAAAATTCTTAATATTATTTTTAATTTTTATTCTTTCTATCCGATTTTATTTATCTTAAACGACTTTTTATAATTTTATTAATTAATTTTAAAAATTAATAATTATATAAATGTATTAAAAATTTTAAAATCAAATAATTTGACTTTGATAATATATTAAATGTAATTCTATATAATAATAATTTTTTATTTATATTTAATAAATTTTAATTTTAAATATAGTTAATTTCACCGTAAAAAGTCAATTAACTAGGGAGTACTACTCTTTTTCTTTCTCTCATCCTTCTTAGTTCCCTCCATTTTTAGTTCCCCAAATCCTTTACATTTTTTCTCTAATCTTTCTCTACCTCAACTACTAAAACCTTTAAATTAACTAATACCCATCAATTTCTTGATATATATCTTCTTAGTCATACAAATGGAAGCAACTTTAGGCTTACTAGGCGGCCCTTGTGGCGGCGGTGGTGGCGGTGTGTCGGAAATGGAGAAAATGTCGGCTTCAAAGGTGTCTTCTTACCAAGATGAGGCTGAACTCGAACTGGGTCTTGGCTTGAGCCTCCGTAGTGGCGGCGGTGGAGGTGGCGGTGGTGGGGTGGTGAAGGGTAAGTATGAGTATGTGAAGATAATGACTGCAAAAGACTTTCCTTGTTCATCTGCTGGCACCAAAAGAGGAGCTGATTGTGTTGGTCCTCCTGAGGTTGGATACTCTGCTTCCCCTGCTGTCAGGTATATAGTTTGATTTTTTTCCATTTAATCTCCGCCATCAGTTTTTGTTATTTATTGTTGTATAGTTTAATTTCCGAGTGAATCTTTCATGTTATTTTGCTTCAACTTTAATTTCTTGTTTTTCTTTCCTTCTTTTTTTTTTTTCATTTTCCTGTTTATATTCTGTTTTTTAGAGCTGGTTTCTACAATTTTTTATGGGGAAAATTTTATATTTAGACGAAAACATGTTGAGTTTTGTTGCGAGTAGACACATCTATCAATTACTCCATGTATTTAGATTTACCTATTATAATGTCCACTTACAATAAGAAACAACATATTTTTGTCGAAATCACTTTTACAGTAGTTAGATTTTTTCAGTCATACTAAGTATGGGAATTTCTACTAATGATTCTGTAGCCTTTTATGTTGAAAATGATTTATGATTCTTCTTTTAATCCTATGGACAAAATACAATGACATGTGTTGTACATAATTATTAACTTTAGGATTAATGTATTTTATGTGATTGTAGAATTAGAATAATAGGGAGGTAAAAGAATCACTTTTCTCTTTCTTCTTTTTTTTTCTTCAATATTAAATTTTAGTTATTAAAAATTATTATGGAAAAAAAATATTAAAAAATATCATGTCTATGTGTGTCGTATGCCAACCGCCCAACACTAATATACGGGAAAAAAACAGAAGGGACTCTTTTTTTGGACAGAGTAAATATTTGTATGTGTTTTTTAGTGGTTTGTTTCATGCCGATGCTTTTTCTTTGTTGTTTATTTGATTCCTTAAGTTTTTCTTTATCAAGCCTCTATTCTGGTTGAGGACAATTTCATTGCAAACTAATGAGGCTGCCTGTTTGCTAGATTTTTTACTTTTTGATGTTTTTCATTATTTTCAGTTATATCTTTTCTGTATAATACTCTTAAATACTTTGTACAAAATTTTCAACTTGTTTGTAACTAGAAATGGAACTCTTTGATTGAGACATGTATTCGATATTTCTTCTCATTCTTCAATCCCAGTCCAACAAACTTTCAGCGGTAAGATACTTAATTTTGTGTAAAAGAGTTTTAATTGTTAAAAGAATCAAAAGAATGTCATATCATCCTAAGTAAGACCGAGGACAAACTTGCTTAAAAGATTATGCTTGGGAACAAAGGGGTGATCCTAAATGTGTTTGCAAGTATACACGTGTGAGGCAAGTATTTCACATTGGAAAATAAAGAAGGAATGTAGGACAAATATACATGAATAGACCAAAGAACAAGTGCTTAAGTTTATAGGTTAAATTGAGTCGAAGCACGTGTGTTAGAACTTAGAACTACTTTTTTATTTCTTATTGCTTGCTAGGTTAGATTTATTCATTTATATTTTTGTTTTTCGAAAACAGTCAGGTTGTGGGATGGCCACCTATAAGGACTTACAGGATGAACAGCTTGATCAACCAAAAGTCTGCAAATGGTGATCAAGAAGATAAGGGAGTGGGCGGGAACGATACACGTAAAGAAGATACTTTGAAGAAGAAAATCAACCATGGTAGCAACAACAATGATACAACTGTTAAAGAAAGAGGGCATCTTGGGTTTGTGAAGGTGAATATGGATGGATTACAAATAGGAAGGAAAGTGGATTTGAGTGCTCATTCTTGCTATGAGACATTAGCCCAAACTCTTGAGGACATGTTCTTCAGACCCTCAACAACCATCAATTCTATCCGTAAGTCCTTGCCCTTCTTTTTCCTTTTTGTATGTACGTTCTTAGTTTCAAAAACCAAGCTGCTGTCCTATATTTTTTTCATTAATTTGTTGAGGGAAAGGAATTCAAATAACAAGGGAATTTATCTTCTCTTGTTTGGTTGCACTATTTTTATTTTTATTTATTTATTTATTTGGAAAATATTTGGTTGCACTACTTAAAACTGAAGAAAAAGGAAAACATAAGTGCGGGAAGTTTTTCCAATGTTGCATCATTTTTTCCTTTTGGTGAACATTAGCAGCATTTTGGAGAATTTTGGTTTCGACTTTCTTGTAGTTTCCCTTTCCTTCACCATATTCACTGGCCAAAGACGACTTTGAATGCAAGTATTGCTTAAAAATATTCATAAGCTTGCTTAATTAATATTACATACCTTGCTTAACTATATAATATTTGGTTAAAAAAATGATATAATAAATAATTGCTTTGGTCCATCTTCTGTGTGAGATTTGATGTCAAAGGGCTTTTAAGTTTTGACCAATGAGTTGTGTTTACATGTTGCTTTCTGTTTTTGTTTCATAGTAAAATTGTGCTTGTGTAATTAGGACCTGGTGGAGTGAAGAAACAAACAGCACAACCCTCAAAACTTTTGGATGGATCCTCTGAATTTGTGCTCACTTACGAAGATAAAGAAGGAGACTGGATGCTCGTTGGAGATGTTCCATGGGGGTATACAACTAAAACCCATTACTACGTAATTATGTCAATCAAAATATACCTTGATACTCTGATGTTAGATCTGATATAATACATGACTATTTGTATGAATGAATCAAACGATTCTGACCTTAGCACATATGAGAAACCCGAAACAAAGAAATGTGAAAAGAAGAAATTGGGAAAGATAATTGTAATGTATTTGTGGTTGATGATTTATACAGCTTATCCTCTCATGCTTAAATGTGATCCCCTTTTTTTATTTTGTTCTTAGGATGTTTCTCAACACCGCGAAAAGGCTTAGAATTATGAAGACCTCTGATTCTAATGGACTTGGTATGTACATAAATGTTATCGTATTAATTATGGTGCCCATCTTGCAAATGTTATTTGCTTCCTTCCCTTCTAATTCAAGTCAATTATTTATTGCAGTTCCAAGGTTCCGAGAAAGACATGACAGACAGAAGTCTAAGCCCATTTAGCATCACTGCTGAAGAAATAGCAAAGGAAAATAGAGATATTAAAGAGTTCGAGTATTCTGCTAAGCTTGTTTGTTTTTTGTTTTTTTTGGCTTTTTTTGTTCTTCGTTATTTTTCTTGGAAGTGCCTACATTTTGTTATTTCCTACAAAGTTGCCGTTTTTTTGGCACCACCTTTGTACCTTCATTCTTCTGATGTTCCTTTCTTGTAAGCCATATTCAATTTAGCTTTAGCTCTCCTCTGTCCACAGGTTCATACATGACCGCATAGTTGCTAAACATCAGTTTCTTACTTTGTAAATATGAGATTGCTTTAATTTTCTTTTTGCTGCAAATCAAACGTGCGTCCGTGTGTGCATGTAATTTTAAATTATTTTTCCAGTTCATATTTCTTTTTGCATAATGATCTTCCTTTAAGGGCGTCGGGAACGACTTATTTTAAATGATGTATAAGTTAAAATATAAGTTGGTTTAAGTTGTGATTTATAAATAAAAGTATTCGGCATCAGTTTGACTTATAAGTCAAAAATTAAGTTAAAACAAGTTATAAAGGTATTCGGTTCATAATGATTTATAAGTTAAAATAATGTAAAGATTACTAAAAATAATATTAATAAAAAGAGGGACAAAATAGATATTATATTTGGTCAAACTAACTTATTTTAAAATGACTTATAAGTCATTTTAAAATAAGTCACAAATAGTTACTTATTTTTTTGACTTAAAAATTAACTTATAAGTTAAAAAATAAGTAACTACCAAACACTCAAATAGTAGCAAATGACTTATAAATTAGTTTGACCAACTTATAAGTCACTACCACCGAACATCCCCTAAGTTAATTAAATGGTGAACTGTACTGCAATATTGATCAAGCTGCGCAAGAAATAAAGGAGATATTAACATTATCATTTTATCCTTGTTTTGCAAAAAAGAAATTTTTCTTAGCCTAATTTTAGAACTGTAGATACCGTTTACATCTTTTGTAAAATTTGTTTCGAAGTGCGTGAAATTCAAATGGGGACAGACAGACAAAATGATTCACATTGAGCTCTAGATAATTTTGTGAGATTTCCATAATTGTGAATGTGTAAAGAGTTGTTGAGCACATTAATATTTTTGCATTCATGAAGTCTTTCCACTGGCACCCAGAGAGTACCTGGGCATGCATGCAGCCAGGACAATAATTTTTTTGTGTTTATTAGTGAACTTATTGTGTCCCTGAGAGCTAAATGGTCCCCAAGAGATTGTTTATGGCACACAGCTTGTCTTCAATAATTCCCTGTAACCTATTAATTATACACCTTTTGGGACCCAAAAGGTGAAGAAGGATCATTATAATCAACAATTCCTGTTTTTCCATGTTCTAGTGAAAAATGCTGCGGATTTGTTTATTTCCCCCCTCAAATTATTACACATTCAATACAATTACACATTCAAGAGAAAACTAGTTTCTCTTAGTAAGGAAATAAACCGAGTGGAGCTGAGTATTAAGTTGCTTAAATTTGATTTACAAAATTTATCGAGTATGACATAAAGTTTGATTAAAGCTCGTTTAACTATCGAGTCGAGCACAATTTCGAATCGAGTTCAAACAGTTTGAACTTTTCTAACGAATATGATTCAAGTATCAATAGAAAATTACAATTTGAGGAGGTTCGAGTAATTTATCAAACTTTAAAATTTGTTCATATTTGAATCATTTATATTTCGAGTCGAGCTCAAATCGAACTTTTAGTCAAGCGAGTATGAATCGAGTCCGAACTATTTGGTTCATTTTAAGTGTTAGATTCAAATATTCCATCCCAGCTTTCTCCTAGACATATCCAATATAACTCTTTCTTTGTAGCTTATTTTTCTACTATTTATATCTGTTAAATATAATAGCATAAAAGTATTAGTGAGAAAAGAAGATGATGATGCACAAAATAGACTTTGTACACACACAGTAATAATAAATACGGTAATTAAAGTAAGGAAACAAGACAATAATTAGAGTGGTTCGGTCAAGTTAACCTAGTCCACTTTTGAATGGCTCTAGCCGCCGGCACTTTATATTATGTCAAGAGAGTACAAGCTTAAAGAGAAGGGAGAAGGGAGTACAAAAGTGAGTTGCCCCCCCTCCCCCCCCCTCCCCCCCTCCCCCCCCCCCCCCCCCCCCCCCCCCCCCGTGTTGGTGAGGCGTACAATTTATAGTAATCTCGTGACAGTTTTTGGGGTAGACGAGTAGCCACTAAACCACTACTTTAGTGGAGCTCTCAACTTCTTCATTATGTGCAAGATGGTTGACATGCTATCCGTGAAATCTGGAGACGAGGCTTGTCCACTTACTTCATGATGTGGGCGTGCGTAGTCCATTGTTACTGATGAGCTCAATTAACCCAGCCGTGATGAATCATATTTGTTGGGCTCGTCAGACTTCTTAGACTTGAGCCTATATTCTATATTGGGCTTACGAGATGAGCTGGATCCTTGTACTGGACCCATCATTTTTCCCACCATCTGGCTTTTATGTTTCATCTTCCAGGGCCTTAAAGAATGACCTGAACCACCATCTGGGAGGTCTCGAGTCACACTGGATAGAGCCAGGTTGTGGTCGCTAGAAGCGGCGCTCCAAATCTCTTTATGGGATGATCCAGCACCTTGAGGAGTGCCCAAAGCCTCCTGCTCGCCCAAAGATGCTTGCTCCTGCTCGCCCAAAGATTCTTGCTCCTGCTCGCCCAGGACCTGCCCAGCTCGCCCCTGCTCGCCCAGGGCCTGCCCAGCTCGCCCCTGCTCACTTAGGGCCTGCCCAGCTCGATCCTGCTTGCCCAAGACCTACTCAGCTTGTCCAGCTCGCCCTTGTCCAGCCTCGCTACGAACCCCAGACGGATCTGCACTTCCATCAGTGTCGTGCACGGCGTTATCCAACAAAGGCACCTCACCCGCTTCATTTTCCACTGTGGCAGCCTCTTGAGAGCTTACTCCGTCAATTAGTTCATTCCCATGGATATCTCTTCCCCTGTTCGACATTGATCTCTGAAAAGTCCTCACTAAGAAGAGATCTCTAAGAATGAATCTCCCTAATCGCTATGGAACAAGCGCAATCAAGAGCAGGACGCAAACCCCCAAATTTACAACCCAGATTCTTCAAGAATGAAAGAGAAAGAGTCCCACAAATCAGAGGAGTTTATTTGAAAAAGGGGAAGGTCGCAGATTAAAAGGGGTTTTCAAGGAATTCGGATTTAAAAGTACTTTTACTATTTATATCATAACTTTTGATCCGTAACTCCGAATGGGAGCCCGTAATATGTCAAAACGACCGTATCGACGAGCTCTACAAAGAGATCTTTGGGCGAGCAGGAGCAAGCATCTTTGGGCGAGCAGGAGGCTTTGGGCACTCCTCAAAGTGCTGGATCATCCCATAAAGAGATTTGGAGCGCTGCTTCTGGTGACCACAACCTGGCTCTATCCAGTGTGACTCAAGACCTCCCAGATGGTGGTTCAGGCCACTCTTTAAGGGCCCAGAAGATGAAACATAAAATCCAAATGGTGGGGCAAATGATGGGTCCAGTCCAAAGATCTAGCTCATCTCGTAAGCCCAATATGGAATATAGGCCCAAGTCTAAGAAGTCTAGCGAGCCCAACAAATATGATCCATCACGGCTGGGTTAATTGAGCTCATCAGTAATAATGGACTACGCACGCCCACATCATGAAGTAAGTGGACAAGCCTCGTCTCCAGATTTCACGTATAGCCCGTCAACCATCTTGCACATCAGGAAGAAGTTGGGAGCTCCACTAAAGTAGTGATTTAGTGGCTACACGTCTACCCCAAAAACTGTCACGGGGTCGCTATAAATTGTACGCCTCACCATCACTGGGGGGGGGGCAACTCACTTTTGTACTCCATTCTCCTTTTTCTTTAAGCTTGTACTCTCTGTACTCTCTTGACATAATATAAAGTGTCGGCGGCTAGAGCCATTTAAAAGTGGACTAGGTCAACTTAACCAAACCACTCTAATTATTGTCTGGTTTCCTTACTTTAATTACCGCATTTATTATTACTGTGTGTGTACAAAGTCTATTTTGTGCATCATCAGAAGGATTCTGTAATTTATTGCGAAAGTTTTCTACCGAATTATAATCGTATAAAATATATATAATTTGATAGAATTATAATATACGAAAAGCATATTAGGCTAGTAATGTGCTTCATGTGCAAATGGCTTATAAACTTCTAATTGCCTAAATTTCTTATTTTTGCAATAGTTTTTTATTTAAGACCCTTATCATCATCTAACAAAAATTTATTATTATAATTTTTTTTATTATTTGATAATTTTATTAACATTTTTTTGTGTCCCAACAAAAATTTACTATTATAATTTTTATTATTCTTTGGTAATTTTATTAACAGTTTTTTGTGTACTTATTTATAGTTTTTATTTAAGTAAAGTACTTATGAATTCAAATTTTATTATTGAATTTTTTAATGAACAAACAAAAAATTAAAAATTAACGAAAAAATTGACTACTTTTATTGTCAAACATCCAAAAATAAATAATTTTTTTAAAAAATGAAATAACATAACTTTTTGCATTTCTTATTATTATATCTTCATGTTACAAAGTACAAACATAGTAAATTAATAATTTAAATATAAAATTTAATTTCTTTTTTATATTATGAAATCAATAATATGAAGAAATTTTTTTATTATTTTTTTCCTTTTTATATTATTTTATTTTCCATCCAAAACTCGCAAACATACGTCACCTCTTCTTCAATTCAGCAAAATCCTGGACCTGGTGCTCAGTTTGTAAAATACTCCTTCCTCCTGGGAAGATCAGATTCCTTAATCTACATATTTTCATTAGATCTTGCCCACCACCATTTCTGAGCAGCAAAACAAATACTAAAATGGACGAGGTTGTGGAGGAATATGTGAGGACGAGGAAAGAATGGGACGAAACATACGGCAAAACTCAAGAACACATCAAATCGATCCAAGAATTCGGAAAATCCAGAGAATCTTCTACTACCAGCAAAAATTCATTGCCGAGATTGAATGGTCTAGCTCAGGACGGATTGGCTTTGCTCAATTCGTTGCAGTTCAAGCTTGATCTTCTTGCTCCCCAACTCCCTTCCGATGATCAGGTTGAGGCGGCTCAATCCTTGCTTCAATCTTGGAAAAATCAAATCCAAAGGTACACTTTTCCCCAATTCCGCCAATGTCTCTAGGTATGCGTATATGTGAATCTCTGCTGTTATTTCGTCTTGTTTTGGGGATTAAGTTTATGGCATTGGTTTATGTTTGGTTGAGGAGATAGTGTAGAAGAAAAGAATTTGAAATTCTTGGGTTTGATGCTTGCAGATTTAACAGTACATTGCATTTGATTTTACTGATATATTTGATATTAAAAATTTGGGGGACTTTTGGATTTGTATTCTTTAACTATCATCATAATAATCAAGTGTAGTTTTACAACTAATGAAATATCTAATTTCAATTATGTTAATATTAAGTTTGTGGAATGTTAACAAAATTGTATCTTTCTACTCAATAATTTCTTGTAGCGTTAGTTTATTTGTTGCTTAAGAACTTGGAAATTTGTAATTTTTGATTCAACATGACTAAACAATTTAGCCGAGTTTATTTGATTGCCAGTAGTTCAGTTTTATGTTTGCGAAGAGTAAATTCCTTTGCAATTTCCCTGTCCCCTCTTATAACAAATCTGAGCAGCTGAACAGAAGAGATAGTTATATAAATGTTGTTCTATAGACGTGTGTGTGTGTATAATGTTAATACTTAATAATGTTTGCATTTCTTATTATCATGTAGTTTACGATTGAGTTTAAGAAATGCTAATTTGCAAGCAAAGGCAAACATGAGGAAAGCTGCTCAGGAAGAGGTAACCATTTCACCCTTTAAGATTTTGCTATTTAGCTTTAGTATATTTTGGTGTTTGGCTAATCTGATAAATTTTGTATACATTGATAATGCAATGTGGATTATTTTTTGGTTAGTGGTTATCTACCAATAGCTTAAGGTTATAAAACCTTTTCCATTTTACCTGAGGAAAATTGTAATGTTTGAGGGTAATATGATGTGGTTAAATGTAGAGGGAGCTGCTTTTGGGAGGTGGAGAAGAGTCCACTATTCGTAGGCGCAATTTACAGTATGTACTACACTCTTGCTTTAAGTGAGAAAAGTTCACATGTATTGTCTTGATATTTTATATCTTACGCAATATTTGTGGTATAGGCAGCCATATATATGTTTGTCAGATTCTTTACTGAACTGAGGTGTCATTGTTTCAAATAAAGACTGATTTGTAACTCTATATCAGAACAAAGGCTGGAATGACAGCTGCGGCAGAAAGCATCACAGATGGCCTTCGCCGTACTCGGCAACTGATGGTTCAGGTTAGTATCTTTGATTTAATTTTTCTTTTTTTATCTTGTGTATTTTTAATGATTTTATGTTTAACTTCTTTGATATGATGGACACTTAAGATTTCTCACAGATCTAATGTACTTTTTGCAGGAGGTTGAAAGAAGCGGAAGCACACTTATGGCTTTTGGTAAGTTCTTTTCATTACCAGAGATGGTTATATTTTAGCGGGATTATGTCATTATGTCATTGTTCCTTGGTAATATTTTCCCTGCTTTTACATCTGCACTAATATTTATCACTCTTTTGTCATCTATTACTTTACTTTTGTGACTTTATCTATGAATTTGAAATCAAAAAATCTTATGATTCAACAACTGTATTATCCTAACCGGGGGGGGGGGGAGGGAACTCATAATTATGTCAGCAATCTCGTCAAATTTGGAGCATTCAGTTGCAGAATGAAAAAGGTTGTATTTATAAATGGATTGTTCAAGTGAAATGGCAGGGAGTTGTTCAAATGGATGTAATTTTCCATTAAATTTTAGCAGTTATAGGTGGTTGTGCTTCCTTGTTTGGTCATTGTAGCACTAGACAATTTCTTATAGTCTATTTTGACATATACCAATAGATTGTTTTAGTGACCAATAGCATATTTCTAATGGTGTGGTGATATAGGGTTGATGTTTTTTCTTTCTTATTCAATTTTGGGAGTATAAGGGCAGGGTGAAGATGACAAACATTTATTTGAGACGAGCCCTTTTGATTATATCTCAGTGCCCCATCTTTGCTTTTTTGATCCTTGGAGTGAGTTTGATACTAGGACACTCAGGGTTTGAGTTTGATATTAGGGACATTAGTCCTGTCAATTTGGTGGAAAGCAGATAGTCAAGGTGCTTGTCATGGATTTCTATGCATTTACAAGAGTTCAGATTTTTGCTGATTGGTGGTGTTTGTGCAAGAGATTAGGGCCAATAATTATAGGCCATGGTTTTATGGATTTTTGTCATTCTGAGCCTGGTGAGAGAGTGAGGAAATAGGAGAATTAGGAAGTTGTTGGTGGGAAATAGGGGAATAGGAACTCTTTTGCAAGGGTTTCAGCTCTTAGTATACTTCATGCATCCATTGTATCTTTGTATTTTCACATAATTATAGTCTTTATTTTTTTTATTTTTTTTATTTTTGCTAAATTGTGAGTATAATTATATATTATATTATATTATATATATATAAATATGATATTGTCTTTATTACCATGTTTTATTCTACTTTCTCATATTCTCTTCATTTAGCTGATTATATGGTACACATGTCATGAAATCCTTTTTGTTTAGTCAAGCTAGATGATAGTAGTATTGCTCTCAACTATGAAGCATATATGATTTGCTTAATAGAGTATTACCTATTATATGCAGTTTTTAGTTCTATGCGCTTCATGTGTTCTAAACTTGGGTACTAGGTAATGATGTATACATTTGATTTTCAGAGGAATCTACTGGAGTACTAAGGAAGGCTGAAAGTGAATACAAAGGGCACCGGTCACTGCTAATGCGAACTCGGAATCTGCTCTCCACTATGCAGCGCCAAGATGTACTTGACAGGTATATACAAACCTAAAACCAGTTGATTAGAGTTACTCGGTTCTTTAATTGCAAGTCTGAGGCCTGCTTCTATATTCTGCAGGGTGATACTTATTCTTGGATTTCTCTTCTTCTCCTTGGCTGTCCTTTATGTTGTTATGAAACGAGTTGGGATACTCAAGTTGCAGAGAACAGTTACTGCTGCCATAAAAGCTGGTATGGCTGGTCGGGCAGATATTGGACTCGGGCCTGGAGATGGAATAAACCTTGCTCGAGTACATGAGAATGCAATTCCAGTTCCAGGGGTGGAGGAGGTAGCATTAGAACAACCAATGCATGATGAACTTTGAAATAGTGTTTCATGGATTGCGGTTCAATACATTATGCAGACATGGTACGGATAGAGTAGGAGTAGGTTTCTTCAAATCGCTTAGTTGGTACATAATATGTTTACGCAAAACCTAGTACGCTAGGATCTGTCCTAAAAGATACAGTTAAATTTGGTTGAGTTACCGTCACAACATGCGTATTTTGTAGGAGACTATGCCATGTCCACACTTGCTGTGGACGCCCACACACAAGGTATTCAGTTGGCGACACGGCCTGCCCAACTATAAACTTGTTGGTTACATAAAGGGCTGTAGCTCGCGGTGGCTACGAATATGGAATTTGAGGCCTATATATATTGACACTGTTTACATCAATTATTAATATACCAAACTAGGAGGTCTATCTATCACTCTTTTATGCCTCAAGTTTTGTGGGGTGTGTTTTACATTTATAGTAAACACATCATTTTCATCTTAGTTTTTTTGATAATAAACTAGTATGTGTAAGAAAAAGAAAACCAAAATGGGGAGTGTTTTAGAAAAAGCAGAAGTGAATGGATCTATTTCTATTGACAAACAAACAAACAAAAAAAATATAAAAAAAAAATTTGACGAAATGATGAATTGCTGAAAGTAGCAAATCAAGTGCAGCAATAGGTAGCTGCAATTTACAAGTAGAACAAGTGAGTGAAATGATAAATAAATGTAGAGTTATGCTAAGAGCCAAAAATCTCTCTGGGTTTTGGTGTTGAGAAGGTAGCCTGCATTTTGGCCCTTTTTCTGCACTGCTACACAGGTGCACTTGCTTTTCTCAATCAAATATTCTGCCGTGTCTGTTCCTCTTAATGATCCGTTCCTCTTTTGCTTCCTGAAAATATATATTTATTAATCCAAATACAAATTATCAAAACTGAAATCCAAAATGATATTTGTAATATTTCACAAAAAATAGTCGTCATTTCTTTTTATGAGTTAATAACACAATTTCTTCAGATTTATCATTAGCATGACCTCACTAATAAATTAAACAATCAATTGATTTACAGATGCATTAAAAAAAATTATAATCTTAAAACTCGAGTATTAGAGAGAGAGCGGGAGGGTTGTAATCAAAGCAAATTACTTTGGGGCAGGCCATAAATAATACTACCTCAGTTATAATTCTAAAATTAGAGATAAAATTTGACTTTTGAAGTTAAATAACGGTATATTAAACTTCAAAATTAGTATGATTTGTAAAAATTTAGAATAAAATAAATTTTGCGATTAATAGTTTTTGTCATATACTATACAATTATAATAATGTATCAACTAAAATTAAATAAATTCACATTAATTTGAAGTTTAATGTGTCATCTTTTGATTCCAAAAGTCAAATTATATCTCTAATTTTAGAACGAATATAATATTATTTTTTTAAAATCTGAAAAGACAGATAAAGCCAGAGAACCTTCATTTCATCTAAAATACTTTGGCGAAAATAATTGTTTTTCGGAAAATAATGTAAGATAGTGACATTATCATTTTGATATACTTAGAGATAACACAAGGATGCCACACTTAGATATTGGACTTATCATTTCAATATTGAGCGACTTGTTTAAAAATACTTAAATATGAAATTCAGACTCATGTGACGAGCAAAAAAAAAAATCCATTTTATTTTTAAAATCTTTATTTGCATAGTCAATTAACGAAATGAAGGGAAAAGAAACAATCTCCATCATGGACTGTGGACATAGTATAAATTAAGCTACTATAAATGTAAAATAGCGTGCCTTCCTTTTTCTTTTTCTTTTTTTCTTTTTTTACTGATAACTAAAAGCTTTTATAATTGTATATATTTCTTTTCCTTTTCCTTTCCCATTTTTATTTTATTTTTTTAATTTTTTGGTTCCAAAGGAACCAACACTTTTTGCCTATGAAAATGAAAACATGCAATGAAATGTGAATAACTTGAAAAAAATGCAGCCAAAAAACTTACCCTAGGATTGCATTGGATAGACTCCGGCGCTGTCCTATAATAAGGAGATCGATTTTATGCTCAGTGCATTGAGCAAGAATAACATTAGCCTTGTCTTTTCCATCCATTTCCACCACCTCTGTGGTCACCTGAATTTTTGACTGAGCTTTCTCACAAACTTGCTTCATTGCTTCAAGAAAGCTCAAATCTACCCACCCGCTCCCGCCCCCGCCACTACCGGCGGCACTTTCCGTCATGGACGCAGCAATTTGGTTTGTAGGTAATGGTTTCCTAAAGAACGAAAATGTGTTTCTCCAAAAGTTATTATTCTCAACATGGAGGAGAATCAAAGTGTCATTCTCAAGGATTGCATGGGATAGTGTGTATTGAAGTGCGGCGGCTGATTCCCGGGTGGCATCCGCTATCACCATCACTTTCCGTGCAGGGTCGGATTTCCCTCCGTCAATGGCCATAGCCTATAACCACCAGTTACAACCATCAATGGCTCACCAGCCCACCACCACTACCATGCACCACCACCTAATAGTAAGGGTGTTAGGAGAAGGTACAGAAATGAAAGGGTGGTAAAAAAATTTGACATGAGGTGATCATATTTTAGACTTTTTCGTTTTTTTGGCAAATAGTATATGACCATTGAAGGGTTAGCCTTCATTTTGTGATTCACAAATGGATGTTTTCTCGTGTGCTAAATTGGCGGGTATGTTTATTTATAGGGGGGGTCTTTTTCAGGACCAGGTCAATGCCACCTTTTCTAAGAGGCTCCGTCTAAAATCTAGTTTTTTTTTTCCCTCTATAAAATTACCTGAATTTCTTTCTATATATACTCGTCCAAAAAAAAGATGGGGAAAAGAGAGAGAGATTCCTATTTTCTATGCATTTAACTAAGATAATGGTGAGACTGTACGAGGTACGGAGGTAATAAGATGCAACAACAAAGAGAAGCTAGCACAACATTGACTGTAAAAGTGAGCTAGAAATAAACATCAATATTGTACCATTAAAATGAAAAATAACATACAAAATATGGTACCTACAAGAAAATAGGTCTGCCAATGAAGTTATTTATAGATAGATGCTATATTCATGAATGTTGTGTTTCTTTACAATATTGATTCAAACAGTACGCTTATGAAACACTTCAAAACGAGCAATTATTTTGTTTCAAGTAACATAAGGAGGCACTCCAAACCAGATCAAGACTGGAAGAAAAAGCAGCTGAGTTAATATGAATGAGCATTGTGTAAAGATGCATTTTAGTTCAGCACAATCTATATTGCTTTCACCTTCCATTCGGGACGCAGGATATGACTATGAGTCCCCGAGTGACCACACAAGCAAGGAAAGTCAGTTGTCTGCACTTGTTGAGCAAGATATTCATCCTCTGCATGGACCCAAGGAGATGAGATTATGAAATAGCGCAAGTGAAAACTATGATATAATTTCACACAACAGAACTAATACAGAAATGCTCACCCGTGCTGTTATCAGCTTTTGGCGTTCAATTTCTCTAACAGAATCTTGTTGAGAATCCCAGGATTTGCTTTACCTTTTGATGCTTTCATTATCTAAGCATTTAGTTATAGCATTTAGATCATTCAATTAATGTACAATAGTCTCAATAGCATAACCAGGAAGGCAATATTTAAGTGCATAATTAGGAAACCTAGTCAAACTTGCAAAATTACATACCTGTCCGGCGAAATAACCTTGTAACTTAGTTTTGCCCCCACGGTATTGTTCTAGCTGCTTTGGATTATCCGCAATTACTTTATCAACCATTTTCTCGATCTCAAGAGGGTCTACTATCTGTTTAGATATAACATGTGAAGGAACCATCAGATATCTGTTAAAAAAATAATCTAGTCATTCAAATTGGCTGCCGGAACCTCTCTTCATATCACATGGAAAAAAAAAAAAAAAAACTTAGCCGTGTCTCTAGAGCTGTGCTGCTAATGAAAAATCAAGCTATTGATTGTCACTAGTTTGGGTTTTCTACTAATTCTGCAAACTAGCCAAACATTAAATTCAAAGATTATTACTTATTAAGAAGTCTTCAGAAATATCAGGCTTACTTGATCAACTTTGTGAAAAGGAAGGTCAGAGTAGTTTTTAGTCTTAATACGTTTTTTAGACCAATGAAGTATTCTGTCAGAGATTATGTTCTAAATGCTTGCTCCACATTGTTAAAAACTTAAGAGGCATAAAAGTTAAACTTGTCCTAAAGTAAGTCAGAAAGAGACTAATTAACAAGCTCTGTCCAGGTTAGAACACAATTGTCATTTCCCTATTGTAAACTATCTAAAAAGTGCTACTAATTACAAAGAAGTTGTTTTCAAAACTTAAATGAATCACGTCAATTTTAAATTTTAGGATTTCACAAATTGACTTTTTAAAGTCAAAATGGGACTCTTAGTTGGGAAGGGATGGAGTATTATCTAACAGTATCTGGTACTGTAGTCCATCATTACAGCCTAATCAAGACTTAACAACCTTGTTCACGATTTACCTGTACTTTTTCCTCCTAAAGAAAAGAACAGTTAATGATGACGGTATAGTTAACATACCTACTACAATGAAATGAGTATATGAAGATCTATTAAGTTAAACTACGCCACCTTATATCATAGTGAATGTGTAAAGATCAACATTCAGGCTGTTTAACAGTGTATATAAGGCTTTAAATGTAATATATAAAAAGTGTCTGACATAAGTGAAGTTACTTGCCTGGACGAGATCTTTTTCTTTTATAAGTCCTGCAACAGTTCCACCTTTGGCCAGTAGCTCAAATAGTATCTGCAAATGCCACAAAGAAAAGAAACTTAAAATAAAACTGAACACTGATGATATGATCAAAGAAAATATTATCTATCAGTAACTTTCTTCTTTTGTTATTCCTTTTTCATTCTTCTCTTGCTTTCTTTCCTTTTTGTTGGTGTACATCGTTTCCAAGGTAGACCGTTGATGGTACCATGTTTAGCTCAAATTCGAGAAGTATGGCAGCTCAAAATGGACCGAATAAATTACTAATTTACCAATAATTCAATGAGGGATTACTCGTCTTTGAAGTCTTTTAAACAAGAAAATCTCTTGAACCCATTAGTCCCAGATCCAAATCCGAGGATACTTTAAGCTGATGTCCAATCAATAAAAGACACTAACAGCATCAAGCTAAAGGAAAATCTACTTTTATGATTAACTAGATATAGAATATACAAACAAAATTTAAAACACACCAAAAGTAAAATATTGGCACATGACAAGATAAATACCTCTTTTCCGATCTTTCCACTAATAGTCCCACTTTTTATTGAACCAATCAACTCACCCAGCTCTTGAGGGGTAAGTTTGACCTCATTGATTGACAACTTTTCATTTTTCAAGTACGCAGCAATATCACCCATTATCCAGTTTGCAGCTAGCTTTACATCACCTGCTTTTGCAATAGTAGAATCAAAAAAATCTGCCACCTGAGACATTCATTCATAAAGGACAAAAACCATCAGCCGTCATTTTAGCCTATACAATGATACGGTTTTACGTAATACCTAAAAGTAACAAAATCAAATTGTAGGACAGAACATAATTTAAGGAGTTTGAATATTGATGGTCTAAGTTTTATCTCGAGTGAAACATACATGGAGCAACTCCAATGTTATCAAAATTAGTGGATAATGCATTCATGCCTGCACCTAGTTAGGACTATTTATGCACACGCCATGTTTTTGATCAAGGTCTCATTGTAACAGATAGATAACTAAATATTTATTCTAATATGATTTTTTATTTTACTTCTCATATATATTGCAACCAAGGGCATATAAACAGTAGAACCTATACCTAATATGATAGGAATCGAGAATGCTATCTTAACATTTCTTTGGAGTTACTGCGGCACATCCTGAAAATACAGCCACTATATATATTCTACCACTGTTTTACAGTTTACATTATTATCGCAAATTTCAGCCATTAATAAAAGCAATCTTTTGACCTTCAGCTCAATTTATGAAACTGTGGATGCCAACAGGACATTCACATAAGCAGACTTACATTCATGTCATTGGCAAGGAAAAGAATGTCCTGCATGCTTAGACCCATATTCTCGTATCTCCGGCGTTTCATTTCTGGAAGTTCGGGTAAAGAACCACGAATGCCATCAACATAGTCCTTAGTGAGGTTAACTTCTGGAAGGTCAGGCTCTGGGAAATAACGATAATCGGCAAGTCCTTCCTTTTTCCTCATAGTAACTGTTTTCTAACAGTATAGGAAAGGTTAAGCACATAAGTCTTAGCAGAACCAAGTAAATCAATTCTTTATGTTGCATTAGAAAATAAAAGAGATGAGTATAACCTGCGAGCCCTCTTCCCAGAGACGAGTCTCTTGTATAATTTGATCACCAAGTCCTTGGCTGTGGAGAAGAGCCTGTCTTGAAATCTCAAAATCAATGGCCCTATTCATTGCTGAAAATGAGTTCAAGTTCTTTATCTCAACCTGTTGATGCGAAATGGGATTAAACATAACATCTAACAGGATTCAATAAATCATGCAAACTACTATACATGGAGAGAACATTTAAGGCCTCCAAATAAATTTAGGATTTATATCAGATCTATAGGATCCACGAGACTGCAAATCTGAGATCACTGAACATTAATCAAGCTCTACTATTCTATCATTTCCAGATGCAAGTATGGAGATCGCTAAAATTAATTAGAAACATATCTTTGATGCATGTCTTTAATATAAAACTTAATGAGAAGACTCCATAAACTGAAAGTAACATGATATCCGTAATAATAGTACGTCTTAATTATTTCATCATGGATGCTTGGCATCTTAACTGAAGTAGGTTGCAATAATGGCAAGCATACGCATACACACACGTACAGCTGATTTGGCCCCCATGTTTGCTTCCAGATAATATGGGAATGTTTGACAACCTAGAAGTATATTTTATTTGTTTTAGAATAAAATCAAAGCACTACATTTTCTATATTGTGTGCTGAAAAAATATTCTTCTTTGTCTAGACACTCTGCTGTATATGTTCCCACTTACAATCTAATTTTTTTCCACATCATAAAATCGTTATGTCACCTTAAAAATATCATTTCACTTATCAGTTCCCATCTTTTTATCAAACAATTCCTCCTACTGGAAAGTGACTACATACCAACCTAGTTCATATACCACCACCCTTAATACTCAATTAAATAAGATAACAAAATACAGATAATTAACATTACAACAGGAGTTTTTACGGGCAGAAATCTCATGTGTATTTTATGTTGCAGGAGGTTATGTCATAGAAAATCTTCTTGCATATACAAAAAGACAAATGATGTGAGTGCTTGATTACCTTTGTTCCAAACTCTATCTGCCCCACTGGTCGAACTGAGACATTGACATCACAACGCAATGATCCTTCTTGCATATTCCCATTACTGACTCCCAAATATCGCACCATCCTTTGCAATTCAGCAGCATACTCTGCAGCTTCAATTCCATTTCTCATATCAGGTTCAGAAACAATCTCAAGCAAAGGTACACCTGCTCTATTCAAATCAACCTGCATAAAATAGTACATGTAAAAAAATAGCAAAATTAACAACACTATAAGTTTATAGTAGTAACACTTATTGTAGTCGGAATTTGGAACCAGAACCTTATTAAATATATAATAAATTACGAAAATTCAATTCAACAAATAATATAGGACTGCTTATCAAAATCAAAACACTATCATTACAGAACTAGATCATTTATATTTCCATTATAAACCATTAGTCATAGATATAAACATGATTGAACCATGACAACATAATATCCTTACTCAAGAACAAGACAATCTGCTAATATAATGATGAATATAAGAAAGCAAAGGGACAGTAATTTCCTGTGAATAACTCCCATTTCCGGTATGAAGCAACTTCCCAGCATCCTCTTCCATATGGACCCTGGTAATGCCAAACCTCCTATGCCCACCACCAAACTCGACCGGAAGATCCAAATCAATGAACCCACCAGTTGCAATTGGCACATCAAACTGAGAAATTTGGTATCCTTTTGGAAGATCCGGGTAAAAGTACTGTTTCCTATCAAATTTCGAATTCAAAGACAATTTACAATTAAGTGCAAGCCCAAGCTTCACTGCATACTCTATGACCTTCGAATTCAAAACCGGCAACGCCCCAGGTAACCCCATACAAATGGGGCAAACACTAGTATTTGGTTGAGACCCATAATTGTAAGGGCAGCTACAAAATGCCTTGGTTAGAGTGGATAACTGAACATGGGTTTCTATACCAATGATTGCCTCATAATCTTTTAGAACTTTATCAAAAGTTTTGGATTGGGTCTTTGTTGAAACCTTTAACTCAGGCTGTGGCTTCTCTTGGGTTGCAGTTTGGGTTTGTGTGTTTTTCATAGTACAATACAAAAAAACATGTTTCCTTCCAACAAATGCATATGGGAATAAAGAAAAAGGGCGACTTTGATATTGAATCCCTCTAAAAAATGTCAAAGCCATCTTTCAGGAATTTAGTCAAATGGGTATCAAGCAATATGAAAAGGGTACCTACAAGAATCATAAAAAAGGGCTAATAAGCAAAACGAGTAAGAGCTTATGCAGATATAAAGAAGTATGCACAAAGTTTGTAACTTTAAGCTAGAATTGTTCAATACTGAATATACAGAAAGTAGTTAGAAGCTTAAACCTTGGAATATCAATGAGGGGAAAGGCCGGAATATAGATAACAGAGTGTAGTAATTAAATAATGGAATTTAAGAGATTGTGGGGTTTGTTTTAAGAAGTTGATGGATTTAGCATGGGAATGATGCTACAGAAGTAAACCAGGGATCGGCTTGACATGGGTATGTTGCCATGAACTTTTGAGTACTGGATATGAGGGAGTGTGTGCAAGGCGCCATTCCGTGGTGTGATTTACTAAAATATCTTTATTTCGTGGATAAAAAGTTTAGAAAATGTTGATATATAAGACAATCAGTCATTACAATCATCAGGTGGTCGTGCCGGAGTGGTTATCGGGCATGACTAGAAATCATGTGGGCTCGTCCCGCGCAGGTTCGAATCCTGCCGACCACGTTTTTAAAATTGACCTTATGAAATGGAAAAGTTAATAAAATACTTCATTTCATTTCTTTTCGGCTCACTTTATAATTACTCCCTTCGTCCCAAATTAATTGCTTTTCTAGGACTTTTTAAAGTCAAATTGACTATTTTTAAAATTAATAATTAAGCATATATAAATATATTTTTAAAATTATAAAAATTAAAATTAGTAATAAATTGTATATACTTTCTTTTGGTTATAATATCTTCATCTATATGTTAGCAAAAATAGTAAAAAGATTAGTTTTAAAAATAGTCAATTTGACTTTAAAAAGTCCTAGAAATGCAATTAATTTGGGACGGAGGGAGTATAATGTTAATAGTTTTGTAATATAGATGGTGAACATGTTTAAGCTCATGGGCCTATTTCAAGGCAGAATAATTCAGTTCTTGCTGTCGATGCTGCAAATTAAATGTTTGTTTATTATATGAGTATCTCTCTCATTAATGTTATGCTATATATATATATATATATATATATATATATATATATATATATTCTAAATTCAAGTTTCTTACACATTTCATCATATAAAATCATTTCTGAGTGGTATGGTATGGTAATGGTAATGGTATGATCTTCCTAAAGAATTGCTGGATTTTGTCTTGTCCAACTTAAGTAAGTAAGAGCTGTGTTTTTTTCTTGGCGGGCGCCCCGGCCCTGCTGCAAAAGCTTATATGTAGTGTACGTAGTTACCTGTTTGTTATATTCAGGTCCATCATCAAGTACTGTAGCTCATGCTTCCTTCTGAAC
The DNA here is from genome assembly GCA_034770075.1 of Aralia elata. Lineage (NCBI taxonomy): Eukaryota > Viridiplantae > Streptophyta > Magnoliopsida > Apiales > Araliaceae > Aralia > Aralia elata. Next base: position 12,885,156 of record CM068384.1, read on the forward strand.
AAGAAATCGACATCAACATCAGCTTTTTCATATATTCTTGGATATATAAACAGTTTATAATCATAGTTTGTATCTACATAATACCACACACCAGACCAAAATGATCGAAAAATTTATCCTACTCTTTCCTTTCTAAATCTTAACTACTACCCTAGTCAGTCTCCTAGACCCAAGAATTTGCATTTCTGATAAGCTCTTTCAAATACACTTAACCTAAATTTGAGAAAATAATTTGCTTCAATATTTTAAAATATTAAAAATGTTTTAAAATATACCTTATTGTACATAAATTAAAATATCTTCTTGTAACTAGATAAACTGATGTGATATGGAGTATTTTATTTGCTATCTTACAAAAAATGTCACATTTTTTTAGGTGACTATCTATCTAATGATTCTATTCTCTGTCTTACAAATACAATCTCATTTGTATTAGCTGCATCTGGCACAAATTTAAAAATGTTAAAAATATATGTACAGATTACATTCAGCTACTACTAACCTTCTTTTTTAGATGCCCTTTCTCTTAAAACTTAAAAGTCTATGTAGCATCAAAAATTAACTTTAGAAACATGTAAGATATTCAATATGGGCTATATGTGTGCTTAGAGCATCTCCAGCAGATGGACTATCTACTGGACTATATTTAGTCTATATGACATCAGCAGATGTCCTTTACTCTTCAATCATTCCAGCAGATGGACTATCCCGCGGACTATCCCGTGGATTATAATATAAAAAGATTAAAATAACTAAAAAATTCAAAAAAACTCCAACAGCTATATTTCAACGACTATATTCTAACGGTCATATTCCAACGGCTATGTTTTAAAGAACAAATAACATCTATAGCACATCTAGTCTCTCATATTCACTCATCTCAACTTCAGTCTTCCAATCAAATAAGTTATTTTAAATATGTCTCGTCAATTCGAATTAGCTATGTTGCGCATGGATGAAGAAGAAGATGAAGAAGCATATGGACAATTTTTAGGCATGGCGGCTATTGAAGAAGAACAACAAAATGTCAATAGGCATACATCACGTCATTGTGGTTCTATGTAAGGTCGTATTATCATTGATCGTGGTAGACATGAAGGTCATAATCGACTTTTTCGTGATTATTTTGCTGAACATCCTACATACCCCTCGTATCTATTTCGGAGAAGGTTTCGAATGCGGCGCCCGCTTTTCCTCCAAATTCAAAGAGCAGTTGAATCGTATGATTCATACTTCGTCCAAAAAATGAATGATGCAGGACAACTCGGTTTATCTTCTCTACAAAAGATAACTGGCTCAATGCGGATGCTTGCCTATGGTGTTTCAGCGGATTCCGTTGATGATTATGTGTGGATCGGTGAAAGCACGGTTATATTGAGTCTGAAAAGGTTTCTAAAAGCAGTCATTTCAATTTTTGGTAATGAATATTTGAGATCCCCCAATAGTGATGACATCGTTAGATTGCTATCAAAAGCTGAAGAGCGTGGTTTTCCTGGGATGTTGGGGAGCATCGACTGCATGCATTGGAAATGGAAGAATTGTCCGGTTGCATGGCATGGTATGTATTTTGGACATGTGCATGAGCCAACAATTATTTTAGAAGTGGTGGCTTCATACGATCTTTGGATATGACATGCATTTTTTGGATTACCACTCTCATAATGATATTAACGTTTTGGAGAGATCATCTATCTTCTCTGCTCTTACTGAAGGTCGTGCTCCAGCTGTAAACTACTCAATTAATGGAAATGAGTACACGATGGGATATTACCTTGTTGATGGTATATATCCCCCATGGGTAACATTTGTTAAAATCATTTTGGCACCTCGGGGAAATAAAATAAAACTATTTGCTAAGACTCAAAAGGCACTTAGAAAGGATGTTGAGCGAGCATTTGGGGTACTGCAAGCACGTTTTGCGATAGTTCGTGGTCCTGCACGCTTTTGGCATCAAACAACACTAAAAGAAATTATGACTGGATGCATAATACTACATAATATGATCGTTGAAGATGAACGAGATGAAAATCTAGAACCAACAACCTATGATACACATGACGAGATTCCAACTGTAGAAGTGTCTCGTGAGCGTACCCCACAATTACTTGAATTCATTGAAGCCAATCATTGTTTAAGGGATAAACAAGTTCATTCTCAACTTCAAGAAGATATTATTCAACATTTGTGGTCACTACATGGCGGAGCGTAATTCATTACATTGTACTACAATAATAAGCAAATCATAATTCTCTAATAATAAGCAAGTCAACTACTAGATGTAACTATTTTCATGATTTCTTTCTTGCGTTGTTTATAATATTCAGCTACTTCAGGCTCCATGTTAGCGGTGTCAATCATCATGATCCTTTCATCCTCTTGTGCTTTCATTATATTCAATTTCTCTTGCTCTTGAAAATATACTATATCCATGTTCTCTTGTCTCTTTTGTTGGTTCAATTTCATCTGATGCTCGAACTTCTCAAACCTCAATTCTATAGGTGTACTAGTATCATCGGTTCCTTTGTCCTTTTAAAATAATGTTTTCGAAGCCTTTCTTCCCATTGGCCTCTCTAATCCTGCAGAGATTGTATCTTCAATACCATCGTCTTCACCCAAACTTACTTCTTTTGCGGTTGATGGAGAAGATGCTGTTGGACTTGACTTTCTAGTACTTTTCTGTTTTTTTCCACTATTATCTATTCTCCATTTCGGTACATCCTTTAATATTCTCCAACAATGCATAAATCCAAATGGTTGGTTTTGCATACTTTTGAACATCTCTAATGTTTGACATATCCATTGGAAAATAATTTACAAAGTATTAAGTATAAAATATAAGAATAAAACTTAATGAAATTTTACATGAAAAAATTGAAATGCCTTATCTTGTTCACCTACACCGCTTTGTTGCATTCTTTCAATTGAAGCATAATATCCACAAAATTTGTTCACCGCGGGTTGAATTGTTGACCAACGTTTTGCCAAAGCAGTAAAATTGTGTTCAGATTCAAAATTTTTGTATTCACGAAAGTATTCGTGAACTCTTTCCCAATATCTTCCATGTTTCTGATCGTTTCCTTAAATTGGATCCATACTTACATTAAGCCATCTGGAAACAAGAAGGGCATCTTCTTCAATTGTGTAATTTCCCTTTCGCCCTGTTCTTTTATTGGACTCATTTTCGGGAGTCTGAATTGGTACATCAGTTTAAATTGAAAATTCATCCAACAAATTTGGATCATCAAGTGAGAAACCTTCAGATAATAATGAAGAATAATACATCGGAGGACCATAATTTTCCATCTAAAATATAAATTAAAGAGATATTATCAATAAAAAATAAAAATCAAATATAATAAAAATACAAACTATTATTAAAAAAATACTTACAATTGCTAAATGTTGGAGTAGTTGATTGAAAGATGTAAAATGAATTGAATTATTGTACATATTTATAGATTTTTCAATTACCCTTTTAATTTCTATCCGTTGGTATTTTTTATTACCGTTCTGATATTCTATCCGTTGCAACACGCTTCCCACTTCGTCCTCTTCTTCACTTCAGACCTTCAACAGATAGTTTCATCTCCTTCTTCAACAGAGAGCTTCATCTCCTTCTTTTTAATCATCCTCTCTCCCATTTAATTATCTTAATATTATAGTCCGTGAGATTTTTGTTCCTTGATTTGGTCTTTTTGGGTTGCCGGAAAAGTAGCTCGACTAAATATAGTCCATCTGTTGGAGCAAAATCGGCTTCTTAGACTAAATATAGTCTAGGATTTTCGCAACTCCGGCCTGCTGGAGTTGCTCTTAATGAATGGCTTTGTTAAGACAACACACAGCTCTAGGTTGAAAGAGATAATTGCTACGTTGTTACGTTTGAATTAAAGGAATAGAATTAAAAAAAATAAAATAATTTGTTAAAATAAAATAAAGAAAGAAATGGAATAATTTGTTAAATGCGAGTTTAGTTGGTGGTGGTGATGTTTAGTGTGATAGGTTGACTTATTGTCACATCCATCCCACCATCTCCCTTACGGAATGAAAATCAAGAAATAGTTGGTGGTGGTGATGTTTAGTGTGATAGATTGGCTTATTGTCACATCATCCCACCATCTCCCTCATGGAATGAAAATCAAAAAATAGAATTAATTTTTATTACATCAATCATCTCCCCCATGGCCCCATGGAATGAAAATTAAGGGATGGAATGTATTTTTATTGCATTAGAATGGTTTATCTTGCCAAAATGATCACAAAATGTACTTTTTTTTTCATTCCATTCATTTCCTTCAAATCCAAACCCAAATCCAAACATAGCATAAACCCAATGCACAATATGATAGATAAAAGCAAACAGCGAATAGAAGTTTAAAAAATGTTTCACACCATCTCATTTCATAGTTAATTTGCAATATGGACAACTGAAAATTGGAAAGATAAAGCACTATCTTCTAATTGGTTAAACAAAAACTGACCTCCTGATAAAGGAAGGTAACTGAGGAAAAAACATGAATAGAGATACAAGAGGTGGACTGCATTCATCCATCAGCACATGAACTGATACAATTTCTATACAGAATTTTATGCAATTTTGAACTTGGTATATACAACAAACTAGATTAGGAAGGGAAAAAAAACAAAAAAAAACCTTACAGAGTAGTGCATACAAGAATTGAAATCTTATTGCATCTACTCCTGGTGAGACTTTGTTGTTGCATAGAGTTCCTTATGAAGGCTGGTATGTTACAGCAGAAAAACCGCATGCTATTTTTTGGCTCCAAGATACTTCATTACCCTTTTTCCATCTAAAATTTATGTTCAGTAGACCAGGGACCAGAAAGTAGCAAGCTAAACCAAAGCACTGAGGACCAAAACTTGGCAAAAAAGCTATTGCCTAACCATTCTCATCTGCACAAGATAAATAGTAACTTAGCAATCAGTACATACCCATTGCATAAAGTTTCAAAACTTGTCTGCACAACTTGCATCCATATAAGAAAATTGGTAGAGTTCAATTCTGCTTTCACACTTTTACCTGCCCGTGTCAGGTTTAATAGTAACAAAGAAAAAAACCTAAGCCATAACGTGCACTAAGCAGCCCCCAAAATAGCTTCACGAGATATGAACACTAAATTAAACAAGGATTTAACTGAAAAACAATAATAGCAAGAAAACAATCAAAATGGTAGTCAAATAACTTAAATAGACAGTGGTACCATGTGCCTACAACTCACAATCATAGCCATCATTACATTAAATGTTATTTGATAATAAAACTTGAACTCATGCACAATATAATTTGGAGAATATTCATATTACCCAGCATGGTTAAGTTATGTACAAGCAGATACCTCAAACTTTAGTGAAGAAAAAACATTTACAATTGTCACTTGAGAGTGAGATTTTATGTCCTAGGTCCAGGATTCAAAGAAAGAGAGAGAGAGAGAGACAGTCATCCTAATTAGACTTGAGACTTGGGCCATCAAATATCTGTCAACAAATAGAATCCTAATCATAGGAAACAAAATTCTTTGTGCCACCTGAAGGTGTACAACCCAAAAGACTTAACAATCCAATTAAAGCCTTCTACAATTAGAACTCTAAAGTTTAGAATATATAAACTTCAAGGGAAAAAAAACAGTAAAACAAAACATTTTATAGCTCCAACAAAAATCTGAATAATATATTCCATATGAGAATAAGACCCGTAACCAAGCGCGCAGCCCTAATTACTAAAATCACTAAGAACCTCTATACACTGAAAACAATTACTAAATATTTCTCTTAGGACAAGCTCTCCTCTTAAATATGGCTCCTGCATCAACCAAGGGTGACATGAAGTTCAGGCTTACTTACCTAAAGCTAAAGGGATGAATTAGCTAGGCTAGTGTCAAGTATGAGATGAAACTCATATGTTTAGCCGTTTAAATGAGAGAAACAACAAGTACGGATGATAAATTTCTATCAAACTTACCTTTTTAAAATTTTAACTTGAACAAGATAATATGTTCTCTATTGAGGCTCTAAATGGATTTGACCCTTCCACCTCCCTGTTAGAGAATGAGACCTACAATTAGAGCTAGAACTCAAATTGGTTCAAAATTACCTATCAAAAAATGAATTAATAAATAAAATGTTTCACAGCTTATATACTTTTTAAAGTGAAACAACTATAAAAGTAGATAAGAGCTAAGGCTTGACATATGAAAAACTACCTCATTATATTCTCAAGTATATGCAGCGAAAGTGGACTAAATGTTGTACTAAAATATAAACAATGAAAATGGACTAAATGAGGTTTTAAAACAGTAAAGGCTACGAATGAGTAAAAAGAACAGCGATCACATTAACGAACTATATCTTATTAGTTACAATCCATTATACACTGACATTTCACTCTAACAAGCAGACAGAAGAGTTAAAATGGACAAAATTCTACTCTCTTTTTTCTTTCCTTTCCCTTTCCTTGGCTTATTTCTTCTTTGGGTATTAGGAAGGCCTAAAATGCTTGCTTAAGCAAATTGGTTGGAGGCTTGGAGCTTACCATGTCTTTCCTAAAATACAAAAGTTACTATTTTAGAGTAAAATGTATAGTAAACAACTCTTCAACACAGCCAACACCATGACAATCAACTTTGCACATAAATAGTGGAAATTCATTCCTCAATATGAAATGCCACATACATGCTTTCAACATCTTTTATGACAAGCATGTACTGCTTAATACTGAACTACAACTCACTATTAAAAGTGTCACCAACCAGATCTTCGGCTCCTGCTTTTCCACTCACTAGTGCTCATTTATTAACAAGTAAATTCATCCTTAAACTTCCCATTCTTCAATGTTGATGAGTTAAATAGTAAGGACAAAATACAAACATTGTCAACTGAAATTGGACTACCACTACCTTCGTACTTCGATATCAATGAAATTACAACTACCACAAGTTATCCAACTTTGCATTTTGAACTTCCTATCTATGTGAAATAAGTAGTGACTAGTGAGGCAGGATGTTGGTTTTTATAAGACTGAGAATTTTTGTATTGAAACATTTTTTTGCTGAATTACCAACATAAAAAATTTAGTGGTAACCAGATATTATGGGGAAAAAAATTCAACTGAAATTTATATTAAAAAAATTAGACCCGCCTATGTTCATATAGTTATTCAGGAAAATCAATCCCAGCTGACTACTAAAAATATAAGCGTGAACTATTATTTAAAACGTAGCTAATGTATGCATTTTTGGAATATTTTATACATATAAGAAAATGATAATACATGGAAATTTGTCATCAATTGTGGGTTTGTGAAGCAATCGTTAACTGTCTTTTTAAAATAAAGAATCATTAAATGTCAAACAATCTACATATGGTCGTTTGCTCATGATACCTCAAGTGCCTACGATATCTAAAATCAGAGAATATGACCATGATTTTTCATTTTTCAACAAAAACTGAATTTAAAGAAAATCCATACACTGCAAAAACTAAAAAGCAGAAAGTTTTTCCTGTTATCTTCTACATATCTGGCTGCTATCATGCCAGCAGACAACTCAAGCATTTATCAGTTAATACTTTTCTTTGTTATCTCAGGAGAGGTATCTCCAATTTGCTTCTCCAGGTATGGATCTTGTTCCTCCATTAAATCATGATAGAATTATTAGCAATAGATGAGTAATTAGTGAACTTAGGAAGTGAAATTAAAAACCAAACTTAAAATCTTGAGAAAGGAAAAAGGCAGAAATGAACCGGGGATAGGGAGCTCAAAAAATTAGAAAGTGGGCATGAGCAATCCAAAAAAATTCCCTTAAACTAATTAGGGAACTTATAATTCATAAACCATTGGAATCAAAAATCCTATTAGATAATTAGTCATGAAACAGGAATATATGATTGTAATGGTTGTCACAGGAACTAATAGATATTACCAGAAAAGTAAACATATTTGAAATAATATAAATAAACATCCGAGGAGTTTTGCATGACCAGTAAATGTATAGTAAAAAAGACATGTTCACTTCCATCTCAGTTTAATGCTATAGGTTCCATTCTCCTGTATATGCTTCATATAAAGATAACAGCAGTTTGAATTATCACACTGAATAACACGGATTCACGCTGAACTAGAGCTAGATAAAAGCAGTAGAGCATATCAACTACTCTTTAGCAAAAGAAATAGTAATATCAATCTAATATAGATCAAAACTGAACAGCAATATTAGGTTTTTTAGCATTATTGAAAATTTCACAGAAAGATGTAACTACCTCAGTTAATGATGTCCGCAAAGACCACGTTGGATAACATTCAAATGCACCAACTTCTAAAATCCAGTCAGTTACAGATGGCAAGCTTTGCGGACCATTCATCAGCCACCCCATAGTCAAGACTAAGCTCCCTCAATGGAGGGATATTCTCCATTGCAAACAGCATAAGGCGAGGGAACATCACATTATTGTGATCATATAGCACAAACTGAACCATAACATTAGGGCTGTTACTGTGGCTCATGTAACAAGCAACATTCCTCAGGCTTGATACATCCATTGCAAAATCCAATGGAGGAATAGAGGGATGTGCTGGGCGTGCATAATCAGAATATATTTGTGACAAATCCCCCCATTCTGACCATCTCTCGGCAAACCGGCTTGGATAAACTAAATTATCACCGACCATAGAAACTACTTGGGCTTGGTCACGAGTGAGAACAACTCCCGCATATTCACATACAAAAGCACCGGCCTGGATCAAGTCCAAAGATCTAACTCCCCAACCCGTTTCCCTTGACCGAAACACTTCAAATCTATTCCTCACACCTTTCTGGGTGACACGATTCCGACATGTTGGAGGACAACAACAATGTGGGCCACATTCAAATATCAACGGCTTCCCTCTCACCAAAATACCCTTATCATCATAAGCAAACTCGCCCCCATTCTTCATAGCACAAAAACAATCCCCAGAACATCCAGAAACACAATCGCACCCACCATTACCCCCAAGATGATACACATAAGGAGGAATAACAGATTTCACCAAGTACTGATGAGTCATTGGTTCCTGATCATTATCAATATCATTAAATAAAAACACAGGCACATTTTCCTTCTTCATTGATATATCAAGACAAACATAACCCACTGGCCTAACCGCCAAAGGTCTAGTCCTAAGATTCTGAGCAAACCTAAGAATTGCACTACCCATTTCAGGCTGATTCTCAATTCTTATAATTTTAAACTTATACACCCCGAAACCAGACCTACCCACATCAAACCAAGAATCAACAACTTTATATAAACCATCATAAACATAAATCTTACCGCTAGCACTACCTTCATACTTAAAGCCACGCATCACTCTCAACTCAATTCCATAATGCATGCTCCTCTCCAACCCAAGATTTCCACCTTCCAGCTTTTGATGAACACATTGCCTCGAATTCTTATCTTGGCCTCCATGCCCTGTATATATTATCACATCCCCTGAATCCTCATCATCTTCGTACCCTCCGGAAACAATAATACTAGTAGCAATTGGCTCCCCATTTGAGCTCTTGCTGGAAGGCAAGTAATCAATTCCAGCCTGAGGCTGTCCATGAAGTCCAACAACACACAGTTCCATTCTAAAAAAGAACACATCACCAATCTCAATACCAGGAATTGCCCCAACAATCCGTTTATCCCGATTTAACCATAACCCACGATCTCTCATCACCGAAGACGCCTTCAAATCACCTCGGGTTCGCCTATGGAACCCTGAAGCAAGCCGCTTTTCGTCATCAGCAGTCGAAAAAATCCGAAGCGAGTCAAATATCATCCGGGTTCTACGGACAACCTCACGGAAGTAGCGCTCGTCCTCCGTGCTGAGATCTGTAACCCTAACTAATTCAGACGAACGCTGCGGGTACTTAGGGCGGGGCGAAACGCCGGCAGCTGAGAGCTGGTTTTGGCTTTCATCCGGCACCGGGACAATAGCCAGGGCATCTGGGTCCAAAACCTGGGCGTCACCCTGTTGCTGTCTGGCGAAAGCAGAATTAAAAAGCTCAGAAATTCGGTTGAACTCGGAGTACACATTGTTGGCTTCGGCCGCATCGAAGCTAGAATTCGTATTTGGTCCGGGTAAGGATGTATTCGTTTGTAAATTTGGAGTGGACTTAGGGCTAGGATTTGCCGGCGGTAGGTAAGACGAAGACGGTACCGGCGGAGGTGGGTGAATTTCAGGTGGGGTATCGAGTGGTTCGTCAAGTGGCTCGAGTTTGGGCTCGATTTTAGGGACGATGACGCCGGTGCCGGCGCCGGTAGCGACGGTGGTAGGGTCAGGGTAGTGGTTGAGGTCTAGAAATGGAACCAGAGAACCCATTTTTCTAAAGGGAGAAAGTTTGGGTTCTTAGAGAGAGAAAGTGGGGAAGCTTGAGCTCCTAGCTCAGTTCATGGTGAAGAGACTAGAGAGAGACAGAAGAGAGAGAAAGTGTATGTACTATCAGGGAAAGTACAGACAATTTAATGTCAGGAGAGGTGATGAAATGAAGACGAGTGTACAAATTTGTTCCCCAAATTGCCCTTACCTGCATTTTGTTGTTAGATTTAAGAAGAAATTCTAAAGCGACAGACAACAAACAGGACACATTGTCACTGTCTCTTGTAAAAATGACACCCAGACACCAACTTTCACTCTTTCAGTTTCTTTTTCCTTTTTATTTTTATTTTTTAATTTTTTTGTGTTTTGTTTTGTGTGTTAATATAAACTCATATGATGATATGAATATATAACGGATTTAGTAGTTAAAGCCAGAAATAATCTTTCATCGACTGATTATACAAATCAATTATGTCTTTAATAATTTTCTAAATTGTGAATGTTATAAATAAAGTATTTTTACTCTATTATTTTTAAAAAAATAATATATATTACGAATATTTATGTCAATTTTTTAATTATCAGTTACGTGGATAAATTTTAATGATAATTTTTTTATAAAATATGTAATATGTGAGGGTCTTTCTATAATTCTTTATAATTCATAAATTTCACGATTATAATTTAACATAAATTTACGTGATACATAACATGATTCTTATTTTTATAAAATAATGCCAGAATTCTAATAGTATTGTTATTAATAGTAGCCTGGATAGTCCATTTCAAATCTTAATTCTTGATGATTGTACTAACTTGTTTTCTTATTAATCTAAGCCTTAAGGCCTCCGTTGCATCACACACATCCACATGCACACAAAAATAAATATAAATAAATAAAATAGAAGTCTCAAATTCTGAGGTTTTCAAAATCTTGAATCTCAAATAGCGTTGTGCATATGTATTATTATTATTATGGATAAGTTTATGTACATTACTCTAAATACTACTCCACTCTAAATACTACATTGCACATTTAACCATTAAAAAGTGGGATCTGACACGGAAATCCACGTCAAGTCCCACTTTTTAATAGTTGGATGTGCAATGTAGCGTAAAATACAGTGTTTAGAGTAGTGTATGTAGACTAAGTTACTCAACATTATGATAAATTCGACATAATTATTAAACCCAAATGACTTTGTGTATTTTCATGAGGAATAATTATATTATATTTCAAAATTCTGTTATATATGACGAGTTTATATCTTATTATTAGACACGATATAATATTTTGTGAGTATTCTTACACAAAATTATGAATATATTTCGTATTTTTAATCACGTTATGCCCTGGCTTAATTTTAATATTTTTAGTATAATAATAAATAAAAAAATTCACACTAAAATATTCTTGTTATTACTTCAAACTCAAATTTAATAAAAAAACAACACTATTTATTAAGGTCACAATAAGTAAGACTAGTTGTCATTGCACACGCGTTGTGCGTGTAAATTGTGTGAGATAAAATAAGAATTTTATAAATTTTAGATAAATAAATAGAAAGATATAAAAAACTAACATTAAAAATAACAAAATGATAATATGTTTAAAATTATAAGGACGAAAGAGTAAAAATAAAAGATATGACTCAATTACACTAAATTTGAAGAGGAAATCTCTATAGAGACTTTATAATGTAAATATTTGAAGTTGTTCATTGAAAACAATGACAAAAATACTTCTATGTCTTTTATGAAAATAATTTAAAGATGCTTTGACAATAATAACATCCTAATCCTTGCTAGGGTTGAAATGTGCAACATATAATGATACATGTGAACGCTATTTATTTATTTTCTCGAAAAATCGATCTATTTTAGATGCATTGAGATTCGTATTATTAAACTTTTATATATAAGGTGGGGATTTAATTCGTTGAATAGAAATTTAATATAATATAATAGTCTACCTAATACAATAGAAATTATTACGACGTAGGTAATTGTTAATATTTGCGTAGTAGTTATAATATTATTATATTATATTTAAAATTATATTTGATTTATTAAATTATATAATTGAAATGAATAAAGTAATTCCAAATCAAAATGTCAAATCAGTTATAAATATTATTCTTTTGTCATTTTATGATTCATTGACGTAATTGACAAATATATCAATTGAAAGATGTAATGAAAAATTTTAAAATTGATGTAATAGCATTAAACTCATAATAAGATAATATATGTAATATGTGAACCAAACATAATAAATATCACATTAATATAATAATTTATTATTTTACAAACGATAATGATAAATATTGCGAATATTTACGTCGACTTTTTGATTATCAATTAGGTGAATAAGTTTAGTGATAATTTTTTTAAAAAAAAATATATAATAAATAAGATTTTCTTATAGTTTATATCAATCTTATATATTAATAAGTTTTATAATTATAATACGATATAAATTTATAATAATATAGAATATGACTCTTTTATAAACTATTACATTGATTTAACGCAAAATAAAGGTCCCACAAGAGTTATTAGAAGTTGATAAGAATGCAAACATGGCCCCACTCCTCTTTTTATAATGTCTTGAGCTTAGCACCACATATTGCGCCTGTCATGACTCCTTGGGTTCCTTTATAGATGTCAATATAATTATAAATATTATAAATTATTTAATTATAATAAACTATTTTTTCATTTAAAAGTTTTTTTAAAAAAATCATTAATTTTAAATTAATTTAAATAAGACTTTTTACTTTAGCGGATGGAATAATACATAAAGTAAGACATTTTGGGCAAACAAAAATAAAATAGTTTGTAAAGACAACATAGAAGACAAACTAGTCATATACTTTGAAAATAGAAAATTTAAAAAAATGCTCTGACAATAACAACGTTTTATTCTTAAAATTAATTTTATTTTTATAAATCATAATAAAATATAGTAAAAATATCACAACAAATATTTATTGTGATGAACAGAATAGTATTTTATTAATTAAATATAGCTATAAATAAATCCCACTACACGACTTCATATATAAAATGAAAAATAAAAAATAAAAAATAAAATAATTTTTTATTTAATTTCTTCGATCTAAACGTAACATTATCTATTGAAAATCATGTATTAACCTCATTCCTCTGTGTAGAGTGTCATGAACTTCACACCGCTTACTACACTTGTCACAACTTGAGAACTCATATTTTTTTAGTGGTGTCTTTGTATAGTGTCATGAACTTCACACCACTTGCTACACTTGTCACAACCTAAGAACTCATATTTTTTAGTGGTGTCGTGAAATAAATTATACTCTTTTCGTCTTTTTTTAATTTACGCTTTATGGTTATATACATAAATTAAAAAATATAATTAATATTTTGTCTGATTAACTAAATTGAGTATAAAATTTTAATATTATTTTTTTAAAATTTATTGAAAAAATGAGAGACAAACAAATTATCTTTTAATTATAAAAAATAGTATGAAAAATTAAGTATTTAATGCTTTCTTAAAATTTATTAACGACAAATAAAAAATAAAATAAAAATATAGAGACAAATAAAAAAGAACGGAGAGAATACTTACTTGAGTGTTAAAAAGAACTAGAATATATACTCAATGGATGAATAAATTGAATTTATATTTTAGCTATTATGAAAAAAAAATTATGCCAACAGTTGAACAATTTAAAATTTTGTACTTATGGCAGTCCTTATGGCAGTTTGGTCATTTTAACAAGCTTTGACCAAGCATAGGCTACTAATGGAATTTCATAGGGACATAAATATTTATTTGTACATACATCATCACGCTTTTCCAAAAAGACGTACGGGTAAATCGAGATAAACTACTTTTGGACCAAGGGCATATTCGCCCACTGTGTTTTTACATTATGATCCAATCACATTTGAATTTCAGATTTTGGCTCTAAATTTTTAAACCACGCACTCAATTTTTTTGAGTTTAATTTACCAATTTTTACCGAGCACCCAAATCTACGCACGTAATTAACTTTCTTTGAAGTAAAAATGAACACAATTATCAGTAAGTACACAGTAAAAAATAAAGGTTCAACTAAAAAAACACAAGTTATTTAGATACTAATCGTTCAGTCACAAAAAAATTACTTATATTTTCACTGCATCAAGTATTATAATATCACCATTATTATATTTTTATCTTATATATAGAAAAAATAATTTCTTTTAAAAAAATTGTATGCCAAGTTTTAAAATGATTCGAGTATATAATAGTAATTTACAAAATATTGTAGATCTCGTAAAGACAAAAGTAATGTCAAATTTACAGCTAACTAGATATATTGACATGGTCCGTAAATACTTGTAATATTAAGGATATATTTTTATGATGCGAACTCAATTGAAAAGTCAAAATATTTGTTGGGAAAATACAGATCAATGCAAGACCGAGTCAACTCGCAAAGTTATAATAGTATAACTCAATCGACATATAATTATTTATTAAATTTATTTATTATTAAAGTATGTGGATGAACATATAGCACAATCTGGAACATATAAGAACTGAACTCTTATAAGATGATTGTGTAAGTAGGCCCTAATAGGTATTGAAAAACATTTTCAATAAGAAAATTAATAAGTTGTTTTTCACTGTGTCCCATCAGGATTTGATTTTTGTACAACTTAATTTCGATTTTTGTTATTATTTTAATATATATATAAATTATATCAATTTTAAATTTTAAGATGCCGTTATTTAAGTTTAAAAATTAAAGTGTGATTGTTATTAGAAAATCAATTCAGTTTCATATGTTGCAGAATTTATTTGTTTCAAACTATAATTATAGGAACTATAAGGTTAGAGTTGTCAATTGGTTGATCTTCCCAATTGATGATTCAAATTAAATCTCATTAATATTTGAGCAAGAATTTCAAATTATAATTCCATTATATTTGGGTCAAACATTATTTTAACTAGATTTGATCTGACTAAAATTCAAACCCGATTATGAAACATTATTTTATTTAAGTTATAGTTTTCTTCCTTTGCTTGTAAGGGAGGTTGAGGCTTAATAATATTATCCCAGCCTTGGTTTTGGGCTATTTCAAAAATAAAAAATAAAAAATATATAAGTAATATCTAAGATTTTCCAAATATGTTTATTAGTTTATACATAATCATTTATGATTAAGAATTATTTGTCAACGAATTATATTAAATTTATTTACATATATGTAAATAAATTTCAGATTATCAGATTTTAACTGGATTTGAACTCAAAAAATGATATACGAACTCAAATTCGAATATGAAAATGTTGAATTCTATTCTAAATTCAATTCATTGATAGTCCTAGACATTATTGTTGTATTTGTCCCAACTAATTCCAATAAGAAATAGGGTCCTTAACAATAATATACAACAATTAGAAAATATTTAAAAAAACAAAACATCCACAAAATAATTACAAAAATAACGTAATTTCTAAAAATGTACTATAATATGTAATTGTTCCAAAAGAAAAAAGAAGCAGTCCAGATCGAATAAAACCACCGCATGTTACAGCTTGGAGTTCGTCGGGAAGCAACCCAGATCTCAAGCTAGTTGAGATGCTACGGCTTTGGAGTTCGTCGGGAATCGCAATAGAACCACTGCATGCCATCTCCGTCTTCTTCCAGTGGTGGGCGTGGACGGGAGAGGCGTAGATGGGGCGGCGGAAGCTGGGCAGTGGTTGGGGCAAAAGAAGCGGTGATTATCGTCGATGAAGCCGATGGGGAGTTCACTGTTGGCTTTAGGGAGGGGTGAAAAATTGTGGATGGCGGCGGCTGTGTCGTTGTGATGGAAAATAAGTTGAGGAGGAGGAAGGTAACCAACCTTAAATATAAAGGTAACCAAACCTTTAATACAGAGGTAACTAACCCTTAATACAAAGGTAGCCAAAACTTAATACAAAAGGTATCCAACCTTAAAACAAAGGTAACCAACCTTTAATATAAAGGTAACCAGACCTTAATACCAAGGTAACCAACCCTTAATACAAAGATAACCGAAAATTAATACAAAAGGTATCCAACCTTAATACCAAGGTAACCAACCTTTAATACAAAGGTAACCAAACCTTAATACTAAGGTAACTAACCCTTAATATAAAGGTAACCAAACCTTAATACAGAGGTAACCAAACATTAATACAGAGGTAACCAACTTTTAATACAAAAGATAACCAACCCTTAATACAATGGTAACCAAAACTTAATATAAAAGGTGTCCAACCTTAAAACAGAGGTAACCAACCTTTAATATAAAGGTAACCAAACTTTAATACAAAGGTAACCAAACCTTAATACAGAGGTAACCAACCTTAATACAAAGGAAACCAAAACTAGTTACTACACTTTCAGAAATTAGTTACCTCCATACTAGTGTTTAGTTACCTCCATACTAGTGTTTGGTTACAACGGATAGGGAAATGAATAGGACTTGCTTTATCAGCGGCTACCTCATGCAGGCGGGAGGAAGGAGGGAAGGAGGTATGAGGCAGACGGGAGAAGGGAGGGAGGCGGGGGGAAGGAGGAAGGAGGAGGGAGAAGGGAGGTAGGCGGGATGGGCAACGTGAAAGGAGGAGAGAGGAGGGAGGCGGTGGGAGGGAGGAGGGAGGCATGAGGCAGGCGGGAGAGGGGAGGGAGGCGGGGGAAGGAGGAGGGAGGCAGGCGGGATAGGCATGGGGGAGGCAGGTGGGAGGGAGAGAGAGAAAGAGAATGTTGTAAATAAAAATGAAAAAATGTAATATTTTTGTAATTATTTTATGGATGTATGATTTTTGTAATTATTTTCAAAAATATACTAATATATGTAATTTACCCTAAGAAATAATCAGTTTATAGTTTTTTATAAAAAAAGAGTGATTCACAAGTTGTCAGGATATATTATATTATTAGAATATAAATCGTGAAATTAGTCAACGGATTTATTTTAGTAATTATTGTCAATATCCTCAAACAAATTAATTAACATAATTTGTACCTTAAATAATTTAATTACGTATAACGGTGTCAATGCGATTTAATAGGAAAAACTTGAGAAAGAAAAAAAAAAGTCAAGTCATTTTAAATTTTATTTATTTAAATAAGATGATAATGATACCAATATAAGGCTCTCATATCTTATTTATGCTATATAAAGGACACAATTACATATGTTAGAATCATAAAGTCATTTAAAATAAGGATATCTAAAATGTCAATGCCCAATCTTCTTTGATATCTAAAATGTCCATGCCCAATCTTCTTTGATACCGATGGCCACTTGTTCTTATGATTTGACTCACAATTATAAAGACAACAGATTATAAAGACAGGTTCACAATTATTCCATTCCCCACCTAAACCAATAGACTAGGACATTAAAAAAATAAAAAAATAAAAAAATAAAAAATCTTCTTTGATATATAATACTCCTACTAATATAACTCCATTGCAAAATTAAGTGCAAAATTCAAAAAAATAAAAATAAAAAAAATCTTCTTTGATATATAATACTCTTACTAATATAACTCCATTGCAAAATTAAGTGCAAAAAAAGTGTTCCCTCAATGCACAAAATCCACCAAGTTGGGGTTCACTCACCATATCTTTTCCCACTCTCAGCAATGCATGTATCAAAACATGTCTACAGTTATTCTTAGTAGTAACCCAGATCCATGTCTATGATATCACATCTTACAAATTTTTTAAGGAAAATAAATAGCTTGATTCCAAATGATGAACAAGAAAAAGGAAACAACAATGTGAGCAAATCAAAAGCACACTAAACAACTTCATTGAAGAATATTAGATCATCCAATATATGTCCTTCGTGGAGCATGAAGTTACAAGAAAATACTAAAAAAAAAATAGACGCCAATATATGTATCTTTGAACATAGGAAGGGGATTTTAGAGAGCAGGCACAAGTCAATACCATGATCACTTCGCTGAAAACCACTTAAATGTAATATGAACTATGTCCGCTGATATGGAAATCAAAAAATCACCTAAAACAGCACACACCTATTTCACAAAATTAAACCCCATAAATGCTGATATCAATATACATATGCAGCAAGGAAGATGTACACCGCAAGTTAAGGTACAAGCCCAATATCCTTAAAGTATTCATGCTCGAGAGCACTCCTGGCTGTAATTCTTCTGCTGGGATCCAAGCAAAGCATTTTCTGGAATATAATACACAAATGCATAAAAATTGAGGACAGCTACATTCTAGTAAACGCTCGACATAAAATATAGTGTATAACATCTACTCAAATGGTGTATTTAGAATTGACTCGGGCGACTTCTTTTATTTTACATATATACTTTTCCGCTAAGAGCAGGCTGAAGTCATAATACTTCTCATTTTATAAAGTCAAGGGAGTTCCTATACCTTAAACATATTCAAGCAATATACAGAGCTTCTAAGTCGACACATTACTAAAAACAACGTTCTTGAGAGCTGACTGAAAGCACAACACTAAGGAATAATTAACTTGTCTTGAAATGAAGATTTAAGTAACGTATAACATTTAAACTCACGGTAAGGAGATCGAGACCAGACGAATCAAGATTTGGGACCACAGTTCTCAGTTCCTGCAAGGTTGGGGGGTACACCGATTATTTTAAGGCATGCTGGATATTATATAGAAGGCGATCAAAGTAAATAATATCTGCTGCGCAAAAAGATCACCTTAGATGGCCACTTTGGGAAGGCAGACTTAAAATCAGGTAGAGACGAAACTCCAGGCCATGTATCCTCATTTGGAGTACCCACAATTCTTCATTTAGTTGAAAAAAGAAAAGGGAACATCCATTTAGGAAGTCAGACGTAATACAATATAGTATCTAGACCAAATCCTTCATTTAAATTCCTGAAGGTTACTGCCATCTATTATACTTATTTTGAAAATAGTCTAATGAATGTTATGAAAATACATTTTGCAAAAACGAAAAGAAGGGAAATATAAGGGCTGGAAAGATGTGGTACCTGAAAATCTTGAATAATTCATCAATCTCAGAATCCCCTGGGAACAATGGCCGCTGATTCACCATCTCAGCAAAGATACAACCAACTGACCACACATCAACAGGTGTAGAATAGTGGCGTGATCCAAGGAGTATCTCTGGCGCCCTGTACCATAGTGTCACCACCTGGAAAGAACTACTAAAATTTAGGAGCCAAAGATAGCACAAACAGATCAGATGAAGAAGTTCTCATTCTAATTTGCAGATTCTAGGAACATGAAGGGGTAATTTGTCAACCATCATTGCAAAAAGATTGGATAACAGGAAAGAATACAAATACATTAACCAAAAAATACAAATTCCTAGAGACACAACAATGCGGACGCCATCGTGAATTAAAACGTCCAAGCAGACCTCATGAAAAATATTACCTCATGAGTAAATGTCCTGACAGGAATTCCAAATGCTCTGGCCAGTCCAAAGTCTGCAAGTTTTAGTGCATTGGTACGACGATCAATGAGCAAGTTCTGAGGCTTCAGATCTCGATGCAGAACTCTATGAGAATGACAATAAGCAATACCACGAAGTATTTGATATAGAAACATCTACACAGTGAAGCCGAAAGTATTACACAATCAGAAGCGACACAGTAAAAGAAATGACAAAGAAGCAATGCATTCAACAAGCATGATAACACATCGGAGAGAGGAAGAAATCACATGGTTACCAAGGTTTTGTCTAGTTTCTGCTTTCAATAGTGAGGACAAATGAAAACAGAATTAGGAGCAGAAACATGGAAGTAGAAACAGTTACCAAACGAGCCCTAAATTTGCTAATTCCAGAACTATAACGATAACCACAAAACAGAAAATCCAATCAGTTTCAATTATAATTGCATTTCCATTTTCCTAGCTAAGGATTTCACTGAAATAAAATGACTTGCATATATAAGAGTTGGGAGGGGGGGGGGGGGGGTTGGAGTCTTTCCACCCTTGCATAATAATATCACCATATGACTACAGAGATTTTCAAGTGAAAAAAACTAAAGCTATTTGCAATCTGAGGTTTTCTTATATGATTATAATATCACCGGCACCAAAAGTATCTGCAATCATTACTGTAAATCTCTAGAATGAAAGAAGCAAATCTCAATAGTTATATACTCCACTATAACTCTACCCTTGAGCACAATGTGCAACCACCTCTATGGATCGAAAGAGTTCACTCACTTTTATCATACGTGGATCTTTTGCAAACTCTGGACATGAATCCATATGTTTCTTCAAATCCAAGTCCAGATATTCAAAAACCAGATACAATCGCTTCTCACTGTGCACAACATCTTGTAACCTGCCACCCAAATATTCATCAAAGATTTAAAACTAAACAAATTGAAAACCATCAACTATCACTTCTACTTGTGTAGTATACTGTATAACTTTGGAAAGTAAGATTTTAAAATCCCTTCTTTTCCCCCTTTCTAAAACTCAGAAGCACAGTATTAGGGAGAAAAGAATAAGGTAATCTGGAGGCTGGAGGAAAGAGGGCTGGGGGAGCCCCCTTTCTCTTCATCTTTTCCCTTGCTATCAAATAGACTATAAGTAACATAACTTGGTCAAGAAAGCAGTAAACAGTTAGTGTGACATGTACATTTAGCAATGCTCTGCAAGTGAATTCTTTTTGAAACATTAATAAAATTTTGTACAACCAATCATACTTTGAACGTCACTCTCACTCAGTGCATTTCATTATGCTACCTTCATACAGTAAAAAAAAGGTCTTTCCTCGGAGCTTAAAGTAATGGCATTTTCTTCTTTTTTGAAAGGTCAATTCGGTGCAATATCATAACTTAATGAAATAGTGAGCATCATGAACCCTTTAATTTATGAGAAGTAAGCTTAATAAACTCAAACAAAATTAATATGCTATATCAATTTGCTCAGTGACACTAATATTAAGCAGGTAGTTACTTATCAAAAAAATTAAGTAGGTAGTTGTTTAGATATTTTGACACGTACAATTTGTTCTAGAATGTAATATTAGCAAAGATTTAAGATTAGTGCAAATTTTTTGAAAAAACCAAATTCTTAACCAAGTTTAGAAAGTTTGTACAAATTGACAAAATGAAAAGACATATCCCTTCAATTTTGTGAAATTCTCAAGTTTTTGCCTTGACAATGCAAACGCAAGCTCTCTAATTCCGCCTAGGTGATGGAGCATAGTAGCCTGAGACAGCTATAAAGTTTCCCCCCATGCATGTAGATGATGGTTTGCTTCTAACCTAGGGGATCCCAAAATGTCCCCCACACCTTAATTCTTCTTTTTTTACCACAAACAACTAGCTCAACTCATATAAATCTGTTAAAAATCAACTCATATTTTGCTGAAACCAAGAAGGCGGTTGACACGCAGAGATGCACAAGTCCTAAAAGAATGACAACACAACACAACACATACACAAAAATAAAAAATAAAAAATAAAAAATAAAATAAAATCTGAAATTTGAGGCTAGAAAATTTTCAGAATTTTCAAGAACCATTCAACACACACATTAAACTCAGTACCTATGGGGCTACTACACAAAAACAATTGGAATACAATCATGCAGAAGTCAAAAGCGCTTATCTGTTTAAGAACATTAGCCAATGGTAGTAAAGGGAGTTTCAAGATAGTTTTGAATGTTTGAAAAAGAAGCAAATGAAGATAGTTCAAAATATTGATACGTGTCCGATCTTCCCTGTTGGATAATCATAGCAAAGGCTACGCGATTTATTTGGCAAGGAAAAATTGGCAAAATATATCCTTCTAGTCCAGTGCGATTTTTCCAACACTTACTGGAAACTTTACAGAAATATATAGGAACTATAACCAAGAGCTACAACATAATAAAAACTAGGTTCAAACTAATTAAAGCTTAATCAGAAAATCAATACTCCAGGTCCCTTCCTAAGCCCGACCCCCAGTTTACTTATGGTTGCATCAATCCATGAGAAGGAAATTTGAAAGGAACATATGCTCAATATACCTGACAATGTTTCCATGCTGCATCTCCTTTAAAAGAGAAATTTCTCTAATAGCAGTGCTTGGCACTCCCTCATCTTCCTGCTCCAGTCGGATCTTCTTCAATGCAATAGTTTTATTTGTCACACGGTCACGAGCCTTATAAACTACTCCATATGTTCCTTCACCAATCTTCTCAACTTTTTCATACTATAATTTAAACAAATGTCAGCATTCATTGGGAAGCGAACAAAAGGAGAACTACCTTTACGATAAAATATAATCTATATACCTGCTCCATTCAGTCCACCTCAAAAGGATCCAGTGCTACAGTGGAGCATCAATGCCACATCAACCAAAAATTTAGGATATCATGCAAGTAAATAAACAACACAAATTATATGAATTTCACTAGAAAAGGGACCTACTTGCAACTAGTAAAATCATACTACGCATTTTGGAACACACGCATAGTGGAAAATCATACTACGCATTTTGGAACACACGCATAGTGGATGTTGTTGCAGCTCTGCTATCGTAAAATTGATTAATTGTCTAAACCCATATAGACATCTCAACTACTAAGATAACGTGCACAAACACTTTCCTACCTTACTCTAGCTAATGCCATATGCTTATTGACTTAAAAGTAATGGTTCACGCATAAATTTCATACACCTAATTATACACCTCACTACGTACGTATCCGTCACATTCTTCATATAGCTAATAAACGAAGGGAACTAAATTTTCAATAAATTTCATAATTGCGCTTAAATATCACAATAGTTGCAGTTAGCATTTCCAGTGAATAAATGTTCATTTCACTAGTTATTCTTTGGGTAAAGTACTGTTTCACTCATTCCAACATACAATAGCCATAAATCCTAAATACAAACTGAAAAATCTTTCTGAATCCAAATTCCAATCAGATGTAACAATCGAATTCCCTAACCAGTCTAAGTTAAAACTAAATAGGAGTAAAAATCTTAGCAGAAACACATTACATTATTACATAAACAACAAAACTGTACATCCAAATCCAAAACCAAAACCAGATGTTTCTACACCAACATTTTCTAATTATTTTCATTAGTTCACAGAACAAACAATCATAGATTGAGATTAATATGCTAAATCAACTTAATCAAGTACAAAAGCTGCATAGATGATATTGAACCAACAAATGTACATATATCTATGAGAATTATGAAAACCCTAGTTCATAAATTGATGAAGAAAAGGCAAAAGGGCAGACTGAGAGATAAAGCAGAACAAGTTGAGAATGTACCTAATTACAAAGCGATTGTTGGCGGAGGGAAATCTGGAAATGTTAGTGGGAGAGAAAAGGGAAGATTGATTGTATAGAGAGAATATAGGAAACGTATTTTCTGTGTAATAGCCAATAGGGTTAGCCTAACTGGGTATTCGGGTCAAAGTTAACTTTAGTTAGTAAGTGGAGCTACTAGTCAACTTCTGTCAATTTAGTCAAGTGCGATAATTTTGTTTTTAGTCTAATAAAATTATATCTATATAATAAGATAGAACTCATTATGGATTTGGGAGGAAAAACATAAAGACGGTTCAAATTCATTTTAATCGATTTGGGCTGGAAAGTACAAGGACGATTCAGATTCATTCTAATTGATTTGGGCGGGAAAGTACAAGGACGATTCAGATTCATTCTAATTGATTTGGGCGGAAAAGCACAAGGACGATTCAAATTCATTCTAATTGATTTGGGCGGAAAAACACAAGGACGATTCAAATTCATTCTAATTTTCAGATTGTTGAAACGAAGAGAGAGGAAGGATTTCGTTACGTCGCGTCAGGCACAGACAATTACTAGTAATGTGATATTTTACAAATAAAACAATATGCACCCACAAAAGAACCCTATTTACAAAAATTTCTATTTCATTGATAGTAGTATTAAAATGAATAATGTCCTAAAAAATGTCATCATAATTTTATTATGAACTTATCACTACAATTTAAATAATAATTTATTATTTTTAGGGATAAATATAAAATAAAAACATATACTTTTTAATATTTATAAATTTTGTAAATAGAATTATTTTTGTGAAATGAATGGAATATTTTCACAAGAAAATTGAATTCGAAAGACTTTACGTAAAATTGCTACCTATGGCCCATAGTAGTTTAACATTTCTACAAGATCAAATGTGCGTGGGTTATGGAATTTGATTTATGAGTTATTAGAAATATTCGATGATCGACCTTTTAAAGAATAGTAACACAAAAAATAATTGTCAAATTTTGTTCTTGTTTATAATATAAATTCATCTTAATTTAATTTGAGTTATTAGAAATATTCGATGATCGACCTTTAAAGAATAGTAACACAAAAAGTAATTGTCAAATTTTGTTCTTGTTTATAATATAGATTCATCTGAAGTGCACATTGTAAATATTAAATTCTTATTAAAAATTAGTTGTAATTTGAGATACAAAAATAACATAGATCACTTAAAAAACATCAAAACTTTGTCTAATATGGTTTTGGTTGAATTTTAATTTTTCTACTTTTTATACCGTTATGTATCATCTTGGCGTTGTCAGTCAATACTGATGCTTTGAACTATGCCCAAATAATATATTTACACACATGAATTAATATAGAAGGATTTTCACATGTGAGAATTAACAATTATTCATCCATTATGATCCATAAATATTAATTATAAGTAACAAATAGACTGAAAGATATTATGGCACTACAAGAATAAATATAGACTTCATAGAGTTGCTTTGTTTCGGCCATCAGCTTACTCACATATTCAGTTATTAGCGATTGTATGTATTGTCTGTGATGGTTATGTTTGGTGCGTTTAATTTTTAAATGTAATACACTATTTTCGGTACGATGTGTTTGAGTCACAAAAACTGTTGTTGTGAGTTAAATAAGTTATATTTAAAATAAATTACTTTCAAACGAACAAGATTTTTAAATAGTATAAATTTTTAAACGCACTAAATGTATTAAACACCCTGTAACAAAACAAGCACATAAAGTTTTCAATCCCACACCTTTTGGTATTTACAAAATGCTTTCACAAATATTGTAATATCTTGTCTTTTAAATACATGTCCTCCTCTTAATTACCAAAGAAAGAAGACAAAATAAATTTATCACATTTAAGATTTACTAGATTGTCTATGTAAAACCCTAACATCTAAACATATAAGAAAAAAAAAATCAAAAAATCAATATTACACGTTAAATTTTAGTAGAAGAATGTTTTCAAGAATACTGAAGCATGTGACATTAGTTAATTATTTATACTATAAAGTGGGAGGAGAAAATTGATTTTGTTTGGTGTAAACAATTTGTGAAGTCTTTTTTGTTTCCAAATTTACCCTTTAAAAGATAGGAACAATTACTTTTTAAACTCAAAAACTTTTCTTTTTTCTCTCTCCATTCCTTTATCAATCCCTATTTTCTCATTTATTCTCACAAAATTTGTTTTATTTATTTTTAGTTACACATGAAGTGTGTGCCAAAAATATACTAGTAATTATAAAGTGGCGGCAGTGATAATACATACTATAGAGTACGAGGCTTATCAAAGTGACCCTCTATCATCACGAATATTACATAATTACAACTTGTAGCTTTCACAAAACCTACACACAACTTGCACATAACTTGCATTACACTTAAAAGTCTAACTAGCACTTTTATTCATTGCAAATAGAATAAGTAAGGTAACTTAATTTTCTCTTAGGCTCTTCTTATAATCAAGGGTTTACTTTGTTTGCTGTAAATACATACTTAATTATTCATGATTTGAGTAACACGACCACTTGTTAATTTTTTTATGGGCATTTGTTGTTCTTTTTAATTAGTGAGGGATAATCTGAACAAACTACAAATTTTATGATTAAAAAGTATAGGCAAAGTAGAATCAATAAATCTGAATATAATGCTTATCAAAGTAATCTTAGAGCGTAGTTAAAAAAACCCATGCCAAATAAAACAAAAAAAAGTTTTATAAACCAATTTTATTTTACTAAAATTTTAGTAAAATTCCTATATTGCTTGTGTGTGTGTGTGTGTGTGTATATATGTAATACTTAAAAAATAATGCATCCTTATAACAAAAATTTTAATTAGAGATTTTTTTTAATTTATAGATAGTT
Organism: Aralia elata; assembly: GCA_034770075.1. Lineage (NCBI taxonomy): Eukaryota > Viridiplantae > Streptophyta > Magnoliopsida > Apiales > Araliaceae > Aralia > Aralia elata. The sequence goes on from CM068384.1 coordinate 12,911,689, forward strand.
TAAGTGGGTTGTTGTAGTAGCGCCAAATAGAGGATGTGATATGCAAGATTGAACTTTTCTTAACAATAATCAGTACATGTGAACTCGTGCAAGTTGCGTGCAGATTTTATGAAAAGTGCGCAAATTATGTGCAAGCTAGTGAAGTTAACGTGACGCTTAATATAGAAAGATAATAATATATAAGTTCAGTTATTAATTAAGAAAGGGATGCTACTAGACATTGTTTAAATGATCCTTATCTTTTCCCATGGCTAGAAGTATAGGCAGTTATGGTAATAGCCCCTTAGGTACAAAATGCCTATTAGAATCTAGGAGTATTCATATCAACTTTCAAGGTTCAACTTGTATGTGTATTATGAAAATCTAGCCAGTTATGTTTTTGTGCTAATTTTAGCAGCTAACTAAAAGTTTTAACTAGATGTTACAGTTGCTTATATTAGTCTTAAACTTAGAATTGAAGGTTTAGAATTAATTAAAGACTAAGAATATATACACTTTTACCGTTTTTTATTTTAACGCTGCATTTAATTTTGAACTGGACCTTAAATATATATATATAGGGAGTATTTCAAGAGCATAACTCTTAAAAAACATAACTACCAGAACACCCTTTAGCGACGGACCGGGTGACGGTTTGGTCCGTCGCCATAGGTCCGGTCCGTCGCTATAGCTTTTAGCGACGTGTTTGTCGCTATATGTTGTCCGTCGCTAAAGGTTGTAGCGACGAACCGGACCTATGGCGACGGACCAAACCGTCGCCCGGTCTGTCGCTAAAGGGTGTTCTGTTAGCTATGTTTTTTAAGAGTTCTGCTCTTGATTCTTGTCGTATATATATATATATATATACACACACACACACACACTAGATAAAGTACAAAGAAACATTCATCCAATTACTCCTCTAACTAATTAGTATGTAGAGAAAATATATTCTCACTCATTTTGCTTGAAAATAAAACTGATGCATAAAAAGAGAATGGAAGAGGTAGAGTTTGCAGAGATGTAAGATATGAAATGGGGAATAACATTGAATGATTTTGGTCAATAGTTAAAGAAGTCGAGCTGTATGGCAACTCTAATGGTGGAAGTGACAATGTTGCGATAATTTTTGCAAGCAATAACAATGATGATGGAAGGTCACATGTCACAACTCTCGTTCTTTAGTATTTCCATTGTCACCTCTATAACTAATATCACAAGGTTTAGTCTTCTGGTAGGCCTTTTTATCCATAAATTTAGCTAACAATGTTGAGTTCTTAGTTATAACAATGTTATTGAAAATATTTTGTAATTGTCAAACAGCCATGACTTAGTGGTGGATTAGATACTTTATGTGGACAGGCTTGCGAAACAAGGTAATTAAAACAAAAAAGTTTGTGTTAATATTTGTACTGCCATTGTAATATCCCAGAATTTCCAAACATTTGAATAATATATATAAATATATATAAATTTAAATATTGAGTTCGGGATGGAATTTTGAGACGCGGACTACACAGTTGAGTCCGGAACGTCAAATTTAGTTAGAATCGGCTGTAAACAAGTAAAAGTTGGTTTTTAGAAGTCAAAAATGTCAAATGGACAATTAAATAGATAAGTGAGAAATAAAAGAAGAAAATAATATTATTCTGGAGAGAATAAGACCATGTGGTCGGTTGATTAGAGGAGAAGGGGGCCTTGTGGCCTTATTGTGCATGTGAACCATTTCTAAAGTCAACATTAGCTATTAATTTAACAACTTGACAAAGGAAGAGGCCAAATTGGCTCTTAGAGCCAAGTAGGGGTGGCTAAAGAGGCATAAGGGGCTACTAAGGAAGTTTAGGGGGCAGACAAGATGAGTAGGGTGGGCTACAAGGCCACTTGATAGTCAAATTTTGCTTGTGAAACTTAAGTGTTGGATAGTTTATTAATAAAAACAAGTATTCTTCATATTGGGGGGGGGGGGAGAGATATTGGAGGAGACTCTGGGCAGAAACAAAGTGTAGGAGAAATAGAGAGAGAAAGAGAGAGACTTTGCACAAAAGGAGAAGAAGGAAGAAACTAATTAAATGTATATATCTAAATTTTGATTAATACTTTGATTTTCGTATATGGTTATTAAATTTTATAAAATTTATGGAAATAGGACATGTTATGCTTATTTATAATAGATTAAACTTGTATAAACAAGAATCAAACAAGAGAATTCAAGAAATCAAATGAAGAGCAAAATCTAATAATTTTCAGAAAAGTAGTTTTTGTCCATATGTTTTTGTAATATATATATCTTGTGATATATAAGGAATTAAAATGTGATCTTTATGTCTAAAAATAGCTTTGTAAGTCAACTACATACAGAATCAAGAATCACTCAAAAAATTTAGAATAGATGATTTATGGTGATTTTTTGAGTCACACTAGTTCAGAGAAACACTTCACCGCCAAAATCTGGAAAAATTCAGTTTTCTTAAGGTCTATTGCGTAGGTTATATTTCTTAATCCGACCGTTGGATCGCTATAATTTTTGGATATGTTATACATATATAAACTGAGAATATGTTCACAAATTTTGAACCGTTAAAATTTACGTATGATTTGTTATGAATTTTAAGAAGTGTCTAGTTTGGGAGTTTTCAAGTAGATTTTCAGCAATGAGTTCTAGTATTTAAAAATGTATATCTTAATGATTTTAAATCCGATTTGAGTAATTCTTGAGGTTAAATTAGAGTATTTGATGTAATACCCCGACTTTTAATAAATAAAATTTAATTTTCTTATAATTATTATTCAAATTGATAAAATGATAAAGTTATGGGTGATATGTGCAAATTATAAGATAAAAAGTTTGTCGGAGAATGTTCGTTCTATCTGGAAATATTAGATAAAGTACAACGGCGCCGAAACAATCAATCATTGGTGGACCCCATAATGACATAACTGTCAGATACCGAAAACGACAGAAATAACCTTTTTAATAAAAATTGTCAACGATACTAACATTTTAACCTGTTGAAATACCCGATAATAAAAAAACAGTAGCACACACTATTTTACAGTAGCACGCAATGCTCCACAGTAACACACGGTATTGCATATTATTTCATATTATTGATTCAATAATTATTACAGTAGCAATAACTTATAATAATTGAAATAAAATAATTAGACCAGTTAGCATTATCGATAAATTCTAGAAATTCTGTCAAGGAAAGGGGTTGTTTATTTACGCGTCGTTTCTACGAAAAACCCCTTTTCCCTGGGAACAATCTGGTTATCAATATGGTAAGTCTATAATAATAATAATCGTGAATAATTGTAAATAAATTGTTAAAAGATTGAAAATGTGTGAATAATTAATGAATAAAAGGTGTTGATTAAAGTTAAGTATGATAAGTGACATGTGGTAGATGTTTGTTCAATTTTTGCTATAAATAGAGGGGTTTATCATAAAGAGTTTGTTGTAAGTTTGGCTTATTTTTCCGTGGAACCCACAACTTTATTTAATTTATTTCATGGGACCCAAAACCTAACAAATTTTTCCTCTCGGGTATGCTTTCTCCGTGGGACCCACAACCTAATAAAATTTTTCACCTAGGTGTACTCAGCCTGCAAGTTTGTCAACATGGGTGTGCTTTCGTTCTCCTATAAATAGGTTGCTTAATTGAGCAACAAGAAACACATCATCACAACACCAAAAACACAAAATTCATCTACTATAATATTATGAGTATTTCTTTTGAGTATATGGATATTATGAGTATTGCTAATAGTGCAAGAATTTCTCAAGTTAATCTCCTACATAACAGACAATATCTAGTTTCCTACTAAGGTAAGAGATATCATTTTCTTTCATATTCCATATTAGGATAAGAAAGTATTATTCATTCTACAACTTTATAATTAAATGGTAAAAATTCCTAAAATGATTAGAATTTCCTTAATAATTGGTACGTCATCAATTATCTTTTGACTTGAATCTTCTTATTAAATTTTAATTGTTATATTTGAACTGAGAACTTTATATTTTCTTGAACCTTATATTTTATTAAGAGCTCTAATTGATTTTCTGGATATTTTGTTAACAATTTGGATTCTAGATAAATTAAATTGAAAATCGTTAATGTTTATGCTATAATTATTTATACTGATTATTTATGTCCATCATTTATATTAAACCTAAGTTGTTGTAAATGTTTTTAGCTTGGGTGCAAAGACAGTATTATCGTTTAGTGTCTTTTGCCTGTGTGGCAAAGACACGCAGTGGAAATTCTCTTTGGCCTGGGTGCAAAGAGCAATTGTTGATTGACATAATTATGACAATTGGTGTTACAATTGAATATCTTTGGCCTGGGTGCAAAAATGAATTGTTGATTGACATGATCATGATCATTGGTGTTACAAATTAGTATCTTTGGCCTGAGTGCAAAAATGAATTGATTTACATGATTATGAACAAGAACTGTGAATTGGTAAAATCATGATCTTTGGTGTTACTGACAAAGACAGGTGGTGAAAGTTCTCTTTGGCCTGGGTGCAAAGAAGAACTGTTGATTAGTGTTACAGAGATAAAATATTGATGTTAAAATTTTCAAGTGGAGAAGATAGTAGACATTATGATCTATTTGACTCTTTTAATGGATTATTCATTCCGCTGCAGTTATTTGTTGAAAACTTATATCATGTACCATATGTTCTAAATATATGATTTATTACTGTTAAAAACTATTGATAATTTATTTATCTTAGTCATGATATTCTTTACTGGGTTATTTATATTCACCCTTTTACATCACAATTTCTTTTAGGAAATAAGAGTGTAGCTGAGACTAACAGAGATAATAGGGGAATGAAGTGATGATTCAAGTTAGTAGCTGTAGTAATTCTCACCATGTTATAAAATAGCGTGACAATAATTATAGTGAGATTTTGGGTGTGAATATTATTGTACTATACACAACATTGTAATAATCGTGAATAAGAAAATTCTTGTTTGTAGTATGAATTCTGACGACTCAAATTGGGTGGAATAGACCCGAATTTGTGGGCGTCACAACCATAATATCTCTCTGTTTACTTTATCTCCCAATTAATTTGTGTACTATGAATATTCATGGACAAATTTTTAGTTATCACATGTTAAGATTCTTCAATATCAATTGAAGTGCACAAATACTCTATGTGAGTAATCCTTGCACTATTTAGCAGTGCATTTCTTAAATCACTAGGTAGATATTTGCAGTCTTAGAGTCTATTCGTCCATTACTCATAAGCTCTTTAATTCATTATTCTATGTTACCATGTTCCTTTGTGTTGGACATTTATATTCAATTACAACTTTGGACAATATATTAGTGCACATGTAACCTTTAGTTTATCTAATTAGTTGCACATAATATTGCTCGTGTTGCACATAAAATACTTTACCATGCACTTGTAAGAGCACTCGTGTACCTTTTGCGAATGAGGCCTTTCTCGTTGTTGGAGAATTATTTCAGACTGACTTGAATCTTGAGAAACCTTGGCTAGAGTCTAATTAAAGACTGAAAAATCAGTTCTCAAATCTTGAAATATCAATTTTTGTAGTTTTTTTTTTGCTTTTTTTAAAAATCGTTTTATCACTTTCTAAGTATATAATGACTTGTTTTGATAGTATTTTGATATACAAAATTTCAATAGCTATATTTATTTGTAGTTATATTTGACTAATTTTTTGTATTACATATTTATTTGTATTAATCTATATGTGAAATACCATTTTTTTTGCAACTTTTTTTGTCTTTTTTTAATAATCATTTCATCATTTTTTAAGTATATAAAGTGTAAGACCCCAAAATTTAATAAAGAGAATTTAATTTTCTTATAATTATTATTCTAAACAGTAAGGTGTTAAATTGATAAAATGATAAAGTTATAAGTGAGATGTGCAAATTAAGTTATAAAAAGTATGTCGGGCAATATTCTTTATGTCAGATAATATTCGGTGAAGTACGGCGGCGCCGAAATAACCACTCAGTGGTGATGTCCAGGAAATTTTTAAATATTGTATTAACTTATTTTAATATATGAAATTCGTCTTATTTAATTTCACGATTTTAATTGGATCCATGTGGGTATTATTATTTAATTATATAAATACGCGGTCCAATAAATTTCTGTGCATTAAAGGGACTCACTGAGAGTTTAAATAAATTAGTGAGTTAACCCTAAGAATTTATTTGCAAGAAAATTGGGGAAATTAATAAATAATTTTATCATTATCGGATTAAATAATTTGAATAAAGAATTATGGTTAAAATAAATATTTTAAATAATTAATTAGTTGGATTTGTTATTAATTGTAAATATTAGAAATGTAATTAATTTAAGTGGGTCACTTTTCTCTCATTTGGGATTGGCCCATTTCTTTTCCTTTTTATTTTATTTCCGGATTGGGCCAAATTCCTTTTATTTTCCTGATTGGGTCAAACGAGTGAGTTGGTCAAATTAAATCGATTGGGCCGACCCGATTTCTTTTACCTTTCCCTTGGAGCAAACCAAGCGGACCGGATGAGTCCAAAGTGTTAATTGGGCTAAGCCCAATTCTCATTATGTCGGGTTAAAACAATTTCAGTTGGGTCGAATCTTCGAAATGGGTGGTATCCGTTCCTTCTAATTTGGGGCAACAGTTAAGTGATTTGGGGATTTATTAGTCTAAGCCCCCCAACTTAGATAACCGAGCAAGGGAAATCTCAGAGCCTCTCAAATCAAACGAGCCGAGCTAGAGAGGAAACCCAGCAGCCTAGACCTTCAATCAATCAAACTGGATGGCATGGGAGCTGTCAATCGCCGGCGGCAACATGGGGCAACCGACCGGCGGATTAATTAAGGGTTCGAGTGGGTGACCGAGCGTGCGACGTTCGGACCGAAGGACACCAAGCGACCGGCGACTGACGGATGGGAGCGCGGCTCGAGGCCTGTCGGCGTTGTCGCAGTCAGCTCGATGGGGACGACGGACGATCTCCTCCTCCGACCGTGGGTCTTTAACCGACCGATTAAGGTAATACCCAAACCAAATTGGGTAAACCTTCTATTATAAATTGACCCCTTCACAAACCCTAAACCGAGTCTGCCGAAAACTTGTAAGTCAAAATTTGAGGGAGAAAAGGAAATTGCAGAGGGGAAGAAGAAGAAAGGCTGCCGCCCGGTCAACACCACCAAGGTATAAATTAGTTCAAAGCGGCTGTGTGATAATTTTCCGTTTAGGTTTTGTGTGAATTTCCTTTTCTTTTCTTCTCTCTGTACACTGAAAAATCCTAAGAGATTTGGCAGTTAAATTTTGTACTGTGCTGGGTATTTTGTTTCTCTGTATTAGGTAAATTGATTCTGGGTACTGTATTAAACTGGATTATTCTTTGTATTGGATTAAGTTTTGGAATTTCTATGGTTGTTGAAATCGTTTTCTTTTCCTTTTGTAATCGAAAGCTGTGTTAATTCCTTGTGTTGGGTTGTGTTACTTTCTTCGGTTTGAGAATTTGTGTGTTGGAGAACCGTGAGGTTCTGGCTGATGGGTTTGTACCGAGACTAGGTCAGTGTGGTGCTTAGGATACATACTATACGTTTGTTATAATGTCTATGAGGTTCATTTGTTAGCCTGCCCATTTTGTTGATTCAGTGACGGCTAGACTCACGTTAGGCAGTCCGTTGGACCTATAAACACTAGTGTTTTGTTATGTGTGTGGCTGAATTGTGGCTGTTGGGCAAGTTGCTAGGCCTACAAATTCTAGTGTGTGTTTTGCAAGCTTTGAAACAGGAGGGTATACCTTCTATGGCAGTACCCTGTAAAAATATATATGTTTGGTGTGGCTGGGAATCGAACCCAGCTTTGGGTAGGGACTTATTGGGCCAACGGGTAACCACAAGTTAATAATTATTTATTGTCAATAAATAATAAGAAAAAAAAAAGTATTAAATTAATAGTTAATATCAAATAATAATTACTTGGTTAATAATAATCAAGTATAAATAAAGTTAATAAGTTAATTATTTATTATTTATCTTTAAATAATAGATAGAGCTAATAAATATTTTATTATTTAACTATTATTAATTAATAACCAAGCATGGATAAAATTTATAGATTAATTATTTATTATTTATCCTTAAATAATAAATAAAGTTAATAAATAGTTGATTATTGCTTAATTACTATTAAATAATAATCAAGTACGAATTAAGTTAATAATTTAATTATTTGTCAGCAAGTGATAAATAAAGATAACAAATATTTAATTATCATTTAATAAATATTAAATAATAATTAAGTATGAATAAGTTAATAATTGTTGGGTAATAAATAAACCTAATTAGTTATTATTTATTATTAAATAATAACTAAAGATAGTTCGTTAATAATTATTTGATTAAGTTTAACTAATAAATAATCCTAATTAGTTATTATTAAATAAAGATAATTCTTACCCACTAATCAATTATTTAGTATTTGAATTTAATTAATTATTATTTAATCATAAATAATAATTAAAGATGATTAGACTTGATAATTCGATTATTATTTAATTAATAATTAAATAATAAGTAAATATAATTAGTTATTAATTACTATTATTAATAACTAAAGATAATTAATTAATTACTGTTTAACAAATATTAAATAGTAATCAAATAAAAATAAAGTTAATAAAATAAGGAGACTTTTAGATAGCACATTAATTAAACAATTATGATGAATCGTTCAAGGGTTAGTAAGTGAACATTACTTAAGAAACAGTGATGCTAATTAGTTAAACAATTATAATTAATTGTTTAAGGGATTGATCAGTGTTTAATACTTAAGGGATACGTGGTAGATTAATTAAACCATCAACCTAAAAGTCAATCAAGTGTCTTATAAAAGTTTATTTACTGTGTGCTATGTGAATTGCTTAATTGTTAGATAAACAACATAAATAAGTGTATCGGCGTACAACTCCGCAGTACTAATTGATAGACCGATATTATCTATGTTAGGTTCTTCAAGGCCAAATAGTTAAAGCTAAAATTATTTGTAGCTGAGCATACAGGCAAGTTCCTAACCCTAAACTTCTTCCATTATTGCAAGTTCCCTAACTCAATCTCGAGTTATTGTTTTCGAAGCATGTTAGTGAATAATTATTGTCGATTATTCACATCTATACTGATTATTGAGATTCGCACATTGTGCAATTGAATTCCTATCCTATTATGATTGAACTATAAATTTAATTAAAGTTCTTTCAAGTATGAATTGTTTATGAGATCGATCTATGCTATTTGTATCAGCTAGATCCAGCATGTCTAAATTGGTTAAGACAATGGTATTTTAAAAGCTGTTCTTATTAAATTGTTGTGGTAAGAACTCTTGGCTGAGAACAGGATAAACTTGTTTAAGGCATGATATCAATGCTGGTTATTAAGTGTTTATGCATAAATCACGGGGTATGAGAGGCTGATCCCCTCGATTACCAAAACTTTTAAGAGGTCCAGTTTAAATGCTGAGAACCTTGAAAAACGTCCTTGGTTGTTTCAAACCACTCAGTAATTAACATTCAATTATTCGAATATTCACTGTTGACTGATAATTCATGATTCTTCACACTTCTATACTGTTGTTGAACATTGAAAGCGAAATTTCCTTCTATCATGATATATTTCTTTGTGTATATACTTGCTAAGCAAATTAGTTGCTTACCCTTGCTATATCATGATCTTTATTTCAGCTAAGGCAGAAACGTCTAGAGTGGACAAAGGAAAAGGGAAGGTGCAAGAATAGATGCCCGATAGTGCCTATGAACTAGTTATTCTTGAATGTTGTCTGATTAAGTGAACCTTTTATTGTATTAAGGGTACGTTTTATGTTAAGGTTAAAGAACCTTGGGACCGGAATTGTAAGACTTTAATTCTATTCGATAAACAATGTATGTTTATTATTCCGCATTTAGTTAGAAAGTATGTTTGTTGTTGAGAATCGTGAGCACCGAATTCGAGGTTAGGAAACCCGGATTTGGGGGTGTCACAGGTTGGTATCAGAGCTATAGGTTATAAACGTTAGGAATGGGAAACCTAGGTTATAACCTCAGTAGAAAACTCATATAGAGTATGTAGGTGATGGGTTGAGGAGATTCATCGAGTTCTAGTTATACCGAATAAAATATCATTTCATTTTATCAATGAATATATTTTATTGAGGTACTGACATGGATTCATTGTGTGGTGTTGTAGGATGTCGGACGAGCGTCGAGATAGCCTTTCAGTGAACCAGGAGCCCATAGAGCCTGATGTGATAGGAGATTTGCTGGCAAGGAACGCCGAGCTAGAGGTTAGGGCTAAACAATTAGAGGCGCAGAACCACATCCACCAGATTTCTGAACAGCAGTACAAAGACGCTGCTTACCAGGCCCAGGCTGAGTTAGCCGAGTTGCGAGGGAGACTGCTGCTAAGGGAGCTGCAGTTAGGACAATTGAAGGATGAGGTAAAGACTAAGGATGCGAAGATAGTTGAATTGGAGCGAGCCTTAGACATTGTCTGGATGCAGTTCGACGCCAGATGGATGGATCTGCCCTCCAGTAGCGAGAGCAAGCGTTGAGTTGCATTCACCTTGTGTCCCTTAGAGGATAGTTGGAAGTGGGTGGTTATGCCTTGAGCAGTATTATTGGTACTACCATTTGGTTTACTAGAAATTGTATTAACCTCAGCAAGGTGCGAGGTAGTTCGTATGTAGGATGTACTTCCCAATTATGTAGGTAGGAAAGAATGGTTTAAGTGAATCTCACCTTTTGTTATATTAAATGGGATGGTAGCAATTATGACAATATGCCTGTGATAAACGTGTAAGACGCTTAAGTCGGTATATGAATATAGATGCATTATTATGGTATGTGCTTGAGAATTTTACTTGATATACCATTTATGCAATGATTATGTTAATTCAGTGAGACTGAATCGGTATCTTAGTAACTTAAATCACTAATCGGGAAAGCAGAATTCCCGAGGTTGGGTAATCTAAAACTCCCACACAAGAGTCATGTGATTATTGTATTACATGCTAAATACTTATGTTTTAAGAAAGCCCGAGTAACGTGTTAGAGTTTGCTTAAACAGATAATGCCGCCCAGACGAATCCTACGAAACCAAGGGATCGAAGAGTCAGTTAACAATGTAGAGGAAACTCCACCAAACCCAATGTAAGATTTTGTGAACATGATGGCAGAAGCCTTGCGAAATCAAACCACTACTACAGGAAACCAGGCAGGCAACCACTTAGCCAATTTTAAAGACTTCAAGGCAGTAGGGCCTCCAGAGTTTAGAGGAACAGCGAACCCGATAGAGGCCCAGTCGTGGATAAAGGAGATTGAAAAGGCCTTCGTCATTGCTAGAGTCGCTGAGGAGCAGAAGACAGTTTTTGCTACTTACCTAATGAAAGGTGAGGCTAACTTTTGGTGGGAAGCCAATCAGAACAAAGCTGGAACTGGAGTCGTGGCGTGGGAAGCTTTTAAGACGTTGTTTTTCGAGAATTACTTTCCTGAGAGTACGTAGGCGAAAATGGAAATCAAGTTTTTGGAATTGAAACAAGAAAATTTGTCAGTGTCAGAGTACGCTGCAAAATTCAATGAATTGGCTAGATTCGCCCCACATCAGGTGGATACTGAGGTGAGGAAAGCTAGGAGATTTGAGAATGGATTAAAGCCGTGGATCTACAGCAAGGTAGCGGTTTTGCAAATTACATCGTTCTCAACCTTGTTGGAGAAAGCTCTCATTGCTGAAGGTGGGAGTGAAGCGGTTTCGAAATATAATCGGGAAAGGAACAAGAAGAAGGTAGAAGGAGGAAATGTGAATGTTAGCAGTGGTGGCAGCAACAACAGGAAGCGTCAATGGAGCAGTGGGGGTAGCAATTCTGAAATCCAGCAAGGGAGCATACAGCAGAAAATGCCGGTATGTGGGAAGTGCGGAAAGGGTCACTCGGGAGAGTGCATGAAGGGAAAGATGGTTTGTTATACCTGTGGACAAGAAGGGCATATCTCGCCCAATTGTCCTAAGGCGAAGAAAGGAGGTTGCTTCAATTGTGGAGAGATAGGACATCGGAGCAAGGAATGTCCCCGAAAGAGGAACATGGATGGCGGAAACGGCAATAGGGGCAACCACTCGAGGACAACCAGTGGAGGACCAGCCCAGCCAAATAAGCCAACAGCAAGGACCTTCAACATGACAGTACAAGATGTTGTGGCATCCAGAGAGGTGGTGTCAGGTATTATTCCAATCAACAACATAGATGCCTATGTGCTATTTGATTCGGGAGATTCATGTTCTTTTGTTTTTGATGAATTTGCTCAAAGACTTAATTTGCATAGTGAACTGTTAAAACACCCGATGAATGTAGAAGTAGCGAACAAAGAGATTATCCCAGTAAACTACATTTATAAGAATTGTTGTGCTGATGTGAGAGGGTTTAAGCTTAACGTGGACTTGTTGCCGATTCGTCTTGGAGAATTCGATGTAATCCTTGGGATGGATTGGTTAGCGAGCCACGGGGCGGTCATTGACTGTAAGAAAAAGTGCATACACCTACAGACTCCGGGTAAGTCGAAGGTGGTGTTCTATGGTAGTAAATCGCCGAGACAATCTTGTTGTCTAACGATGATGCAAGCGAAGAGATTGCTTAAGAAGGGTTGTGTAGGTTATTTGGCTCACGTGGTAGATACTCGATGGGTCGAGGGTGAACTGGGTCAGATACCCGTTGTAAGGGAATTCGCTGATGTCTTCCCAGATGAACTTCCGGGATTACCGCCGGATAGAGAGATAGAATTTGCAATCGACTTGGTACCCGGGACGACACCGATATCTAAGGCGCCTTACCGAGTGGCACCGGTAGAGATGAAAGAACTGATGGTTCAACTGCAAGAACTATTAGACAGAGGTTATATCAGGCCGAGCGTGTCACCATGGGGAGCGCCAGTTCTGTTCGTAAAGAAGAAGGATGGCTCGATGAGGCTTTGTATTGACTACCGTGAGTTGAACAAAGTTACGATTAAGAATAGGTATCCGCTGCCCAGGATAGACGATCTGTTTGATCAACTCAAGGGAGCGAAATACTTTTCAAAGATCGATTTAAGGACGGGCTATCATCAACTAAGGGTGAGACGGGAGGATATTCCGAAGACGGCATTCAGAACTCGTTATGGACATTTCGAGTTTCTGGTCATGTCATTTGGCCTGACAAATGCACCAGCGGCATTCATGGATATGATGAACAGAGTGTTCAAGCAGTATTTGGACAAGTTCGTGGTAGTATTCATCGATGATATCTTGGTGTATTCAGTGTCAGAGGAAGAACATGCTGAACATCTAAGGATTGCCCTGGAGGCATTAAGAAGGGAAAAACTGTACGCAAAGTTTTCGAAGTGTGAATTTTGGTTGCAGAGGGTGCAGTTTCTTGGAAACGTCATTGACAGTAGTGGTGTTTCGGTAGACCCAGCAAAGGTGGAAGCCATTATCAACTGGGAGCAGCCAAAGACACCAACGGAGATCAGAAGTTTCCTTGGGTTAGCGGGATACTATCGGAGATTCATCCAGGATTTTTCGAAGATAGCATCACCGTTGACCAGTCTAACTAGAAAGACGGTAAAGTTCGTCTGGACAGAGAAGTGCGAGGAGAGTTTCTTGGAGTTGAAGAAGAGACTTAGCCAAGCACCAGTGTTGGCATTACCAGACGATACTGTAGGTTTTGTGGTATTCAGTGATGCGTCACACAAGGGCCTTGGTTGTGTGCTAATGCAGCACGGCAGGGTCATTGCGTACGCTTCACGCCAGCTGAAGGACTATGAGAAGGGATACCCGACTCATGATCTGGAGTTAGCAGCAGTAGTGTTCGCCTTGAAGATTTGGAGGCACTACTTATATGGAGAGAGGTGCGAGATATATACAGATCACAAAAGTCTGAAATATATCTTCACTCAGAAGGAGCTGAATATGAGGCAGCGCCGATGGTTAGAATTGATCAAGGATTACGATTGTGAAATTCTGTACCATCCGGGCAAAGAAAATGTAGTGGCAGATGCCCTGAGTAGGAAAGGCAGAGAGAAATTGATGAGGCTTACAACTCAGGCAGAGCTGATAAAGGACTTTGGACGCCTGGAACTGGAAGTTAAGTATCCAATGGAGACGGACGAAAAGTTGTTCACCGTGACAATAGGTCCGACTCTACTTGATAAGATAAAGGAGGCCCAAGAATTTGATGAAGAATGCATTGGTATCAAGAGGCAACTGTCGGAAGGAAAAACGTTGAAGTTCAAGGTTGACAGCACAGGTCTGCTGAGGTTCGAGGGAAGGATCTGAATACCCTATGTACCAGACTTAAGGGAAGAAATATTGCAGGAGGCCCATAATACAAAATTTTCGGTACATCCGGGTAGCACCAAGATGTATCAAGATCTTCGTCAACATTATTGGTGGCCACATTTGAAAGGGGAAGTTGCAGAATTCGTCAGCCGGTGTTTAACTTGTCAGAGGGTCAAGGCAGAGCACCAACGGCCGAGCGGATTGTTGCAACCCTTAGAGATTCCCGAGTGGAAGTGGGAGCACATCACTATGGATTTTGTAGTAGGACTCCCGACAACACAAAAAGGTCTAGACGCCATCTGGGTGATCGTAGATCAGTTGACCAAGTCTGCCCATTTTCTACCGATCAAGATCAGGTACAAGTTGGAACAGTTGGCGAAACTCTACGTGAAGGAGATAGTATCGCGACATGGAGTACCGGTGTCTATTGTGTCTGACAAAGATCCGCGCTTCACGTCAAATTTTTGGAGAAGTCTGCAAGAAAGAATGGGCACACAGTTGAGAATGAGTACGGCGTATCATCCTCAGACTGATGGTCAAAGTGAGCGAACAATTCAAACCTTAGAGGATATGCTCCGGGCAGTTGTGATGGACTTAGGTGGCAGCTGGGACGATCACTTGCCCTTGGTAGAGTTCGCTTACAACAATAGTTATCACGCTAGCATCGGTATGCCACCGTACGAAGCGTTATATGGAAGGAAGTGTCGAACGCCGTTGTGTTGGGATGAAGTTGGTGAACGGAGATTGTTGGGACCAGAATTGGTACAACAAACCGTGGAAATCATTAAAGTAATAAGGCAGCGGTTAGTAGCAGCCCAGGATCGTCAGAAGAAGTATGCCGACTTACATCGTCAGAAGCGAGACTTTGAAGTTGGCAGCTATGTATTTTTGAAGGTATCTCCCTGGAAAGGGAAGATCCGCTTTGGGAAGAAGGGCAAGCTGAGCCCTAGGTTCATAGGACCTTTTGAAATATTAAGGAGAATAGGCGAAGTGGCATACGAGGTAGCATTACCTCCTGAACTTGAGCACATTCACAACGTGTTCCATGTATCAGTGTTGCGTCCGTATAAGCCAGATTACAAGCATGTCATCTCCTATGAGCCAATTCAAGTCGAAAAGGACTTATCGTACGAGGAGGTTCCTGTCCAAATACTTGATAGGAAGGAGCAAACGCTGAGGAATAAAACCATTCATTCGGTCAAAGTACTCTGGAGGAATCACGCGGTGGAAGAAGCCACGTGGGAACTCGAAGAGAAGATGAGAGCAAATTACCCTCAGTTATTTGAGTAACCTTAGATTTAAATTCTGAGGACGGAATTTTTATAAGGGGGAGAGGATGTAATGTCCAGGAAATTTTTAAATATTGTATTAATTTATTTTAATATATGAAATTCGTCTTATTTAATTTCACGATTTTAATTGGATCCATGTGGGTATTATTATTTAATTATATAAATACGCGGTCCAATAAATTTCTGTGCATTAAAGGGACTCACTGAGAGTTTAAATAAATTAGTGAGTTAACCCTAAGAATTTATTTGCAAGAAAATTGGGGAAATTAATAAATAATTTTATCATTATTGGATTAAATAATTCGAATAAAGAAATTATGGTTAAAATAAATATTTTAAATAATTAATTAGTTGGATTTGTTATTAATTGTAAATATTAGAAATGTAATTAATTTAAGTGGGTCACTTTTCTCTCATTTGGGATTGGCCCATTTCTTTTCCTTTTTATTTTATTTCCGGATTGGGCCAAATTCCTTTTATTTTCCTGATTGGGTCAAACGAGTGAGTTGGTCAAATTAAATCGATTGGGCCGACCCGATTTCTTTTACCTTTCCCTTGGAGCAAACCAAGCGGACCGGATGAGTCCAAAGTGTTAATTGGGCTAAGCCCAATTCTCATTATGTCGGGTTAAAACAATTTCAGTTGGGTCGAATCTTGGAAATGGGTGGTATCCGTTCCTTCTAATTTGGGGCAACAGTTAAGTGATTTGGGGATTTATTAGTCTAAGCCCCCCAACTTAGATAACCGAGCAAGGGAAATCTCAGAGCCTCTCAAATCAAACGAGCCGAGCTAGAGAGGAAACCCAGCAGCCTAGACCTTCAATCAATCAAACTGGACGGCATGGGAGCTGTCAATCGCCGGCGGCAACATGGGGCAACCGACCGACGGATTAATTAAGGGTTCGAGTGGGTGACCGAGCGTGCGACGTTCGGACCGAAGGACACCAAGCGACCGGCGACTGACGGATGGGAGCGCGGCTCGAGGCCTGTCGGCGTTGTCGCAGTCAGCTCGATGGGGACGACGGACGATCTCCTCCTCCGACCGTGGGTCTTTAACCGACCGATTAAGGTAATACCCAAACCAAATTGGGTAAACCTTCTATTATAAATTGACCCCTTCACAAACCCTAAACCGAGTCTGCCGAAAACTTGTAAGTCAAAATTTGAGGGAGAAAAGGAAATTGCAGAGGGGAAGAAGAAGAAGAAAGGCTGCCGCCCGGTCAACACCAAGGTATAAATTAGTTCAAGCGGCTGTGATAATTTTCCGTTTAGGTTTTGTGTGAATTTCCTTTTCTTTTCTTCTCTCTGTACACTGAAAAATCCTAAGAGATTTGGCAGTTAAATTTTGTACTGTGCTGGGTATTTTGTTTCTCTGTATTAGGTAAATTGATTCTGGGTACTGTATTAAACTGGATTATTCTTTGTATTGGATTAAGTTTTGGAATTTCTATGGTTGTTGAAATCGTTTTCTTTTCCTTTTGTAATCGAAAGCTGTGTTAATTCCTTGTGTTGGGTTGTGTTACTTCGGTTGAGAATTTGTGTGTTGGAGAACCGTGAGGTTCTGGCTGATGGGTTTGTACCGAGACTAGGTCAGTGTGGTGCTTAGGATACATACTATACGTTTGTTATAATGTCTATGAGGTTCATTTGTTAGCCTGCCCATTTTGTTGATTCAGTGACGGCTAGACTCACGTTAGGCAGTCCGTTGGAC
This sequence comes from Aralia elata, assembly GCA_034770075.1. Classification (NCBI taxonomy): domain Eukaryota; kingdom Viridiplantae; phylum Streptophyta; class Magnoliopsida; order Apiales; family Araliaceae; genus Aralia; species Aralia elata. The sequence continues at coordinate 12,929,019 of CM068384.1, forward strand.
CTATAAACACTAGTGTTTTGTTATGTGTGTGGCTGAATTGTGGCTGTTGGGCAAGTTGCTAGGCCTACAAATTCTAGTGTGTGTTTTGCAAGCTTTGAAACAGGAGGGTATACCTTCTATGGCAGTACCCTGTAAAAATATATATGTTTGGTGTGGCTGGGAATCGAACCCAGCTTTGGGTAGGGACTTATTGGGCCAACGGGTAACCACAAGTTAATAATTATTTATTGTCAATAAATAATAAGAAAAAAAAAGTATTAAATTAATAGTTAATATCAAATAATAATTACTTGGTTAATAATAATCAAGTATAAATAAAGTTAATAAGTTAATTATTTATTATTTATCTTTAAATAATAGATAGAGCTAATAAATATTTTATTATTTAACTATTATTAATTAATAACCAAGCATGGATAAAATTTATAGATTAATTATTTATTATTTATCCTTAAATAATAAATAAAGTTAATAAATAGTTGATTATTGCTTAATTACTATTAAATAATAATCAAGTACGAATTAAGTTAATAATTTAATTATTTGTCAGCAAGTGATAAATAAAGATAACAAATATTTAATTATCATTTAATAAATATTAAATAATAATTAAGTATGAATAAGTTAATAATTGTTGGGTAATAAATAAACCTAATTAGTTATTATTTATTATTAAATAATAACTAAAGATAGTTCGTTAATAATTATTTGATTAAGTTTAACTAATAAATAATCCTAATTAGTTATTATTAAATAAAGATAATTCTTACCCACTAATCAATTATTTATTATTTGAATTTAATTAATTATTATTTTAATCATAAATAATAATTAAAGATGATTAGACTTGATAATTCGATTATTATTTAATTAATAATTAAATAATAAGTAAATATAATTAGTTATTAATTACTATTATTAATAACTAAAGATAATTAATTAATTACTGTTTAACAAATATTAAATAGTAATCAAATAAAAATAAAGTTAATAAAATAAGGAGACTTTTAGATAGCACATTAATTAAACAATTATGATGAATCGTTCAAGGGTTAGTAAGTGAACATTACTTAAGAAACAGTGATGCTAATTAGTTAAACAATTATAATTAATTGTTTAAGGGATTGATCAGTGTTTAATACTTAAGGGATACGTGGTAGATTAATTAAACCATCAACCTAAAAGTCAATTAAGTGTCTTATAAAAGTTTATTTACTGTGTGCTATGTGAATTGCTTAATTGTTAGATAAACAACATAAATAAGCGTATCGGCGTACAACTCCGCAGTACTAATTGATAGACCGATATTATCTATGTTAGGTTCTTCAAGGCCAAATAGTTAAAGCTAAAATTATTTGTAGCTGAGCATACAGGCAAGTTCCTAACCCTAAACTTCTTCCATTATTGCAAGTTCCCTAACTCAATCTCGAGTTATTGTTTTCGAAGCATGTTAGTGAATAATTATTGTCGATTATTCACATCTATACTGATTATTGAGATTCGCACATTGTGCAATTGAATTCCTATCCTATTATGATTGAACTATAAATTTAATTAAAGTTCTTTCAAGTATGAATTGTTTATGAGATCGATCTATGCTATTTGTATCAGCTAGATCCAGCATGTCTAAATTGGTTAAGACAATGGTATTTTAAAAGCTGTTCTTATTAAATTGTTGTGGTAAGAACTCTTGGCTGAGAAAAGGATAAACTTGTTTAAGGCATGATATCAATACTGGTTATTAAGTGTTTATGCATAAATCACGGGGTATGAGAGGCTGATCCCCTCGATTACCAAAACTTTTAAGAGGTCCAGTTTAAATGCTGAGAACCTTGGAAAACGTCCTTGGTTGTTTCAAACCACTCAGTAATTAACATTCAATTATTCGAATATTCACGGTTGACTGATAATTCATGATTCTTCACACTTATATACTGTTGTTGAACATTGAAAGCGAAATTTCCTTCTATCATGATATATTTCTTTGTGTATATACTTGCTAAGCAAATTAGTTGCTTACCCTTGCTATATCATGATCTTTATTTCAGCTAAGGCAGAAACGTCTAGAGTGGACAAAGGAAAAGGGAAGGTACAAGAATAGATGCCCGATAGTGCCTATGAACTAGTTATTCTTGAATGTTGTCTGATTAAGTGAACCTTTTATTGTATTAAGGGTACGTTTTATGTTAAGGTTAAAGAACCTTGGGACCGGAATTGTAAGACTTTAATTCTATTCGATAAACAATGTATGTTTATTATTCCGCATTTAGTTAGAAAGTATGTTTGTTGTTGAGAATCGTGAGCACCGAATTCGAGGTTAGGAAACCCGGATTTGGGGGTGTCACAGGTGGTCCCCACAATAACATAATTGTTGAATATAGAAAACAACAGGAATAACGTTTTTAATAAAAAAATTATCAACGATACTATCACTTTTTACTGCTTAAGTACTCAGTGATAAAAGTAAAGTAGCACGCATGCGGTACTCTATAGTAGTACGCGGTATTACACAGTAGCACACGGTATTCCACAGTAGCATGCGGTATTGCACAATATTTCATAATTATTGATTCAATAATTGTTACAGTAGCAATTGCATAGTATTTTAACTCAATAATTGTTATAGTAGCAACTGCACAATATTTTATATTATTTCATCAATAATTGTCACGACACAGTAACTCATATTATTTGATATAATATTAGCATTATTGATAATGTCTAAAAGTTCTATCAAGAAAATAAGTTATTTAATTGCGCGCCATTTATACGGAAGACCCCCTCTTTCTTGGGAATGATCTGGTTGTTAGTATTGTGAGTCTATAATATTTATATTTAGAAATATTTATTGTTGGATAGTGAGCAACAGTCCAATGTAGCAAAAATATGGATTTAGGATTGTCACAATAATTGTCACAACATTTCATACTATTGTCACAACATTTCATACTATTGTCACTATAATTGTGAATAGTAAGAAAAATGTAATCTTGAAATGTGAAAAATGTGAATATGTGAGGTAATTACTATGTGGTAGATTAAAGGTAATTAATATGTGGTAGACTAAAGATAATTTTTTATGAATGGTAGAAATTATTAATAATGATAATGGATTAATCTTTTTTTTTTATTAATAATGATAATCGATTAATCTTTTTAATTAATAATGATAATAGATTAATCTTTTTAATAAATATTGATAATGAATTTATCTTTTTGAATAAATAATGATAATGAATTAATCTTTTTATTAATAATGAATGATGATGAATTAATCTTTTTGATTAAGTATTGATAATGGGTAATCATTATTAATAATAAATTTAAAGATATTGATAATGGAGGAATAATATATTTATTAAATGTCGTGAATATTGGCTATAAATAGGAAGGCTTAACATAAGAAAATTCATAACTTCCTTACTTACATTTTCTTCCACGCTCTAAAAATTTTTTAGTGTAAGTTTCTCTCTAAGTATGTTAAGCTACCTTAAGTATTAGTAACTATCAGTAGAGTGCTACATTTATATTTCAAGACATTTCTAGTTTTAAAATTTTTTTTTGCATTCTTCTTTGAATTATCGAGTGGAATTTTCTTATGTTCAGCAACACTTTATAAAAATTGTAATAAATTCATTCTTTGTTAGAATTGAGTGATTTCAAAGCTCGTTGTCATCAGTTTTTCGTCCTCTACAACTTTATAGAAGGAAGAAAAGTCATCTGAAGCCATCTTCATTCCCTAAAATGCTAAAAACCGCAATCTGTCCAGATTTTCGTCACTATTTTTAGCCTAAATTTAGAAAATTCATAACTCAATCATATTAACTCCGAATGGAGTGATTCTTGAGTCTATTTCGTGTATCTTTTCGAGAGCTACAACTTTTATGAACACATAAAGAGATTTTAAAAACTCTAGAAGACCCGAAAGTGAGATTCTTTACTGCTGCAAAGACGAACAAAGAAAGATTTGTTCGGCTATTAATTTTGTGTTTCATAATATCAAGATAAGGGGTATCATTTCATTCATATTTGTAAGGGATATCATTTTCTCTCATACTTCTAAATCTAAACTTACTATGGTAAGTATTGCCTCTATAATTCCTGAAATGATTATAAATTTCTTTGAGGTTTACGCTTCATCTAGTATCATTTCACTGAAAATTCTATTTATCTGAAACTTCTTTATTAAATATTAATCGCTAACTTTGAAATATAAACCTTGAATATAGTTTTTTGAATTTGACTCCACAAGTTGGTCATCGTGTTGACGGTTTTGACATTATTGGATTCTGGGTAAAAATTTAATTGCAAATCTCTAATGTTTATTCTTTATCTTATTATTCTAATTATTCTGTCCATTCTTCATATAATTTTTATTGTAATAATCATCAAGACTAAGTTGTTGAAGATGTATTAGCCTTTGTGGCAAATGATAAAAGTTTTGTTTAGCCTTTGTGGCAAGTGGTGAAAGTTTTGTTTAGCCTTTGTGGCAAGAAACTGTTGACGGGTATGATTATGACCAAAAGTTGTAGTGAGGTATAATCATGACCCTTGGTGTTACAGTTAAATGTCTTTGGTCTGTATGACAAGGATACATGATGAAAGTTCTTTTTGACCTGAGTGTAAAGAAGTGTTGACGGGTATGATTTTGACCAAAAGCTGTAGTGAGGTATGATTATAACCATTGGTGTTACAGTTGAATGTCTTTGACTTTGGTGCAAAGATGAATTGATCGACACGATCATAACTATGAACTGTTAATTGGCATGATTATGACCAAGAATTGTGAATTTGTATAAATATGATTTTTGGTATTACAGATGAAGGTTGTGGTACTTTCTCTTTGGTCTGAGTGCAAAGAGGAACTATTGATTTACAGGGATAAAATATGGATGGTAAACTTTTGAATTGGAAAAGATAGTAGATATTATAGTCTATTTAACTCTTCTAATGGATTGTTTATTTCGCTGCAGTTATCGTTGAAAACTTATATTATATTTAAATCTCTGATTGATCACTGTTGAAGAATAAAGATAATTTATTATTCATTATCTTAGTCATGATATTCTTTACTGAGCTAGTTGAGCTCACCCTTTTGTTTCACAATTCATTCCAGGTAATAATAAGAGTATAGCTGGGTCCAGCGGGGAGAACAGGGAAATTATGCGATGGTCCGAGTTAGTAACTATAGTGGACCAAGTTAATGGTTGTTCGAGTCAAGTTATAAAATAGTGTGGTGTCAAAAATGATACCATTAGAATGAGGAGGACAAAAATCTTCTCGAGTTCCTTTGAGGTCTAATGGGTTAACCAAGGCTAATTCTTCGTTCATATGATATTTATTATAAGTTAAAAACATGGCCTCCAAAGTACGAAAGTTTCCTTGATCATTTCCCAAATATTTTGATTTCTAAAACAGTTATTGACTGTACCTTTATGTAGAGTATTATTAAATTTGGGTGTGAATACTATCGTTGTAATTAAGATAATTTGTGTTTATAGTGGTATTGTATTATGGTGACCCAAGTTCGGGCGGCTTGGTTTAGAGACCCGAGTTTTGGGGGCGTCACATTTGGTATCAAAGCTTATGTGTTTGCAGGTTGTGTTTTGACGACCCAAGTTTGGAGGGGTAGTTTAAACCCCGAAATTTGGGGGCGTCACATAAAGACTTGTTTTGAGAGTATTTTAATATCCGAAATTTCGACAACTATATTTATTTGTATTTATATTTGATTAATTTTTTATGATATAGATTCATCTTAGGTGTACCTTATAAATATTAAATTCTTGTATATAAAGACTTGTTTATAATATAGATTCATCTTAGGTGCATATGAACTCGTGCAAGTTGCGTGCAAGTTATGTACATATGAACTCATGCAAGTTGCGTTCAAGTTATGTACAAGTTTTGTGAAAAGTGTGCAAATTATGTGTAAGCTAGTGAAGTTAATGTGACACCTAATATAGAGATAAGAATAAGTTGAGTTATTAAGAAGGGCATGCTACTAGATATTATTCAAATGATCATTCACTTTTTCCTTAACCAAAAGTAATGGTAGTTATGATTACTAGCCCCTTAGGTAGAAAATACCCATTAGAATTTAGAAGTACATATTCATATCAACTTTTAAGGTTAAGCTTGTATATGTATTACAAAAATTTAGCCATCTATGTTTTTGTGCTAATTTTAGTGGTCAGCTAAAAGTTTTTACTAGATGCTACAATTGTTGATATGGGAGTCTTAAACAACTTAGAATTTAAGGATAAGAATTAACTGAAGGCTTAGAATTAATTAAAGATTGAGAATATTTATACATTACAAGAAATTGGGTCATATACTTTTGCCATCTTTAAATTTTTCAAGCTGCATTTGATTTTGAATTGAACCTTAAATATATATACTAGGTAGATTAAAAAGAAACATTATCCAAATACTTTTTTATGTAAATAGTATGTAAAGGAATATATTCTCGCTCATTTTGTTAGAAAATAAAACTAAAGCATAGAAAGAGAATGGAAGAGGTAGAGTTAGTAGAGATGGAAAACATGAAATGGAGAATAACTCGAGTGATTTTGGTCAAGAGCTAAATAAGTCGAGCTTTATAGCAACTTTAATGGTGGAAATGACAATGTTGCGATACCTTGCAAGTAATAACAATGATGATGGTGGGTTACATATCACAATGGGAAGCTGTTGTTAAGCAATCCAAAATTAAACCTCACTTTTACTTTACAAATTTAAAGAACGAACACAGTAGTAAGTAAGGATCGATTCCACAGAGAATGATTATGCTTTGAATTTATTCTAATGTTTCTAACTAAAAATAATAAATAAAGAATTGGGGGGTTTTGAATTACGATTAACTAAAGAAAACAAAGTTAAAATAATAAAGATAATCAAATAAATTAAAACTTCAGGTCTTTAGTTCAGATTCACCAATTTACAGTAATACAATAATCAAGTTAATATTATTTCTTCCTTCAATGAAATTAACAACCCTAGATGATCAACAATCGCTCAATTATCCGAAATTCTCCTTAGGTTTTAAATCTAATGTGACAATCGCCCCCACTAGATTCTAACTGTTATATAACCCAGAACTATCAGTCTAGATTTAATATGACAGAAGCATTAAGAATTAGAGAATTAGGTTGTTCCAAGCAACAATCACACTATCAGGGATTATTTAACTTGCCTTCTGATAATCTTAATAATACTCAAAACTTGTCCACAATCAAATATTATTAAGTACTATCTGTGATCAGATATAACATCGTTTGCTTAGTATCATACCTTAATCTAGCAAATGATATTCATCAGATTAATCTAACTGGACACATTAAATCAATCAGATAAAATAACATATAAACAGTTAAAATAGATTATCAGAATAAATCTCATGTAAGAAGGAATAAATAACGAAACTCAATTATACTACTAACTGAAAATAAGGTTCCACATCCCCTTAGAACTGAATCAAAATAAACTAGCCTAGCATGGTGATAAATAAATAAAATATGATCTAGGATGATGATCCAGGATGTCTAAAATGTTCTCAACTGATTACAAGTGAAAGGTATTTATAGATGCTTTGAAACCTTAGAAGAATTCTAATCTAATTATATTTCAGAAGTCTTCACTCTGCAGATATGGTAGGCTTATAAATCCTTGTCAATCTCTGAAATCCAGCTTTAAGCAGCTTCCTCATCAAATTAGATTTTAATTTCCAAATCCAAATCTTCTTCAGTTTCCTTTTTAAGTTTGGCATCAGTTTCCATATTTATCTTCACTCAGATTCCATATCAGTCTCTACTTCCCATAATCAGCTTAGCTTCCATCTATGATTGTAACTTCATCTCCAAATCCTGTTAGGAATCTAACTCTAACATCCCAGCAATTCAAATCCTATTCAGAATTAGAAATCTGCATGTCGACCAAAATCGTAGAGTAACAGATCATAGAGTGGAACTCTTCTCGGAATCGTAGAGTGCAACCTTATCAGTCGTAGAGTAACTTCGTCGCTGGACTGAAAACGTAGAGTGTTGTGTCTGGTCGTAGAGTGAAATCTCGCAATCGTAGAGTGCAACTAGGAATCGTCGAACAACTCCGCTTAGCCTTCCTGCGATCGTAGAGCTGCCTGATTGCACCCTAACGCTACGAACGTAGAGCCCTCACTCAGCGATCGTAGAGTATTTTGCAAAACAACATAAAACTCAACATTAAACTCCATATTTGCAAAATCACATCAATTCTTCATAAAATCTATAAACACCTTAATTAAACTCATAAACACAGAAAACATATAATAATACTAAGCATAAAGGAACTAAAAATATAGAATATTTTGCACCTATCACACAAGTCTCGCTTTCTAGCATTTTCATTGTCACCTCTATAACTAATATCACAGGGTTCAGTATTCTGTTAAGTCCTTTTATCCAAAAATCTAGCTAACAATGTCAAGTTCTTAGTTATAACAATGTTATTGAAAACCTTTTGTAAAGGTCAAATAGTCATGACTTAGTGGTTGATTAGATGCTTTATGTGGATAGGCTTGCGAAACAAGGCAATACAAGAAAGTTTGTGTTAATACTTGTATTGCCATAATATCTCTGTCTACTTTATCTCCTAATTTGTGCACTATGAATCTTCATGAACAAATTTTTAGTTATCACAAGCCAAGATTCTTCAATATCAAATGAAGTACTCAAAATATTCTATGCACTATTTGGCAACACAATTCTTAAATCACTAAATAGATATCTGCAGTCTCAGAGTCTATTCGTCCATTGCTCATAATCTTTTTAATTCATTGTTTTATGGTTTCATGTTCCTTTGTGTTGGACATTTATATTCAAGTACAAGTTTGGACAACATATTAGTGCATTTGTAGCCTTCAATTTATCTAATTAGTTGTACATAATATTGCTCACGTTGCAAACATAAAATACTCTGTCATGCACTTGTAAGAGCACTCGTGTACCTTTCACTAAAGAGACCTTAATTTCTCGTTGTTGGAGAATTATTTCAGACCGACTTGAATCTTGAAAAACCCTGACCAGTTAAAAGGCTAATTAAAGCCTAAGTTTGATTAAATCAGTTCTAAAATCTCGAAATATCATTTTTTTGTAGCTTTTTTTTTGTTTTTGTTTTCCCAATAATCATTTTATCACTTTCTAAGTATATAAATACTTGTTTTAAGAGTATTTTGATATATGAAATTTCAAAAGCTATATTTATTTGTATTTATATTTGAATAATTTTTTTGTATTACATATTTATTTGTATTTGTATTAATATATGTAAATATACATTTTCAAATTTCTAAATTGTAAAGAGACAATTTATTTGGACATTATGTTATATTTTTTAAATTAAAATAGCAGTATAAGTTAATAATAAGCATAAAAAGATATTGTTTTTTGAAAAAACTTAGACCTAAAAAAGTCCACAACCCTGCTTCAAAACTTCAGGCTTGGAACAATTTTCATTTTCTGATCAAAAGACCGATCTGACCTGACTTGGTTTAACCATATTTAAAACTTGACCAGAATTGATGTGACCAGTTTTTTAAATTCTGACCTAAACTCGGCTCAACGTAGATTTTGTACATGCTTAGCTAAAAGTAGCAGATGAATCCAAATTATCATGTTATGAATTGTTATTGGATATAATTGTAATTTTTAATATTTATTTATTTTTTAAATAAATATTAGATATTACTTGACACTAATATATGAAATGGGGTAAGAAATAGAAAAAAAATAAAAAAATAAAATAGAAGATCTAAATTCGTTTTACATGGTGCAATCCGTTAAATAAGTTTAGCAGACAAAGCTGAGGGATTGTCCAAACGAGTGACTGGCATGACCAAAAACTGACAGCTTGTTAGCACCAAACCATTAACCCACGGCCCATGTTATTGTTGACCCAACAGGTATATAAGTATCACATTTAATTGTACTCAAAAGTGTTTATAAAAGAATCTTATTTACTAAATTTATATAAATTTATTTTATGTCTGATTTTTTTTAAAAATATTTCATTCGTTTCATAAAAAAGTGCATTTAATGTTTTTTGTGTAACATAAAAAAAGTTCATTGTAAGATAAAATGACAACATATTTTTAAATTTGTCATTATAATATATTTTATTATCACACCATATATTTTTTAAAATATATAAAAAAAAGCATACATTCTTATTATTTATAAATTTTGTAAATAATGTTTTTAGAAGAATTTGTTTTAATTATTAATTTAAGAATAACGTCATGATAATACAAATAAGATGACAAATTGAGACATTATATAATTTTATATCTACCATCTATATCTATATTATAAATTAATATAGCCTCCAACTCCAAGGGAGGGTTGGTGAACTGTGTCACCTTTTTTATTTTTCTCTTCTATAATTTTAATTATATTATTATTTTGTTTTTTTTTTATATTTTTTTATTTAATTTCTTAAATTTTATAAAATTATTATTTTACTTCATATAATTTGCATGTATGCGTGTCACTGATGCTAGTTATCAATTGAAAGGTAACTTTTTTTGTAAATGCATTAATAGTACTCCCTCCTTTCTATTGTGTGTATATATATATATATGAAGAATTTTTTTTTTCTTCATAATATAAAATGTTTCACATGTATATATTTAAGAGAATTTTTTTAATCATTTTCTGTTTTGTCCCTAAAAAATCTCATCAATATAAAATAATTGAGAGAAAAGAGAAGTAATTAACTAATACATGAATATTAATAAAATTTCAAATTAACATTAATTACATAACATTAATTAGATTTCTATGATTATATTTTTAACGTCATATATATATATATATATAATATATATATATATATATATATATATATATATATATATAGTGGAAAGGACGGAGTAACGTGTAGATAGTTCTGGAAAGCTACAGAAGAGGCGTATCCTTCTACAGTTCCTACTTTTCCAAGATTCATGTTAGGGTTCCAACTTCCAAATATATATCGCACAACTAAAGCAATCCATGTCTTTATAATTTCTCGAAAATGATGATAAAATATAAAACGCAAGAAGATATAGATACTGGTGAGTGCATGCATGTGTACATGTAGCTAGGCACCGCTTATGGATCCCTGACGCCTTGACAAGTGTCCTGCCACGTGTACGCAGCAGCATACATCTAAAGTAAACAAGCATGACATGACACGTATCTGGAAAATACGTACGTACGTAATTATCCCTTTAGCTCCATTGGGAGTATATAGTTTCATCACTTCTATTCGTTTGTCTTCCCAAAGCGATTTATATAGAGAGAGAATTTAGAAGTTGTTGCAGCAGCTTAAGCTTATTAATTACCTAGCTAGCTCCCTTTTTTTCAAGAGTTTAGGGCTTATTAAATTTGAAGGAAGAAATTGAAGAAAAATGGCGACAGTGGGAAGAAATATAGCAGCTCCAGTGCTGTTTCTGAACTTGGTTATGTATTTTATTGTTTTAGGTTTTGCAAGTTGGTGTCTCAACAAGTATATCAATGGCATGACCAATCACCCTAGTAAGTCTCTCTGCCTCTCTCTCTCTCTCTCACACACACACACAAAAACAGTCTTGAGGTTCATTAAGAACTCGAGCTGTAAGCTGTTGAGTCAAGAATTCGTTTAAAAATTAAGCGAGTCTAGTGTTTTAAAATTTAAATGAGTTTAAATGAGCTTGAGGATGTAAGAATTCTACTTGTTTATTAATTGACTCAATGAGTCAATCTCTCGATGCGATTAATCTATTATTTTAAGCTTATTTGGACTCGTTTAATGAGTTTGATCGAGTTGAACTTAGTTGAGTTGGGTCTGCATGTCCTGTAGATATAAGCCTGGTTGGTTTTATTAAGAATTTCATTTTGATTTTAAAAGAAGTTATTAGTTATGGGTAGAAAAATGAAAGAAAAATTAAAGAATTTGAGGATAAAATTCTTGTTTTTAAAAACTGTTAATACAAAGAGTTAACCAAGTGATTTTGTTGAACTTTATTAATAGAGGAAAAATTATAAGGGTTGACTTGATTCAAAATTAATTTGGCAGGTTTTGGAGGGAATGGAGCAACCTTTTTTTTCTTAAACTTTGCCATTTTAGCAGCTGTTCTTGGCATAGTCTCAGAGTTTGCGGGAGGCAACCATATAAGGGCTTGGCGAAACGATAGTCTAGCCGCCGCAGGATCCTCCGCTCTAGTTGCATGGGCTGTGACTGCACTTGCATTCGGGTACATACTTATATTAGCTGTTTAATTCTTGTTATATATATATATTTACATGTTTTGTATTTAAATTGTTTTTGCTGTTCTTGGTTTGTAGGTTGGCATGCAAGGAGATAAATATAGGTGGACATAGAGGGTGGAGGCTAAGGGTATTGGAGGCATTCATTATAGTCTTGACATTCACCCAGTTGCTCTATCTTTTGCTAGTTCATGCCGGTATTTTAAGTAGTAGGTATGGTCCCGGATATCGGGATTCCGACTATGGAATTGGAGGACCGGCGGGCACTCATGAGCTTAAAACTTCCGGTGTGACGGGGCCAAGGGTTTGAATTGAACAGCTATAACCATGCTTAGGCCTCTTTTTAACAAGGTCATGGTTTGGATATTATTGTAGTTTCTAGTATTTGTTTGTGTTCTCATTTTTTTTTTTTAATTTTAAATTTTTTTTTGTATGAAGTTAGTGTCATCTTTGTAAACAATGAGACGGTGACTGTGGTATTGTATTTATCTAGTCTTGTACTTATCTAGTCTGCAAACCTTTGTGGTCCTTTGTTTGAATGAAGCCTATAAGAGGTGTGTTTTATTACCAGCAATTTTCAATTTTTTGATGGTAATAGTATTAACTGAATTTTTATTTTTATTTTTATTTCTTTCCTTCTAATCTTTTTTGGTTCTCTTGAAGAATGATGGCTACATTTGGGAGAAAGTGAAGGAAAATAGGAAAATCTTATATATACGAGATATATACAAGTTCAAATTATTATTTGTGTTCCAGTTAGTAAATCCCTCCCATAGAGTAGCCCAAAACAGTACCTTTTGGATCAAATTTCATATCTTAAAAAGGGAAAATTTATTTTTATTTTTCCTTCTAATCATTGTACATGGTTGATAAATTGAGAGAATGATTTAAATATCAAATTTTATATCTTAAAGGGACAATTTATTTTTATTTTTATTTTTCCTTCTAATCATGAGTTGATTTAAAATTTAGTCGAATACAAAAGTACAAAAAAGCAACAGGGGGGTTAACGCTTGATTTTGTTCGCACGTTCAACCAACTCGTTGAAAGTGTACTTGCACAAAAGTCTAAACGGTTTGGGCCATTTGTGGACTCATTCAGTGAAAGAGTAAGTAACAAGTTCAAGGTATGTTAACAATGGAGGTTAAATATTTAGTAAAGTAAATTATCTCATACATTGCCTTCATTGTTATTTAGGTATTTATAGGATTCACTTGGCTACTTACTACTCCTATTAGGAGTGTTCAGCCTAGAATCCTTATCGGACCCGGATTCAATTACCTTGATCTAATAGAAGTATTATCCAGTAAGGAATCAAAAGGGCTTAGAATTCTTGCTCAAGCCTTTTCGGACTAGAGAGTCCTCTTGTAACTCATTGAGCATGATGGGCCTTTGAGCCGAGCCCAAGATGAGGAGCCCGATCAAGCCCATCAGAATATATATCCGAACATTGCCCCCTACTCCCCTAGTATGAGACATGTACTGGGGGAGTAAACTGGAGGCTCTAGCAGTCCGAGAACTCGAATTACTGAGAGGAAATTGAACTCCTCGGGATCCCGAAGGCGTCAAACCGAGGGCACTTTCTCTTCAGGTGCCCGAAAGCGTTGACCCGAAGAGAGATGCTCCTAAGGATTCTCGAAGGCGTCAGACCGAGGGTATTCCCTCTTCAGGTGCTTTTTTGTATTTGAGCCGAAGAGGGATGCTCCTTGGGATCCTTGAGGGTGTCTTCGTTGTGATCGTGAAGTCGTCATGTGAATTGTTTTGATTAAAAACAGAGATTACTACTAAAAGTGTCCTCCTTCTAGCGCCAATGTTAACGCTTGATTTTGTCCGCGCGTTCAACCAACTCGCTGGACGTGTACCTGAACAAAAGTCCCAACAGCTTGGGCCGTTTGTGGACTCCTCCGGTGAAAGAGTAAGTAACAAGCTCAAGGTATGTTAACAATGGAGGTTCAATATTTAGTAAAGTAAATTATCTCATACCTTGCCTTCATTGTTATTTGGGTATTTATAGGATTCACTTGGCTACTTACTACTCCTATTAGGAGTGTCCAACCTAGAATCCTTATCGGACCCGAATTCAATTACCTTGATCTAATAGAAGTATTATCCAGTAAGGAACCAAAAGGGCTTAGAATTCTTGCTCAAGCCTTTTCGGACTATAGAGTCCTCTTGTAACTCATTGAGCATGATGGGCCTTTGAGCCGAGCCCAAGATGAGGAGCCCGATCAAGCCCATGAGAATATATATCCGAACAGGGAGCATTGAAAAATAAACTATTGTCCCCATATCCTAGCCTTCGATCTTGGTTGTATGGGATATCAGTCATATTGTACCTTGCAAAATCAAAAATTGCAATATCATCATCATATCAAAAAAATACTATTAATGTAGAATAATAATGTTGGACTTTCCAATACTTGGTATTCCTGTCACAACATTAATTTGCTAACAATGCCACCAACGACCTTAACACAGAAAATCACCGATGAATAAACATTATAAAAACTGTAATACTATTTTTGAAATTTACATGTATTTTGCTACAATGTATCTGAGTGCACCTTAAAATTTTTGTCAATGTTTTAAAACAAACTTTGAGATGTATTTTGTTGAGTTAAAAAAAAATTTGGGTACATTTTGACCAGTTTAAATCTTAGAGGGTGCATTTTGTTTAGTATAAAAGATTCTTAAAGTGCATTTAAATACGTTTTAAACATTGAAGTGCAAACCTCGACTACCCTACAAACTTTGGGGTACAAAACTGTATTTTAGTCATTAATTTTCCTTTTCTTTTACAAAATGTCAAACCCAAGTTTTATTTTTTTTTTCCTTTTAGCCATATCACTCGAGTTGATTTTGTCACTTCAGGAAGGACGCAAGAACTTGATGTATAATTAATTCGTCCTCTTTTAAAATCTGTTTAAAACATGTAATATATTCCGTACATTGATACACTTAAAGGTTTCACAATGTATTAGGATATCAAAATATATGCATCTCGAGACTAATTTTTAATTATAATAGATGTACCCAGTTTTACCTCTATCTTTAGCAAAATTTTCGTCTCAAGCCACATACCCTAATTTTCTTCTTCATATCAAACCTTTCTTTTGACCTTTTTCCTTGGTCTCCGCTTCACTTTTGACTCAGCATTAGGTTTGGATTCTGACAAGTATTTTGTCACAGAATTTTCCTCACCATTTGTAGCGATGATCATCGGATTAATCCATGTTGCTGCTTCTCTTTCACTTTCATTAATTACATCGTTCCCTTTAGGTTTATATTTATCCCATGCAGCAAATAAGCCATATGAAGTAGCAGCAATCATCATGGTCGGCCCTGAGTTTTTAAGGGCTTAAAGCGACAACAAAAAAAAATGATCCTTTTGCGAATTACTATTAAGATTTGGGCCTATTTCATTGGGTAAATTTTTGTGGGCCTTTAAATTTAAACTAATGTGGGTTGAGCTCTTTTGTTTGCGTATATATATACACATCACAAATACCTCTTTGGGGCCCTAAAAATTTGTCAATTTTAGTAGTTAGCCCAGGGCCGGTGCTTGAAATCATCAACACAAGAAACGATTGCAAGAGCGCTTAACCACGTTGCAAGCCCGAGAAGCCCAGTCCACATTCTGCCAGCCCAGGCCTAAAAACCGTTTGGTCTGATCCGCACAATAGCTCGGGCAAAGCGTGTCTGGGAAGGTTGGAGAGCCTGTCCATTCTGAAAGGTCTCACATAGTCGTATCTCGAGTAGTGTGAAAGTCAGGTGATAGGGTTGTCTGCAAGACCTGTCATGCTCATACCTTGGTACCTGATGGGACACCTCAACTAACTAGGACAAAATGATATTATATATGAGTATGAAAGAAATGATATTCCCTACCTTAGTTAACAAGTGACTGGATGTTACTTTCTATGAAGTTTACTAACTTCGGATAATACTAGTATTCTCACAAATACTCACAATAGCCTAGCACACTAAGAGATCTCAAGAAATTTAGAGAGAGAAAAAGTATAAACAATGAAGGTGTGAAAATTTCTTAAGCAAACCCTCCCTATTTATAGGAAAATCAAGGTGAGGGCATTTTAGTCTTTTCCCTAAATTTTCTTGGTTTATTACTCTTATACCCTTGACATATTCTTTTAATATACTTTATGCCATAGTATATTCTTAGAATATGCTTTCACTTAGGTTTTTAACCCTAAGGTAAAATAAAAATTGAATTAACTATTTACTGATGGTAATTACTATTGAATGATATGTGGGTCTCACGAAAAATAAAATCTGAAGAAATTATTCTACAAAAATAATTTGTGGGTCCCACCGATCAAATAGTTGTGGGTCCCACGGAATAAAGTGTGGGTCCCACAGAAAAAAATAAGTTAACTTTCAACAAACGTTTCACGTATTTTTAATCAACACTATTTTAGACTTTCAACAATTATTCACCGTTAATATTATAGACTTATAATATTGACAACCAGATCATTCCCAGGAAAAAAAGGGCCTTCCGTATAAACGACGCGCAATTAAATAACCTTTTTCCTCGACATAATTTCTAAACATTGTCAATAATGCTAAAATATCATATCAAATAATATGAGTTACAGTGTCATGCCAAATAATAAAAAGTATTATGCAGATGTTACTGTAACAATTATTGAATTAAAATACTGTGTCATAGCTATTTTATCAATTATTGAATCAATAATATAAAATACTGTGCAATAATGTGTGCTTGTGAAATACCGCGTACTACTCTGGAATAACGCATTTTACTGTTCTTTTTATTACCGGGTATTTCAACAGTTGCAGGTGATAATACTGTTGACAAATACTGTCATTTTCAGTATCCGACAATGGGGCCCACTATCGTTGACAATATTGTCATTTCGACGCCGTCGTACGATACCGAATATAATATTCTCCGACAAAAAGAATATTTCCCGACAAAAAGAATATTCCCCGACATACACTGTTTATCAGATAATTTGCATATAACACCCTTAACTATCATTTATAACAATTAAACATTTTACTATTTAGAAAAATAATCATAAAGAAAATAAAAAATTTTTATTTCATAAAGTCGGGATCTTACAAAAGCCGTCATGAACCAAGTCACCAAGTGGAGGCTCAGCCCACTCTGCACCTAGCGTCATTTGTCCATTCTGTGCATTCGGTGCCCTCAGGACGCTCTATGCATCCAGAACAGTCCCAAAGACAGCTAGAACTGAAGGACATTTTGAACAGAAGCAGAGCCTACATTTCAACAGACTTTAGAGAGGTTACTTATGAATTGAGCAGAATGGATGGCACCAAGGTCAAGAATACTTGGCATGTTGCTAGATTGAAAAAGTATTATCAATGAAAAATTCATGTAAAGAAGTTTCATTTATTCAAATTATCAAAAAAAAAAAAAAAGTTTCATTTATTTATTTAAAGAAAAAAAATTTCTTTTGCTAGATACAATTGTGTCTTATGCTCAAATTTTGTATATTACTTTACCATGGCAATGTATGAACGGATAGATCCCTTTGAGAAGAGTTCAAATACCATTAACTGACTGGTTATAAATAGACCCTTAATGGAATAGTTTGATAACCGAGCCCTCGTTATAAAATACAAAGAACGAATCAAGTTTCACCTTCAGGAATACGTTAATTTCTCGAGGATACTCATACTTGGTGATTTTGAAATAGATAAAATTCAAGTACAACCCTCGCACTGAAATAAGACAGTTTCTAAATAGGATTGTTCCCTGACCAGTAATAATGAAGTGATTACATATAAGCTTTTCCGAGGAGTTGTATGTTTTTCCAAGGAATAAGTACTCGTTAATATTTCATTAGGTCAGGTTTATGCGATTGATAAGGCATTTTGCATATCTCGTTTGGAAGAGTTCGATATTTGATTATTTAAATTAAATATCATTCATACATTCAGTGCTCGAATTGTAAAATCAATTGATGATTTTAAAATGAAAGAAAAATAATAGTATTAATATGAATTGTACATCCAAAAGATCAATCTGAGGGTTACATATGAGAAGAAGACCAACATAAAAGCTCTAGGGTTGTTTATCCACGTCTATTGGCCCCTTAGCTTGATTGCCTTTCCTCGATCCTTCTGGAAGTTCATATTCGTCATCACTAGAATGCCCTTCTGGATGTTTAGCCCAAAAATCTTGTGATGAAAACCCCTCGGGAATATGGATACCACCCTCGATCAGGAACCTCTGGCAACAATTCTAACCTGACTCTCATTCGGGAAAGGCGGATTCAACCAGAGTGAGTTTGAAGTCCTTGGATTCTGACCATCTGTTGCATTTCAATCGAGGGATTAATTGGCCTTCAAGGTAGCCAGCTCCTGCTCAAGAGAGGCAACACGACCCTCGATCGATTTGGCTTGCTCAATAGCTTCGTTGGCTCGCTTTGCTGCTTCCTTCTCCCGTGCTATAACCTCATTCTTCTCATTGCTAAGGATCATAGAGGACTCTCGGATCACATCCAACTCGTCCTCTAATTTCTTGATTCGGCTTTTATGCACCTCAGTGGTCTTTTTCTCTTTCTTGAGGGTGGAGTAGGCCTCTTTGCAATTTTTATCTCGAGTGATATCTCGCTCGACTAGGATATCATTCCTCTTCTTTAACTCTACACAGTTGGAGGAGAGGCTATTTTCCATCTTCACCATTCGGATGTCGAGCGAATAAACCTATATCAGAATTGAGAGGAATTATCACCTTGTGTGCAAAGTAAAGGTCAGGACAGTCAATTATAAGAACAAAACAGTCAAGAAATTACTTACCACACCAAGGGCCGGTAAGAACTCATCACTGGCCGAGTTCAGGGTCCGCTTCTCATAATGCTTCAAGTCTTGAGGCATGTTAAAGGTCTTGAAGAAATCCGTAGGGTATCTTTTGGCCCCATGATCCTCAGGGAATCACCCCTTATAGGTATTGAAGGTGACGTAACAATCCCCATTAGGGGTGGTCGGGACGATAACCAGTTCCTGCTAAGTGGGACCACTAGAAGCTGACCCCTCGATCAAAAGAGATAGGGTTCAGCGTGGAAAGATTAAGCGGAACCGCGGGAAAAGTGCTAGACCGAGTGACTGGCTGGCTTGCAATCGTTACAGTATCTTTAGGAGCAGTAAAAAAGCTCAATTTTTCTTTACTAGGAACCTCTTTGGTGCTCGCCCTCGGTTCTTTCTCTTTGGTGCTCAGTCTAGGTTCTTTCTCTTTTGCGGTTGGCTTTGGTTCTTTTGGAAGACCTTTCTTTGATTTTTTCTTTGGAGAAGATGGTGAAGATTCCTTGGTAACTTTTCTTTTTGATTAGCTTTCTTTCTACATTTAAGGAGCTTCCGACTACCTTTCTCCGGGACTTTTTCTGGTAAAAACTTTGGCGTAGAAAGGTTTGAATTGGCCACGAACGCAAGAGCTTTTTTATCGATTTTGAATTTTTTGTTGTCCATACTTGGTTCGTCCCGAACAACTGCGATAAGAAAAAGCACTTTATCATGAAACAATTAGGTATACATGACAAATTAAGTATAGTATTACTCGGTGCATATCTTACTTATATGATTATAGAAGAAATATTGATCTTTGAAGGATCTCAGATGCTCGGGCTGCTCGGGATACGTTTTATAGAATTTGTTGTGCCTCGTCTGATCCTTCTCGGGAACTAAAACTTTGAGAAGGGGCCCAATCTCGTATTTGATGGTCGACGTGGCGATAAGTTTCGCTTCTACGACTGATTTCCTAGTCATTGCAAACACTGAGCGAGAACGATAATGGGTGCACAAACAATGTCGTTGCGCGGGGATGTGATTTGCCGAGCTGGGGTAAACAAAGTCATCCGGCCCTACCGGATTAGGAAAACGAAGGCCTTTCCTTCGAAAGAAGACTGGGGAAAGAAAGAGTTATGCTATTGATCGACCCTTTTTCTCATTTTGTTTGAAGCGGGCCAAATAGAGAATGAAATTCAGATACTCTAAAATTTTAAGGGCCTCATGATTCTTGGAGCTGATAAACCTTGGGAGGCTTAACAATTTCCTTCCTTTCACGAACACCTATTAATGATGCCATCCTTTATTGCTAGATGGGGGTGAAACCAGCCCAAGCCCTCCATTTTGTCAGTATATCTGGTAAAATCCTTTTGTTTAGGATTTTTGAACTTTAAAGGTATAAAAGAAAAGGCTCGGGGTTAGCTTTAATCTCTTTTCCCTACAATGGGTGAGGAAGGCATTAAGGAGTAGTATGGAGTTTGGCAGCAATTGATCGAGCGTAATATTAAGATAATCTTGCAAAATAACTCGGATAAAATACGCTGCAACAAAAGCCTAAGGCCGTATCTGAAGTGCAAAACTGGTATCACTACAAGAAAATTAACTAAGACCGACAGAATTATTTTCGACGGAATATATTCCGTCAGAGTTATATTATTTTCAACGGAATAATTCGTCGGAAATAATTCCCTCGAAAATAAGATAATTCTGACGGAATTCCGTCGGAATTTAGATACACGTTATGGCGCCAATGTTCCCGCCAGCGCCAAAACTATTTTCGACGAATGAGGGTTATCCTCGACGGATATTCCGTCGGCGATAACGTAATTGCGAGGGATTTAATTTCGACGGAAAGTCCGTCGGAAATAGCCCTTAAACCTAAAAAATTTAATCAGTTCTCAGCCGCCTCCTGTATCATCTCTCTCTAATCTCTCATATATCTCTCTCTAACCTTCAGCCGCATCTCTCTCTCTCTCTCTCTCTATTCTCCCGGCCGCCTCCTCCACCTCCGGCGACGACACCACCGCCGCTTCCCCACCTCCGGCGACTCCCCACTTCCGGCGACTCCCCACTCCCGGCCGCCTCCTCCTCCTCCTTCTCAACTTGTTTTAATTTGTTACCTACAAAGGTTAGTAGTTTCAATCTTTGGAATCTGTTTTAATTTGAAAATTTGGGTCTGAGATTGCCGAATTTGGGTTGAAATTATTGGGATTTTGGTCTGTAATTGCTGAAATTGGGATTGAAATTGTGATTCTACAAAGTTGTTGCTGTGATTTTGTTTCATTACACTGATTTGGTTCAATAATCTGTGAGCATTGATTCTACAAAGTTGTTGCTGTTAATTTATTTTGAGCTAATTGGTTCAATGTGTTAGTAAATTTGTTTATATTGTTAGATTCGGATTAAAAATTTTGGTCTGTAATTTCTGAAATTGGGATTGAAATTGTGATTCTACAAAGTTGTTGCTGTGATTTTGTTTCATTACACTGATTTGGTTCAATAATCTGTGAGCATTGATTCTACAAAGTTGTTGGTGTTAATTTATTTTGAGCTAATTGGTTCAATGTGTTAGTAAATTTGTTTATATTGTTAGATTCGGATTAAAAATTGATATTTGTTATTTCCGACGGAATTTCCGACCGAAATTCTGTCAAAATTGTTCAATTGCAATTTTTGGGCCCACTTGATTATTAATTTATTTTATTTAACTAATTCCCCAATATTAAAATAAACTAAGTATCATTTACTTAGTTTTACACTACTAAATAAATTAAAATAATATAATAGCAAAATATAATTTTACATAATAGAATATAATATAATATAATAATTTAACTAAAATAATTTAATTAAAATAAATTAATGAAAATAAATTAATGAAAATAAATTATAATAAAATAAATAATATAATGTAATGTAATAAGAAATAATGTAAAGAAAAGAAAATAAAACTAAATGGAATAACTTAAATCATATCTAATAAATAAATAAAATTAATTATATTTAATTAGGTAATATGATATAATAGAATACAAAATAAAATAAAATAAAAATTAATAATAAATTCGAATAAAATAAATTAACTGCAATAAAATAAATTTAATTTAATACAATAAAATGACATGAACTAAGAAGCATTTACTTAGTTCTACACAACTAAATAATAAAAATAATATAATATAATATAATATAATACAACATAAATAAATAAAAGTAAAATTAATAATATTTAATTTAAAAATAAAAAATAAAGTAAAGAAAATAAATAACATAAACATATATGATAAAAATTAATTAAAAAATATAATATAATATAATAAAAAATAAATAAATTAATTAAAATTAATTTAATTTAATAACATATAAATAAGCCAACAAAATAAATTAAAAAATAATTTAATTTAATACAATTAAATTAAATTAAATAATATTATATCCGTTGTTATATAATATAATACAATATATTACCCAGAAGTTGATGTCAATTGCATTTCGTGAGATGTTACCCAGAAAGGTGTTGGATGCATTGACCGAACTCTCAAATTTCTTTCGGGATCTATGCTCAACTGTAATAAGGTATAGTGATGTGGAGCAGATGGAGAACAATATTGTGCTTACCATTTGCAAGCTCGAAATGATATTCCCCCCGAGTCGTACACAGTACTGGCTCGCAGTCTTTTGAGGAGGCGAGATTGGTAAGTGTCATATTCTTAGTTGTTTAGTTACTCATTTCTCACAAGTAAACTTCATAACTACTTTATGAATGTATTTATTAGGCCATGCGACAGAGCTTAGGTCGACCTCCTTCTATGTTAGAGTTTTGGGATAGAGCCCACACACCAAAGGACTCTACCATGTCTCCCGCAGCATTAGCTATACGGGTAAGTGTAATCGTAATTTTACGTAATGTTTAATAGTAGTTAGTTCATAAAATGTTACACTTAGCTTACGTATAAGCCATAAATTACAGGACCGATTTCAGGCTAGTCGGGACCAGCGTGTAGCTGAGTTGCAGGCGGCTAGGGGGGATTCTGAGACGTTAGATTCCACCGTTCCTCCTCCCGAGATTGAATTATCTCGGGATGAAGAGCTGGCACTATGGGTCGCGACTCAGAATCCCCCTACTAGCAGTACCAGCAGATATCGAGTGCTGGGATTGCCGAGGGTACCAGCGTATACATTACCTGGAAGTAATATTATTTCGAATTAGTTAAGATTAAGTAACTGCATATATTATTAGTAATGGTATATTTATTTGCGCAGGCTCTAGCCAGCGTCAGCGCCCGAGAGCTTCTATCGGACCATCTCATACAGGCGCTGGCCTGGACGACGAGATTTTCCAGAGGGTCATGGCGGCGGTGTCGGAGACGTTCCGTACGGATCCGGTCATCCGTCGTCAGGAGTTGCCCAGCCGAGCTCGCCTTCACCAGCTCGCCCAGGATATTGCAGCAGGGGCCACCGTCGATAGTACGAGTATCCCGCAGGAGCAGTTCGTCGCGATACGCGATGAGGTGCTCCGGTTGGTGGTGACATTACTATCGGAGGCTTTTGGCCCGATTGGGAGCCAGCCCCCGCCTACTCAGGTATATTATATTTACTTTTACTTATTTAATCTGCATGTTATTCAAATAATTCTTTCATACGGACTAATGAGTTATATTTTTAATTGTATCAACAGGATGGCGATGGCGACGGCGACAAAGGGGATGCTGACGTTACTTTGCGTACACCATAGTTCATGCCCATGTTATATATGTAGTTTAGATTGCTTAGGTGTTTTGTATTTAAAACCTACTTAATTATTTTGTAAATCATATATTGTAAAGTTTAGTTTGATTCTTTGTAAATCGATGTAATATTCTTTATTTTTGAATGTATTTCGGGACAAAATCAGTTAATTTTTATAGTTTTTAACGTTGAGTTGATTATGATGTATGTTGTTCTTGTTAGGAGGCTATAGGTATTGTAATATATGTGTTGTTGGGATAAAGCAAGTTACAGGTACAAAAATAGGGTTTAAAAACCTGAAAAATTGAAAAAACAAATAATTTATTTATAAAAAAAATGTTATTTCCGACGGAATACGGTATTTCCGACGGAAGTTCCGTCAGAATTCAGCATCATTATTTAATAAAAAAATTTGTATTTCCGATGAAAGAGATTTATTGTCCGTCGGAACTAACTTCTTAGTGGGCGACCCGTGAAGCGCCACGTGGCTATGTAACAACGACGGACTTATTTTCGACGGACTTATTTTCGACGGATTAGATTCCGTCGAGAAAAGCTTATATCTGACGAAATGTCCGTCAGAAATGGTCCGTCGGAGATAATGTTATTTCGACTGAAATTTCGACGGATTTATCTCCGAGGACGTTATTTCCGGTCGAATTTCCGACGGAATATTCCGTCGGAATTATATTATTCCCGACGGAAAGGACTATTTCCGACGGAATATTCCGTCGGAATTACACGTTTTTCTTGTAGTGTATGCCTACCCAACCACTGTCGGTACATCATAAATTCGCTTGGATGAACTCAGCATTCTTAGGTCATATTCCTTGAGAAGAAGGATAACTGTTCTAAGTTACCCTAAAAAATTATGATCAAACTTGCATTCCCTATTTACCCACTCATATTCAACCATGTTAAATAAGGCTTGGGTAGAGTCTAGGAAAAGGTGAGGGACTCCTATTCTAAGGGATTCCTGCTCTGGGCCAGTCAGAATAAATGTAAGGGGTCTATCTCCTCTACTTTTACAAGGACGTCCTCTAACGGAGTATCTCCCCCATCGCCCATGGCCCGGCCTCCTTCAGGCGACGCCACCCTCACAACGTCACCTCCCCCACTTGTGGTGGCTACGTCTAGCGATTCTAAGGTCCTATCCATGTAATCTAAGGCAAAGACAAGAACAATTGCTCCCCCAAACACAGTTATACCACATAGATTTTATAGATAAAAATGTTCTCACAAAGCCAGAAAAATTGGGAAAAAGTTGAATAGAAACAACAAAGAATGAATATTCACAGTAAAAAGTAACTTTGTTCAAGCTTACTTAGAAAAATGGTCGGTAAGAGAGTCAAAGTCGATAGAAAACGGCGACCTAAGGGCTGAAATATCAAAGCTCTAGCGGCAACGACAATGGCGAGAAGAGGGAAACTGATCTTCAAAGCTTTTCCCTTACCTTTATACCCGATCTTGACAATCAAGATCAAATCACTAAATTTGAAATGAGCCGCCTGGATTAGCCCAGGTGTAAAGCAACGTGGGGCAGTCCAAACGTCACACACGCGCATTAGAGGGGCACGACATCCAATGTTTATGCATTTATAGAGCATAGTTATGGGAAGTTGTATTGCTCGCATGCTAAGAACGTCATCAGGCCTCAAACATTGTCCATGCTACGCCTTTAACCATGCGATATCCGATCAGCTTGGTAATTGGCTTGGACAATTAATTTTACCCTTGGGATTTCTCAACTTCTACTCCCCTATCCTACTAAAGTAGAATAAGGGAGTGAGGGGCAATGTTAGGATATGACCCGAGAAGTCTAGCCCACATTCTGTCAGCCTAAGCCCAAAAATCGTTTGATCTAATCTGCACAATAGTTCGGGTGAAGCGTGTCTGGGAAGCTTGGAGAACTTGTCCAATCCGAAAGGTCTTATATAGCCGTATTTCGAGCGGTGTGAAAGTCAGGTGATGGGACGATGTCTGCAAGACCTGCCATGCCCATACCTTGGTACCTGATGGAACGCCTCAAGTATGACAAAATGTGTGAGACTATAAATAGAGATCAAAAGGGATAAAGAGAGATTAGATATTTTTTTACACTTGAAAGCTAAACTCAAATTGATTATTTATCTCTCAGTCCTATTCACTAATCCCCACACTCGAGGCCCTCCACGGCGGCCCGAGCCGTTTCATATAGTGAGAGCGTTTATGCAGATTTAGGTGAACAAGGACCCGTAGCTGAAGACCCAATTCGAGGACTTGATTCGCAATGCATGTCGAATCCGTAAGGGAAATGGACTCGTTTGACGCATAAAAGTTGACGACAATTGCGAACTGTAATGCCCAGGAAATTCTTAAACATTGTATTAATTTATTTTGATATATATAATTCGTTTTATTTAAATTTGCGAATTTAATTGGATTCATGTAGGTATTATTACTTAATTATATAAATATGTGGTCCACTAATTTTCTTTGCATTAAAGAGGCTCATTAATAGTTTAAATAAATTAATGACCTAATCCCTAACAATCGATTGGTAAGAAAATTGGGAAGGAATTGAATAAATAATTTTATCATTTTTGGAGTAAATAATTCGAATAAGGAATTATGGTTAAAAATAAATATTTAATTAATTAAGTTGGTGTGGTCTTATTAATTCTAATAAATGGATTAACCCATTTCTTTCTTGAACCCAATTTCCTAAGTT
The DNA here is from genome assembly GCA_034770075.1 of Aralia elata. Lineage (NCBI taxonomy): Eukaryota > Viridiplantae > Streptophyta > Magnoliopsida > Apiales > Araliaceae > Aralia > Aralia elata. The sequence continues at coordinate 12,955,515 of CM068384.1, forward strand.
ATTTTCTAATTGGGCTGCTTCCCATTCTTCTGGCCGACCCAACTAGTGGGTGAGCCCAATCCTCAAACCACTCGGCTGACCCAATTCCTTTGAGCCCATTCCAATTCCAGCCGGGTTGTACCAAATCCAGCTGGGTCAGATCCGTTTGGGGCCATCTGCCGGTTAAATTGGGGGAAACCGAGCTAACGAAATCAAAGCCTCAAACCTCAATCAGATTCAATCATGAAGGAGAAGAAAGCCAGCCGAACCTAGCGACTCCCAGCTTTCAATCAATCAACCAGGTCGGGAGAGTGACGAGAGAGGGTCGCCAGGCGCGCCGGCGACGAGTTGAATCAACCAGCGGGCTGACCAGAGGTTCGAAGGAGTGACTGGGTATTAGCGAACGGACCAAGGGATCCGGGCGTTCAGCGACACGACCGGTGAGGGCACGCGTGGCTCGAGGGCTGCCGGCGACGTCACAGTAGCTTGATGGGTACGATCGGACGGCCACTTCTTCCAACCGTTGGGTTTTGGTAAATTAATTTAGGTAATACCCAATTATTTGGGTAACAAATTTTCTATAAATTGGACACCCAAAACCCTAAATTAAGCTGCTAGGATTATTTTTGCAATTCGAATTAGAGGGAGGGCAGCCACTGAGAGGAGAAGAAGAACAGAGATTCGATCGGATACAAGGTATAGCCATGGGTAGTTAAATCACTGTGATAGCAAAATTTTTAGGTTTTATTTCTTCTGTAATTGGAATTGTGTGGCCGATTGGGCTTGGTTGGTTTGTACTTTAATACATGGTATTGGTTATAAAATATGCTGTTTTGGGATGGTATTAAATTGTTGAGATTTAAACATCTAGTATAGTATTGTGTTGATTCATAGTTGGGACTCTGTGCATTGAAAAGTCCTAAAGGATTTTGGCAGTAAATTTGTACTGTGCTAGGCTTATATTGCATGAACATTTGGGATTTGGTTGCAGGTATTGTTTCGTTTGCTGTTGATCATGTAGTCAGTACATATTGCCTATAGGAAATCAAACCATAGTCTAGGCTGGTATTAATTTATGTTATGCATTGTTTTGGAACTGTATTGTATGGCTTGATTGGGAAAGACCTGATATTGTGTTGTTATGTGGTATTGAAGCCCTGTGAACCTTAAGGTTCTGGCTTTTGATGGTGCACTAAGATTAGGCCAGTGTTATGTTCTGGAAATGTTTGAATAGTGGACTGCACAACTGAAATAGAATTACAGGAAATTGGTGGTGTAATTCATTTGGGTTATTCGAATAACTAACAAATAAAATCAATATAGTAAATATTTATTATCAATAATAATAAATAAAGACAATAAATATTATAAAAAGAAATAAAGTTAATAAGTAATTATTTATTTTTAGTTACTAAATGTTTAATTAAGTATGAATAAAAGTAATAAAATAATAGCCTTATATGCTATTTTCCATGTGAAGTAAATTGTTTATTTATTTACTTATTTATTTATTTATTTATTTATTTTGATTAACTTTAATTGATAAATAAACCTAATTAGTTATTTACTATTAGATAATAACTAAAGGTAACTCTTACTCACTAATTAATTATTTATCATTCGATTAAGTAATAAATAAAACTTAATTAGTTATTATTTATTATTAAATAATAACTAAAGATAATTCATTAATGATTATTTGATTAACTAATCCTAATTAGTTATTATTAAATAATAACTAAAGATAATTTTTACTCACTAATTAATTATTTATGTTAAACAAACCTAATTAAATTGTTATTTAATCCTAAATAATAATTAAAGACAACTAAAATTTATAATTCGATTATTATTTAATTAATAATTGAATAATAAGTGAATATAATTAGTTATTAATTACTATTATTAATAACTGAATATAATTAATTAATTACTATTAAATGAAGATAGAGTTAATAAAATAGAGAGAGTTTAAATAACTCATTAATTAAACAATTATAATTAATTGTTTAAGGGTTTAATAAATGAATATTACTTAAAAAGTAATGTTAATTACACAATTAAAATTAATTGCTTAAGGATTAATAAGTATTTATTACTTAAGGGATACATGGTTGATTTATTTAAATCATCAACCTAAAAGCCAATTAAGTGCCTTATGAAATTTGCTATAGTTTTATTTACTGTGTGCTATGTGAATTTCTTAAATTGTTAAATAAATAGCATAAGTAAGCGTATCGGCGTACAACTACGCAGTACTAATTGATAGACCGACATTATTTATGTTAGGTTCTTCAAAGGACAAATAGTTAAAGCTAAAATTATTTGTAGCTGAGCAAACAGGCAAGTTCCTAAACCTAAACTCCTTACATTATTGCAAGTTCCTAAACCTAAACTCCTTACATTATTGCAAGTTCCTAAACCTAAACTCCTTACATTATTGCAAGTTCCTAAACCTAAACTCCTTACATTATTGCAAGTTCCCTAACTCAACTCGAGTTATTATTTTTGAAGCATGTTAGTGAATAATTATTGTTGATTATTCACCTCTGTACTAGTTATTGAGATTCGCACCTTGTGCTATTGAAATTCCTATTCTATTATTATTAAATGGTGAATTTGGTTAAAGTTCTTTCAAGCAGAAATTGTTATGAGATAGATCTATGCTAATTGTATCAGCTAGATCAAGCATGTCTAATTTGTTAAATCAAAGGTATTTTAAAAAGCTGTTCTTATTAAATTGCTATGGTAAGAACTCTTGGCTGAGAAAAGGATAAACTTGTTTAAGGCATGATATCAATGTCGGTTATTAAGTGTTTATGCATAAATCACGGGGTATGAGAGGTTGATCCCCTCGATTACCAAAACTTTTAAGAGGTCCAGTTTAAATGCTGAGAACCTTGGAAAACGTCCTTGGTTATTTCAAACCACTCAGTAATTGTTATTCAATTATTCGAATATTCCACTGTTGTTTACTAATCCATGTTCCTTCACACTCTTATACGGTTGTTGAACATTGAAAGCGAAATTTCCTTCTATCATGATATATCTCTTTGTGTATATACTTGCTAAGCAAATTAGTTGCTTACCCTTGCTATATCATGATCTTTATTTCAGCTAAGGCAGAAACGTCTAGGGGAGACAAAGGAAAAGGGAAGGTGCAAGAGTAGATGCCCGTTAGTGCCTATGTACTAGCTATTTCCGAATGTGGTTTGATTAAGTGAACCCTTATTTGTATTAAAAGTACGTTTTATGTTAAGGTTAAAGAACCTTGGGACCAGAATTGTAAGACTTTATTTCCATTCGATAAACAATGTATGTTTAATTTTCCGCATTTAGTTAGATAGTATGTTTGTCATCGATTATCGTGAGCACCGAATTCGAGGTTTGGAAACCTGGATTTGGGGGTGTCACAGGTTGGTATCAGAGCCGTGGGTTATAAACGTTAGGAACAGGAAAACCTAGGTTATAACCTCAGTAGAAAACTCACATAGAGTATGTAGGTGATGAGTTGAGGAGATTCATCAAGTTCTAGTTGTACCGAATAAAATATCATTTCATTTTATCAATGAATATATTTTATTGTGGTACTGATATGGATTTATTGTGTGGTGGTTGTAGGATGTCGGACGAACGTCAAGATAGCCATTCAGTTAACCAGGAGCCCATAGGGCCTGAGGTGATAGGAAACTTGCTGGCGAGGAACGCCGAACTAGAGGTAAGGACTAAACAATTAGAAACGCAGAACCACATCCACCAGATTTCTGAACAGCAGTACAAGGACGCTGCTTATCAGGCCCAGGCTGAGTTAGCCAAGTTGCGAGGGAGGCTGCTGCTAATGGAGCTGCAGTTAGGACAGTTGAGGGATGAGGTGAAGGCTAAGGATGCGAAGATAGTTGTTTTGGAGCGAGCCTTAGACATCGCCTGGAGGCAGTTCGACGCCAGATGGATGGATCTGCCCTCCAGTAGCGAGAGCAAGCGTTGAGTTGTATTAACCTCAGCAGGTGCGAGGTAGTTCGTATGTAGGATGTACTTCCCAATTATGTAGTTAGAAAAAAAAAATGGTTTAAGTAAATCCCACCTTTTGTTAAAATGGGATGGTAGCAATTATGACAATATGCGTGTGATAAACGTGTAAGACGCTAAAGTCAGTATATGAATATAAATGCATTATTATGGTATGTGTTTGAGAATTTTACCTGGTAAACGGTCAATTCAATGGTTATGTTAATTCAGTAAAACTGAATCGGTATTTTAGCAACTTAAATCACTAATCGGGTAAAAGTAGAATTCCCGAGGTTGGGTAATCTAAAACTCCCACACAAGAGTCATGTGATTATTGTATTACATGCTAAATACTTATGTTTTAAGAAAGCCCGAGTAACGTGTTAGGGTTTGCTTAAACAGATAATGCCGCCCAGAACGAATCCTACGAAACCAAGTGAATGAAGAGTCAGTTAACAATGTAGAGAGAACTCCACCAAACCCAATGCAAGATTTTGTGAACATGATGGCAGAAGCCTTGCGGAATCAAACCACTACTACAGGAAATCAGGCAGGCAACCACTTAGCCAATTTTAAAGACTTCAAGGCAGTAGGGCCTCCGGAGTTTAGAGGAACAGCGGACCCGATAGAGGCCCAGTCATGGATAAAGGAGATTGAAAAGGCCTTTGTCATCGCTAGAGTCGCTGAGGAGCAAAAGACAGTTTTTGCTACTTACTTAATGAAAGGTGAGGCTAACTTCTGGTGGGAAGCCAATCAGAACAAAGCTGGAACTGGAGTCGTGGCGTGGGAAGCATTCAAGACGTTGTTTTTTCGAGAATTACTTCCCTGAGAGTACGCAGGCGAAAATGGAGATCAAGTTTTTAGAATTGAAGCAGGAAAACTTGTCAGTGTCAGAGTACGCCGCAAAATTCAATGAATTGGCTAGATTCGCCCCACATCAGGTGGATACTGAGGTGAGGAAGGCCAGGAGATTCGAGAATGGATTAAAGCCGTGGATCTACAGTAAGGTAGCGGTTTTGCAAATTACATCGTTCTCAACCTTGCTGGAGAAAGCTCTCATTGCTGAAGGTGGAAGTGAAGCGGTTTCAAGATATAATCGGGAAAGAAACAAGAAGAAGGTAGAAGGAGGAAATGTGAATGTTAGTAGTGGTGGCAGCAACAACAGGAAGCGCCAATGGAGCAGTGGGGGTAGCAATTCTGAAATGCAGCAAGGGAACACGCAGCAGAAGAGGCCGGTATGTGGGAAATGCGGAAAGGGTCACTCGGGAGAGTGCATGAGGGGAAAGATGGTTTGTTATACCTGTGGGCAAGAAGGGCATATCTCGCCCAATTGTCCTAAGGCAAAGAAGGGAGGTTGTTTCAATTGTGGAGAGTTAGGACATCGGAGCAAGGAATGTCCCCGAAAGAGGAACTTGGATGGCGGAAACGGCAATAGGGGCAACAACTCGAGGACAACCAGTGGAGGACCAGCCCAGCCAAATAAGCCAACAGCAAGGACCTTCAACATGACAGTACAAGATGCTATGGCATCCAGAGAGGTGGTGTCAGGTATTATTCCAATCAACAACATAGATGCCTATGTGCTATTTGATTCGGGTGCTTCATGTTCTTTTGTCTCTGATGAATTTGCTCAAAGATTTAAATTGCCTAGTGAACTGTTAGAACACCCGATGAATGTAGAAGTAGCGAACAAAGAGATTATCCCCGTAAACTACATTTATAAGAATTGTTGTGCGGATGTGAGAGGGTTTAAGCTTAACGTGGACTTGTTGCCGATTCGTCTTGGAGAATTCGATGTAATCCTGGGGATGGATTGGTTAGCGAGCCACGGGGCGGTCATTGACTGTAAGAAAAAGTGCATACACCTGCAGACTCCGGGTAAGTCGAAGGTGGTGTTCTATGGTAGTAAATCGCCGAGACAATCTTGTTGTCTGACGATGATGCAAGCGAAGAGATTGCTTAAGAAGGGTTGTATAGGTTATTTGGCTCACGTGGTAGATACTCGACGGGTCGAGGGGGAACTGAGTCAGATACCTGTTGTAAGGGAATTCGCTGATGTCTTCCCAGATGAACTTTCGGGACTGCCACCGGTTAGGGAGGTAGAATTTGCAATCGACTTGGTACCCGGGACGGCACCGATATCTAAGGCGCCTTACCGAATGGCACCAGTAGAGATGAAAGAACTGATGGTTCAATTGCAGGAATTGTTAGACAAGGGCTATATCAGACCGAGCGTGTCACCATGGGGAGCACCAGTTCTGTTCGTAAAGAAGAAGGATGGCTCGATGAGGCTTTGTATCGACTACCGTGAGTTGAACAAAGTTACGATTAAGAATAGGTATCCGCTGCCCCGGATAGACGATCTGTTTGATCAACTCAAGGGAGCGAAATACTTTTCGAAGATCGATTTAAGGACGGGCTATCATCAACTAAGGGTAAGACAGGAGGATATTCCGAAGACGGCATTCAGAACTCGTTATGGACATTTCGAGTTTCTGGTTATGTCATTTGGCCTGACAAATGCACCAGCGGCATTCATGGATATGATGAACAGAGTGTTCAAGCAGTATTTGGACAAGTTCGTGGTAGTATTCATCGATGATATCTTGGTGTATTCAGTGTCAGAGGAAGAACATGCTGAACATCTAAGGATTGCCTTGGAGGCATTAAGAAGGGAGAAACTGTACGCGAAGTTTTCAAAGTGTGAATTTTGGTTGCAGAGGGTGCAGTTTCTTGGACACGTCATTGACAGTAGTGGTGTTTCGGTAGACCCAGCAAAGGTGGAAGCCATTATCAACTGGGAGCAGCCAAAGACACCAACGGAGATCAGAAGTTTCCTAGGGTTAACGGGATACTATCGGAGATTCATCCAGGATTTTTCGAAGATAGCATCACCGTTGACCAATCTGACTAGAAAGACGGTAAAGTTCGTCTGGACAGAGAAGTGCGAGGAGAGTTTCTTGGAGTTGAAGAAGAGACTTAGCCAAGCACCAGTGTTGGCATTACCAGACGACACTGGAGGTTTTGTAGTATACAGTGATGTGTCACACAAAGGCCTTGGTTGTGTACTAATGCAGCACGGCAGGGTCATTGCGTACGCTTCACGCCAGCTGAAGGACTATGAGAAGGGATACCCGACTCATGATCTGGAATTAGCAGCAGTAGTGTTCGCCTTGAAGATTTGGAGGCACTACCTATATGGAGAGAAGTGCGAGATATATACAGATCACAAAAGTCTGAAATATATCTTCACTCAGAAGGAGCTGAATATGAGGCAGCGCCGATGGTTAGAATTAATCAAGGATTACGATTGTGAGATTCTGTACCATCCGGGCAAAGCAAATGTAGTGGCAGATGCCCTGAGTAGGAAAGGCAGAGAGAAGTTGATGAGGCTTACAACTCAGGCAGAGCTGATAAAGGACTTTGGACGCCTGGAACTGGAGGTTAAGTATCCAATGGAGACGGACAAAAAATTGTTCATCGTGACAGTGGGTCCGACTCTACTGGATAAGATAAAGGAGGCTCAAGAATTTGATGAAGAATGCATTGGCATTAAGAAGCAACTATCGGAAGGAAAAACGTTGAATTTCAAGGTTGACAGCACGGGTCTGCTGAGATTCGAGGGAAGGATCTGGATACCCTATGTACCAGACTTAAGGGAAGAAATCTTGCAAGAGGCCCATAATACGAGATTTTCGATACATCCGGGTAGCACCAAGATGTATCAAGATCTTCGTCAACATTATTGGTGGCCGCATTTGAAAGGGGAAGTTGCGGAATTCGTCAGCCGGTGTTTAACTTGTCAGAGGGTCAAGGCAGAGCACCAACGGCCGAGCGGATTGTTGCAGCCCTTAGAGATTCCCGAGTGGAAGTGGGAGCACATCACTATGGATTTTGTGGTAGGACTCCCGACAACACAAAAGGGTCTAGACGCCGTCTGGGTGATCGTAGATCGGTTGACCAAGTCTGCCCATTTTCTACCAATCAAGATCAGGTACAAATTGGAACAGTTGGCGAAACTCTACGTGAAGGAGATAGTATCGCGACATGGAGTACCGGTGTCTATTGTATCTGACAGAGATCCGCGCTTCACGTCAAATTTTTGGAGAAGTCTACAGGAAAGAATGGGAACACAATTGAGAATGAGTACGGCGTATCATCCTCAGACCGATGGTCAAAGCGAGCGAACAATTCAGACCCTGGAGGACATGCTTCGGGCAGTTGTGATGGATTTAGGTGGCAGCTGGGACGATCATTTGCCCCTGGTAGAGTTCGCTTACAACAATAGTTATCACGCTAGCATCGGTATGCCACCGTACGAAGCGTTATATGGAAGAAAGTGTCGAACGCCGTTGTGTTGGGATGAAGTTGGTGAACGGAGATTGTTGGGACCAGAATTGGTACAACAAACCATGGAAATCATTAAAGTAATAAGACAACGGTTAGTAGCGGCCCAGGATCGTCAGAAGAAGTACGCCGACTTACATCGTCAGAAAAGAGACTTTGAAGTTGGTAGTTATGTGTTTCTGAAGGTATCTCCCTAGAAAGGGAAGATCCGCTTTGGGAAGAAGGGCAAGTTGAGCCCTAGGTTCATAGGACCTTTTGAAATATTAAGGAGAATAGGCGAAGTGGCGTACGAGGTAGCATTACCTCCTGAACTTGAGCACATTCACAACGTATTCCATGTATCAGTATTGCGTCCGTATAAGCCAGATTACAAACATGTTATTTCCTATGAGCCAATTCAAGTCGAGAAGGACTTATCATACGAGGAGATTCCTGTTCAAATCCTCGATAGGAAGGAGCAAACGCTGAGGAATAAAACCATTCATTCGGTTAAAGTTCTCTGGAGAAACCACGCGGTGGAAGAAGCCACGTGGGAACTCGAAGAGAAGATGAGAGCAAATTACCCTCAGCTATTTGAGTAACCTTAGATTTAAATTCCGAGGACAGAATTTTTATAAGGGGGAGAGGATGTAATGCCCAGGAAATTCTTAAACATTGTATTAATTTATTTTGATATATATAATTCGTTTTATTTAAATTTGCGAATTTAATTGGATTCATGTAGGTATTATTACTTAATTATATAAATATGTGGTCCACTAATTTTCTTTGCATTAAAGAGGCTCATTAATAGTTTAAATAAATTAATGACCTAATCCCTAACAATCGATTGGTAAGAAAATTGGGAAGGAATTGAATAAATAATTTTATCATTTTTGGAGTAAATAATTCGAATAAGGAATTATGGTTAAAAATAAATATTTAATTAATTAAGTTGGTGTGGTCTTATTAATTCTAATAAATGGATTAACCCATTTCTTTCTTGAACCCAATTTCCTAAGTTATTTTCTAATTGGGCTGCTTCCCATTCTTCTGGCCGACCCAACTAGTGGGTGAGCCCAATCCTCAAACCACTCGGCTGACCCAATTCCTTTGAGCCCATTCCAATTCCAGCCGGGTTGTACCAAATCCAGCTGGGTCAGATCCGTTTGGGGCCATCTGCCGGTTAAATTGGGGGAAACCGAGCTAACGAAATCAAAGCCTCAAACCTCAATCAGATTCAATCATGAAGGAGAAGAAAGCCAGCCGAACCTAGCGACTCCCAGCTTTCAATCAATCAACCAGGTCGGGAGAGTGACGAGAGAGGGTCGCCAGGCGCGCCGGCGACGAGTTGAATCAACCAGCGGGCTGACCAGAGGTTCGAAGGAGTGACTGGGTATTAGCGAACGGACCAAGGGATCCGGGCGTTCAGCGACACGACCGGTGAGGGCACGCGTGGCTCGAGGGCTGCCGGCGACGTCACAGTAGCTTGATGGGTACGATCGGACGGCCACTTCTTCCAACCGTTGGGTTTTGGTAAATTAATTTAGGTAATACCCAATTATTTGGGTAACAAATTTTCTATAAATTGGACACCCAAAACCCTAAATTAAGCTGCTAGGATTATTTTTGCAATTCGAATTAGAGGGAGGGCAGCCACTGAGAGGAGAAGAAGAACAGAGATTCGATCGGATACAAGGTATAGCCATGGGTAGTTAAATCACTGTGATAGCAAAATTTTTAGGTTTTATTTCTTCTGTAATTGGAATTGTGTGGCCGATTGGGCTTGGTTGGTTTGTACTTTAATACATGGTATTGGTTATAAAATATGCTGTTTTGGGATGGTATTAAATTGTTGAGATTTAAACATCTAGTATAGTATTGTGTTGATTCATAGTTGGGACTCTGTGCATTGAAAAGTCCTAAAGGATTTTGGCAGTAAATTTGTACTGTGCTAGGCTTATATTGCATGAACATTTGGGATTTGGTTGCAGGTATTGTTTCGTTTGCTGTTGATCATGTAGTCAGTACATATTGCCTATAGGAAATCAAACCATAGTCTAGGCTGGTATTAATTTATGTTATGCATTGTTTTGGAACTGTATTGTATGGCTTGATTGGGAAAGACCTGATATTGTGTTGTTATGTGGTATTGAAGCCCTGTGAACCTTAAGGTTCTGGCTTTTGATGGTGCACTAAGATTAGGCCAGTGTTATGTTCTGGAAATGTTTGAATAGTGGACTGCACAACTGAAATAGAATTACAGGAAATTGGTGGTGTAATTCATTTGGGTTATTCGAATAACTAACAAATAAAATCAATATAGTAAATATTTATTATCAATAATAATAAATAAAGACAATAAATATTATAAAAAGAAATAAAGTTAATAAGTAATTATTTATTTTTAGTTACTAAATGTTTAATTAAGTATGAATAAAAGTAATAAAATAATAGCCTTATATGCTATTTTCCATGTGAAGTAAATTGTTTATTTATTTACTTATTTATTTATTTATTTATTTATTTATTTTGATTAACTTTAATTGATAAATAAACCTAATTAGTTATTTACTATTAGATAATAACTAAAGGTAACTCTTACTCACTAATTAATTATTTATCATTCGATTAAGTAATAAATAAAACTTAATTAGTTATTATTTATTATTAAATAATAACTAAAGATAATTCATTAATGATTATTTGATTAACTAATCCTAATTAGTTTATTATTAAATAATAACTAAAGATAATTTTTACTCACTAATTAATTATTTATGTTAAACAAACCTAATTAATTGTTATTTAATCCTAAATAATAATTAAAGACAACTAAAATTTATAATTCGATTATTATTTAATTAATAATTGAATAATAAGTGAATATAATTAGTTATTAATTACTATTATTAATAACTGAATATAATTAATTAATTACTATTAAATGAAGATAGAGTTAATAAAATAGAGAGAGTTTAAATAACTCATTAATTAAACAATTATAATTAATTGTTTAAGGGTTTAATAAATGAATATTACTTAAAAAGTAATGTTAATTACACAATTAAAATTAATTGCTTAAGGATTAATAAGTATTTATTACTTAAGGGATACATGGTTGATTTATTTAAATCATCAACCTAAAAGCCAATTAAGTGCCTTATGAAATTTGCTATAGTTTATTTACTGTGTGCTATGTGAATTTCTTAAATTGTTAAATAAATAGCATAAGTAAGCGTATCGGCGTACAACTACGCAGTACTAATTGATAGACCGACATTATTTATGTTAGGTTCTTCAAAGGACAAATAGTTAAAGCTAAAATTATTTGTAGCTGAGCAAACAGGCAAGTTCCTAAACCTAAACTCCTTACATTATTGCAAGTTCCTAAACCTAAACTCCTTACATTATTGCAAGTTCCTAAACCTAAACTCCTTACATTATTGCAAGTTCCTAAACCTAAACTCCTTACATTATTGCAAGTTCCCTAACTCAACTCGAGTTATTATTTTTGAAGCATGTTAGTGAATAATTATTGTTGATTATTCACCTTTGTACTAGTTATTGAGATTCGCACCTTGTGCTATTGAAATTCCTATTCTATTATTATTAAATGGTGAATTTGGTTAAAGTTCTTTCAAGCAGAAATTGTTATGAGATAGATCTATGCTAATTGTATCAGCTAGATCAAGCATGTCTAATTTGTTAAATCAAAGGTATTTTAAAAAACTGTTCTTATTAAATTGCTATGGTAAGAACTCTTGGCTGAGAAAAGGATAAACTTGTTTAAGGCATGATATCAATGTCGGTTATTAAGTGTTTATGCATAAATCACGGGGTATGAGAGGTTGATCCCCTCGATTACCAAAACTTTTAAGAGGTCCAGTTTAAATGCTGAGAACCTTGGAAAACGTCCTTGGTTATTTCAAACCACTCAGTAATTGTTATTCAATTATTCGAATATTCCACTGTTGTTTACTAATCCATGTTCCTTCACACTCTTATACGGTTGTTGAACATTGAAAGCGAAATTTCCTTCTATCATGATATATCTCTTTGTGTATATACTTGCTAAGCAAATTAGTTGCTTACCCTTGCTATATCATGATCTTTATTTCAGCTAAGGCAGAAACGTCTAGGGGAGACAAAGGAAAAGGGAAGGTGCAAGAGTAGATGCCCGTTAGTGCCTATGTACTAGCTATTTCCGAATGTGGTTTGATTAAGTGAACCCTTATTTGTATTAAAAGTACGTTTTATGTTAAGGTTAAAGAACCTTGGGACCAGAATTGTAAGACTTTATTTCCATTCGATAAACAATGTATGTTTATTATTCCGCATTTAGTTAGATAGTATGTTTGTCATCGATTATCGTGAGCACCGAATTCGAGGTTTGGAAACCTGGATTTGGGGGTGTCACACGAACCATGGCGTACAATTTTGGAATGTGAATTTGGGAGAATGGTCTTGTAATTTTTTTTAAAATTTTATTTTGGCTAAGTTACTCACACACCCATGAATGAAAGAATCGAATCCTTGACCTCATGGAAACCATGAGGCAAGGGTTATCGCTGGGCCAAGAACCATACGACAAACGATCTTGTTTTGATTTAGTATTTTTTAAATTAATGATGATATGAATGTGAAATTTTAACAGTGGTAATTAATTAACATGTGGGATAATTAAAGACAAACTTATGTGTATAGTTTTCTCTTGATCATGGAGTCTTGTGGTTGCAAAGGTTGGTGATGATGTGAGAAATGACAAGTTAAAGAAAGGTGTCTGGCTAAGACTTTAATTGTCAACAGCAATCCGTTGAGATTTATATCGGCCCCAAGTTTTTCATTTTTAATGTTTTTATTAGGATTTTAAAGAAAGGCGGGGTAAAAAGGATCGATATTGAAGGTTTACAAGGATTGACGTCGTTCTACCACTTTCAGAATGACATTTAATTAGGTTAGTATAACGATCAATTACCGTAGAAATCAAGGACTCCAAAGTTGGAGCCTTAATCTTATATTGTTGCTTAATGCCCTACAACTATTATGTTATTAGAAACTTAATAACTAGATGACAAATAATGTAATAAACTTCATTTTTTTCAAATACAAAGCACATACATGCAAGGGTTTTGTTTGGATGGTTTTTTTTCTTCTTCTTAATTAGTCATTCAAGAGCTAAATTATTGAAAAGGTGCACCACATTGCTTATGTATTATATATCAGTAATTGGGAGGGTATTTTCGGTCTATATATTCTAATTAAATGTTTCTTCATGGATTATCTTACATTTTAAAGTTATAAAAGTAGATAATACTGTTCTGAATCTACAACGATATGAATATAATTTTATGAGAATTAAGAAAATCAAATACTCTTTCTCTAAATATATATGGATCCAAAAGCAATTAGTAGATTATTTAAGACGAGAAATAATTTTTCTCTTATAATGAAATATTATTAGCAAATTTATGATGTTTTGTGGAATGCTGGTGAGTTTAATTGAGTGGATGTGCAAAGTTGTGGGTCTAAACTTTTAGGAAAACTTTTCTTTTCAGGTATAATCCAAGAAAAATATTGAACTAATTAATGTAAATGATTTTATAATCCACAAATGTAATAATACATCAGTACTGTATTACCTTTTTTAGAAAAAATCAAAATGCTTGTAAATCTAACTCTTACCTATATGACAATATGTAGAGGGACAGTCACGGGTTGACCCGTTGACTCAGTCAAAAAGTGAGCAAATATGAGACAAAAGGAAGAGAACTTTACATGAACTTTGACCCTCAAATCATAACATTAGTAAGTGCAAGAAGATAGGTGAAAGAAAATTTAATAAATTATTCTCTGCTCTACGTAAAAGATTTTTATTTGTTAATTTTCTTTCACTAAGACATTTTTTTTATATAATTATTAATAGGGTTATGAAAGACAAATACTCCGTCTGTTCAAAATTATAAGATTAATATTGACTTTTTAAAAGTTAATTTTGAACTGAAAATTGACATGAATTCATTTAGTTTATATTAATATAATTATAAATATCATAACTATCTAAAAAATAGTAAAATACTACTACTCTACTAGTTATAATATTTATTTTTTTCAAAACTTAAATAAATCATATCAATTTTGAGTTTAAAAATATTTGAAATTAACTTTTAAAAAATCAATATTAATTAGTCTTATAATTTAAAACGGAGGAGAGAGTATTATTATCATTATGAACAAAACAACCTATTATTTGTAAGTAACTTTAATATTTATAAATTTTACAAATATAACTCTTTTTATGAAGCAGAGGGGATATTATTCTAAGTATCACTCCATCAATCATGTTATGTGTTTTAATTAAGGTTCGACCTAATTAATAATAGATGTTCACACCTGATCACATAATTAAGGAGTCCTTCTACACGGACCGGCCAATTTGACATGAAAATTGGACCGGTCCATGTAAATATCCATGTTCCCTTGGTTTTTTTTTTTTTTTTTTTTTGGTATTTATTCCAAACATATTTATATTATGGATTTTAAAAAAAAAAATCAAAAGAAACTGAAAAAATTAGGTGTAATTTGGATATATATCAAAAAAATGGTTGTATGGACCCATACAACCATTTTTTTGATATATATCCAAATTACACCTAATTTTTTCAGTTTTTTTTGATTTTTTTTTTAAAATCCATAATATAAATATGTTTGGAATAAATACCAAAAAAAAAAAAAAAAAAAAAACCAAGGGAACATGGAAATGTCCAATTTCCATGTCCCAAAAACATGTCAGTGTAGACTTATTGCATAATTAAGATATGGTCAAATGGAAATATAGATGATTATTAGCTGGACAGTAGTGCTAGACAACCCCGCCGGCCTATTCGGCTATTGCTTAATTACCTTTCCAGAGTGATGATATATGAAATCAAAATTATATTATATAAAATATAAGTGATGGGGTTTTCCATTATCTGATTAAATTGATTAGGATTAAGATGTACACTCATCACTTACATTATGTTTTTGAGTTTTGAACAGACAAAAAGAAAAACAAATGAAAAACTTAAACTAGGATACAAAGAAAAAGAGTAAAAAAAATTTTGTAAGTTTTCTTTCACGTTATTGCTGAATTTATAAATAAATAAAAAAACACAAAAGTTTAAGTTCTAAATTTAGATTACTAATTTATCCATATATTAATACTGTTATGTTTGTAACATAGAGGGTATAATAGCGGTTATAAAAGAATTGTAATGTCATTTTATTTTCTGTCTAAATTTGTTTAATTTTAGATAGAAGCTTCGGAGAAAAAAAATGACCAAGTTTTTCGTCATATTTTCTCCCCTTGTTCATTAGAAAACCTTAGTAACAAGAGAATTAGATTAAAAACTTCATTTTTTTTCTTTTTTTTTCCCTTCTATTTATAAAACTCAAAAATTAACAAAGTGTTAAAAATGTTTCTAAGAAATTTAAGGTTGGAATTATATTTAAAACATGGGTAATACATTATTACACATTGGTAGGAAGTTTGCACTTTTTTGACTAGACTCATGTTGCTACCTATAATTATTTTGAGTAGGAGCAAGGAATAATTTGAAACAACTTCTCAAATTCTAATAGCTAATTATTTTGAATATACAGACGATGCATATATGTTTATGGCTTATTTATTTTAAGAAAACATGTTTTGAGACGTTTATAACAGAGGATTCTTGTTTTGATATTGAAGCATTAATTAAAGCTAAAATGCTAGACTTCACTGTTACAAACTTTCTTGAGGATACAATAATTAATTCTTAATAGAATCTACGAATTTTAAACTCCCTCTTTTTCACAAAAAAAGTGACAAAGAATTTCGTTATCATTTATTTTATGTTCCACAATTTTTTTTATTAATAGATATAAAATGACACAATGTGCTTAATTTTATTATTATGCTTAAATTTATATTTTAATTATTTTAATATGTTATTAAACTAATACTCCCTCCGTCCCAAATTAATTGTTTTTTTAGGACTTTTTTAAGTCAAATTGACTATTTTTAAAATTAATAATTAAGCATATATAAATATATTTCTAAAATTATAAAAATTGAAATTAGTAATAAATTGTATATACTTTCTTTTGGTTATAATATCTTCACCTATATGTTAGCAAAAATAGTAAAAAGATTAGTTTTAAAAATAGTCAATTTGACTTTAAAAGGTCCTAAAAAAGTAATTAATTTGGGACGAAGGGAGTAACATATCAACTTCTAACCGTAAATATGAAATAAAGTTATATTTTTAATATTTTAAAAATTTACAATTGAACTCTTTTTGGGAAATTGAGAGAGTAAGAAAGAATAGTATATATGCTTATACTTTAATAGCTTGCGCATAAATTAAAGTAGTATTCATTAGATTCGGGTTCACTCCTTTTTTAAAAATTAAAGTGGTTTTAAATAGGAAAAACATAAAAAATTAATTGGAATCCAAGTTTTCCACTTCATAATATACACACACGTGTATATATATATATATAGAGCTCGGATCAAGAGCAGATCGATCTTTAGCGACGGTTTTTCCGTCGTCTATACAATAGGCGACGGTTTCTGTTATAAAAAAATTGTCGCCTATTATATAGGCGACGGAAAAACCGTCGCTAAAGACCGGTCTACTCCTGATCCGGCCTGTATGTATATATATATATATGGGCAATATGTAGGTGCACAGCTGTGCACTACACAGTAGGGTTATGACGACAGCTTTTTGAGTTATGGCGACGGTAGTACCGTCGCTATAGGTCTATGACGACGGTAGTACCGTCGCCATATCCCAAAAAACCGTCGTCATAGTTTTACTGTGTAGTACACAGCTGTGCACCAACATTTTTTCCTATATATATATATATATATATATCTTCAAGAATTTTAGAAGATATTTTTGTTTTTTGCATTTCTTTTTGCTTTTGTTCTCGATAATGTAATTAAAGCAGACTTTTAAACGCAAGTACTGCTTCTTCAGCATGGTTGGCCATATACCTTATTCTGCATCGTTTGTAAGGCATAAATGGCAGGTACAGTCAAAGCCGAAAAGAGGAGAAAAAATTGACTTGAAGTTTATCTCTTAATACATTACATAATCAATGTATTGAACTTAATTAATTATAATTCATTATGCCCTTTTGAACTTTAAACTGAATACTTTTCGGCTTTTTACCCGCCTTGATTGTTATGGCTGGGTTAGAACATGATGCAAGACTTGAGACTTGAGTCAAGAGTGCTTAATTAGCAGTTCAAACATGTTCTAGTGTTCTGGACTCAACCATGGAATTAATGGAAGATTCAACCCCATCTAATTAATTACTTTTACCTAACTAATTGATGGTACGGTTGGTACCACAAAACTCATGATTTACAACGCTAATTGGGAGTTTAGAAAGCCTTTAATTTGTGTGCGTGTGCAACATTTCTCATATGTTGGGTTCCCACACGACAAGGCTGGTGTTCTTGATAGTAACTTCTATGATATTATAGGCTGATATTTTTATAAGTAAAATTTAATATTTTTATATGATTGTTTTTACATAAATTTAAAATATTTATACTATTTATGTGAGAGAAATCTTGAAAAATTATCGTTTTTACTTATAGAAATATCAATATTCTGATAATAAGTGCACTTTTCATTTTGACCTACTGATAATTTCATTTGACATTGTTTTCGACGTTTGCATATATATTAAGATTTGTTAGGGACATATTTAGACATTATTTTGTAATCAATGTTGCTACGAAATCAAGCACACGAACTTTAAGAATAGAAATAGATCTCGTTTATGTGAACAATTCAACTACCCGAAAAAATTTATGACGAAAACTCTCTCAATTTCTTTTTACTGACTGCTTACCCTAATAGTTACATAAAATTAAACTCATATTTACATGTTTAGCAAAAAAATAAAAAAGCAAAAAAAATCATACTTATATCGATAACCTTAGTGAGATTATAATAATATTAATTATCCATATATATGTACACCCTAAATTGATAATGCACTCATCAGCTGCACTACTTGTGCAACTATATATCACTTATTGTATACAAATATCACCCTCTTCGTAAAACTTTTTTTCATTATTATATTTTTGAGTTTTCATAATGGTCCCATGTCAGTTTCGAGATTAATTTATTTCAACCATGTTTTTGGGACACAAATTCAATAATATCAATTTAAGCATACATTTTGTCTTTTGATCTTAATAATTACTACATACGCTTTTTACCGATATTGATTGCTACATCTAAAAATATCAAGATTTGAGTCAAATATTTAGGGGTAGTTGCAGTTCAAACATGTTTTAATGGTAAGCACTAACCATAGATTATGATTTACTTCCATGTATGCTTTTGCCGACCCTAGCTAGAGCTTCCCCACAACTTATCCACTCGAAACAGCTTGCAGCTCGTGCAACATTTCAATTTTTAGGTTCTCAATGGGGTCCAAAATTTTCTCCCACTAGTTGTTGTGAATATGAATATTAATTTTATTCACTCTTTATGTGTTTTCCATGTAAAATGTCCTCCTCCTTCATATAGAAAAAAATATAATTGTTTATTTGACTTTTATTCAAACATTATAGTTTAAATGTGACATATTTATGTATAATTCCTGCATCAATAAAATTAGATCATTATTTTTTGCACTTGATATTGTCAGAACAAAAATGATGTTGTCAAAATAATAACTGTCGCTTAAAATATCTGAACATTTATAAAATTGTCAATAAATATATATTTACTCTGATAGCATCATTTTTGTTCTAACAATATCAACCGCCTTATTTCTAGGTATGATAATAAATTCCTAAAGGAAAGTATTATAAATTTTAGGCAAAAAGGGATATGAGGGTTACTTCACACTCTTGCGTGAGGTAATCCTCAAAACGATGTCGTTTTGCATACTTGAATATACTCATTCTCATGTTATGTATAAAAGAGTATTTTTATAAATTTTTAAAATATTATTATTATGCAAGAGCGTGAGGTAGCATTCACCTCCCGTGCTATCTGAATTTTACCTATCCCATTACGAACAAAACACCTATCTAAATTATGGACTTTTGTATATTCTCTATGCTATTATAATATTATTTTTTTGGGAGATATTTCATAGGGTAAAACTAGAGGAAACTTAATTACCTTAATCTTTTATATCGCCTATTGATTTTTAACTTTTAACTGAATACTAGAGTTAAATTTATGATTTAAACTTTACCATTAAATTATTACCTTAATTTCATCTATTCTCAAAATTTTATATTGGAGAAAAATAAAAGATCGAATTTAAAGATTCTATCAATCAAAGATCGAAGCAAAGATATGCAAAATCCGACAACCTGGTAACTATCAACATATAGAAATGAAAAAAAATAATCAAATGTTTCTAGAAACTAAGTAAGTTGGCATGTCTCAGTATTCTCTTCACCTCAAGCAAAACAAGTATGCAAAAACAAAAAGAAAGAGATGATATAAAATATTTATTTTCCAATACTTCTTATCCTAATCTTCTTTGAGATGACAGATAAAAGGTGTAAAAAAGAAAGCACTTATATATATATATATATATATATATGGAGGGAGGAGATCTTCATCTTAATTCTTCCTTTAATGTTCCATTTTTGACAACTATTCAACCACTAAATCTCTTTACCTAGGAAAGCGTGCTTAATTGCCTAGCTTAGTAGGCTAGTAGCTTGTGTGCACAATTGTATCTTTTTTTCTTTTTAAGATTTCATTCCATCCATCCGTACATCACGGATAGGTGCCGTGTGTCTATACTATTTAGAAACAAATATATATATATATATATTTTATTGCCAAGAAACTTAACATGGTAGTGTGACGTTTTAATACGTCAATATTTCCACTTAATTCTTAAGTGCATGTTCGGGAGTAATTTAAAAATTAGTCCAATTAATTTATAAATAGTTTTTTATTGTTTAAGCGTTCATATGTGACCTATTTTTTTACTTATAATTTGATTTATAAGTAGTTTTTGAGAAACAACAAATTTTTTCTTCTTAAAACATGTCTTATAAGTCATTTTAAAATAAGTAAATTTAACTAAATGTAAAGAGTCTTTTGTCCTCATTTTAGTAATTTTTACAACTTATTTTAACTTATAAATTATTTTAACTAAACACCTTCACAAGTTGTTTTAACTTAATTCCAAACTTTTAAGTCAAAATAGTGTCGTCAAACACTTTTATTTATAAATTTTAAATGACTAAATTTTTTAACTTATAAATCATTTTATAATTAGTAATTGTCTAATAGGCCCCCAACTCCCTCTCAAAATCGTGTTTTGACCAATTATAAAGACTATTTTGTCCTCATTTTAGTTTTATCATGCTCGCTAGCTTGGTAGTTACTAACTTACTCGACTAAAATCAATTACTCATTTTATTTCAAAATTAGCGATACATTTTAACTTTTTTCAGTCAATTCGTAAAATCTTAAAACTTAAAATTGATATAATTTTGTTCAAGTTTTAAAAACAACAATATGATAATTAGTAGTGCTTTATAGTTAATTTATAATAGTTATATTTGTTTGTATTAAAACTAAATAATTTTATATCAATTTTAAATTTTAAAATTTTATAAATTAATTTTAAAAAATCAAATTATATTTTTAATTTTGGAACATAAGTAGTATTTGATAATCGAACTCAAGTTAAGCTCAAGTACTAGATAAATCATGGGGAGCATACAATTGCCTACTAATCATGACTATGGGACAATTTTATAATAAATTATATACACGAAAGGTGTGCATCGTGTCGTGTTAAATGAATTCGTGTCATGTCTATTTATAAATATTATACTAAATAGGTCAATATTAATACTATCAGTTTAATTATTTATATCAAAATATTCAACACTAACACTAATCTATTTATTGATCGTGTTAATGTTCTACCCGTTTACTAGATAAATTAAAAAAAATTGAATAAAAAATAAACATTATTCACTTATTTATTGAATAATAATGTAATTTATTCATCATAATAATATTTATTTAACAAAATACAAGATAGCGTGCTTATATAGAAAGTAACTAAGAAAGCTAAAACTCAATATTTAAGGTAAATTATAACGTTATATCACATTTATTTTCAAATTATTTTAAATAAGCATGTCTAATTGTGTATAATCAATCGTGTCAACCTATTGATTGTACGTGTTTGACTCATTTAAATTTCGTATTGAACGTGTCGACTTATTTATGACATGAAAACTGTTTATACTTAACACTAACCCACTTATTTTATGTCGTGTTCGTATCAGGCTATCGCATCGTGTTAAAAATTGACACCCCTACATGCAAGTGTTCCAAAGAAATTATTGATAAAATAAAGTATCGAAATTTGAACGCATAACATATATTATTAAAAATAAAAATTAATATTTTTACAAGTATAAATATTAATTTCATAAATAAAAAATACTTTGTGATACTATTATTTTTACATATAAAAATGGCAATTCCCTTCGAACATTTATTGCAAAATTCACTACTAGTAAGGAATTCTATACCTCTTGTTGTCACCAAAACAATTGCTCTCCAAATCATCAATTTGAACACCACCTGTTCCTTCTGACGTATGATTAACAATATATTTTATAACACTATACCCAAAATGGTATCCAAATTTTTTTTAATTTATTAAGATACGATGGTGATTACCCACAATCTATCCCCTTAAGAAGCAAGCAAGTAAACACATGCTTAACCCTCATTGGCCTTGTAGTGGTTGTCAAGCTTAAAAAATAGGCCACCCACTTCTTTTTTAATTCCAAATATTAGAAAATACTTTAGCGCTTTTATTGTTTAGTGTCTAGATGCATAAGCCCTATGTTATACGTGGCCCTTGTCCATCAATTCCCTATTCCTCTTTGGGCTCACTTTCAATAAAACAAATATACTCTAATATATTTGATCCATATGAGAACATGTCACCCAATCCCTTGGCATTTTTTTAGAGTTCCTCAAATGCCCTTGTCTTCCATAAAATGCTAGGATACACAAGTAAATTAGAGTCTTATATCAAAAATAAAAATATAATAGAGAAGCACAAATATATTTTGATGGGTCATGTTATCTAATAAGTAACATTTATGTGTCAGCTTAAATTTCAAACATGTGCGTACTTAAAATCTTTTACTTGTACGCATGCAGCATACATGAGCGAATAACAACTTTAAGGATAATTTGGTCATTTACCTACATGTAGTTCATATGAAGAAGGGTTAGACATGATTTGATAATATATAGTGATGATTAAAAAAGGACAAAGAAATTGACTGATGGAACGAAGAAGTCATGTTATGAGCTGATATAAATATGTGACAAACACTAAACTCTTGATGTCACAGAATTTTTGGGACAAGCTTACCTACTAGCAAAGGTAGCTTCTTCTTCTTCTTTCCATTTTTTTTTTCTTCTTACAGCTTATATGTCTTGGGGTGGAGTTATGGCAGACCATTTGGGTTGGGGAATCATAGAAGAAGGGTGGAGGAAAGGCCCTTGGACTGCCGAAGAAGATAGGTTGCTCATTGAGTATGTCAAGTTGCATGGTGAAGGAAGATGGAACTCCGTCGCTCGCCTTCAAGGTTTATATAATTTTATTTTATTTTGTTTTTATTCTTATGAAATTAAATCTTCATACACTAAATTTTGTAGCAACACCTAGTTAGTTAGTTCTCATATACTATGATTTTCAATGGATTTTAATTAATTTTTTTCCTTTGTTAATTTTT
The DNA here is from genome assembly GCA_034770075.1 of Aralia elata. Lineage (NCBI taxonomy): Eukaryota > Viridiplantae > Streptophyta > Magnoliopsida > Apiales > Araliaceae > Aralia > Aralia elata. Next base: position 12,978,634 of record CM068384.1, read on the forward strand.
TGGTTGTATAGGTTTGAAAAGGAATGGGAAAAGCTGCAGATTAAGGTGGGTGAATTACTTGAGGCCAGACCTCAAGAGGGGACAAATAACCCCACATGAAGAGAGCATTATTCTAGAGCTACATGCTAGGTGGGGAAACAGGTATAATTAAATCATGTCACTTAACCTTTAACTATATTATCAACTTTTTTATTCCCTCAACTTTCAAATAAAATCCATATAATTTTTTCAGATGGTCTACAATTGCAAGAAGTTTACCAGGAAGAACAGATAATGAAATCAAGAACTACTGGAGAACTCACTTCAAGAAAAAGGCAAAAATCCCTCCAAGTGACACTGCAAAGTCAAAAGCACGCGTGCTAAGAAGGCAACAATTTCAACAACAACAACTTCAACAACAACAACAACAACAACAGCTAAATCAAGTGGACATGAAAAAGAACATGTCTTCACTCGACGAAACGGACATTAACAATATTAGAGTGCCAATTCTGCCCCATCATCATCATCATCATCAAGTCATGATGAAGCAACAAGACATGGCTACTATTATTAGTCCTAATTATACCGCTCATGATCAAGAACAACAAGGGTATTTTTGTACCGTATTCAATGGGTATGCAGCAGTGCCTGAGGCCACGTCGTCGAATGAGGACTTCTTGTGGGATGGACTGTGGAACTTAGACGACGATATTGTTCATGGCAATTTTAGCGCGGTTTCTGCAGCAACTAGAGCTACCCTGCAGAGTTTAGCCACTCCCTGCTTCTTTTGATTAATTACCTCAATTATATATGTCTTCTTAAAGCTGTACTATATGTTATATATAGTACTAGTAAAATGGAACCAGAACGAAAGAGGTTCCTAGCTAGCTAATAAGAAGCATAAAATCATGTTGTTATGAATTTACATAATTTTCGGCTGTGAGTGCCAATCCCCGGCTAGAGTACTGGTAAGTGTGCCTAATAATTCTTCTAGCATGTATCCTCATGAAATATTGTACTGCATCAATGGTGCTTGATCAATGAGCCGATATCTAGCTAGTGAGTTGTATAACATTTTGTCAAGTCTCTATTAATTTTTTAACCATCCAATAATTCACTTGAATTTTCATCTCATTCTCAATACAATATTTGTGTTATTTTTTTTTACTTGGTAGTAGTCACCGCAATATATAATTAATCTTGTATTAAGCCGTTACCCCACCATTAAAATTTTGGATCTCTTATGAATTTACCTGTCAATTCTAGTTCCACTCGAATTGAAGTCCAATTCACTAGTTCAAGAGTTACAAATGCTTAAACAATCATCTATTGGATTAACACAAGTCTACCAAAAAAATATGATTTTATTAGTATTTCATATGTCTTGGTATTTTTATTAATATTTCATATGATCACTTACCTTTATAAAGTATAAATGTAACAATAAGTCTAGGGCGACATTTTTTTGTGACATTGTTAGCGACATTTTTTTTTTGGTTTTTTTTTTGTTTTGAGTCCAAAATAATTTATATGATTTATTGGAACTAAATCAATATTTATATCCAAATTACACCTAAATCAATATTTTTTAAAAAAAAAATTAGTTCCAATAAATCATATAAATTATTTTGGACTCAAAACAAAAAAAAAGCCAAAAAAAAAAATATGTCGCTAGAAATGTCGTTGGGGCAATGTCAATGTAGAATCACTCTAAATGTAATCTATTTCGTACTTTGGAATGAAAGTAGTAATACAGTTGAGTTATTTTAAGTTTTTATATAATTAAGTGCATTCTATATTTCAATGTGAAACCCTAATATTACATATTCACTATTATTTCACCTAATACGTCGAATTCTAAACAAATTTTCATTGCTTCAATCATTAGAGTAGACATTTTAGGAAAACTTCGACCAATTATCAAATTTTACTGACAAGATGATAGACGAGACATATTTGACTTTCTCTTGTGTAAGGGGATTATGAATGATAGACAAAAGAGACATTTGTCGATGAAGTTTTAGTTTATTGGTTAAGATTGAGATATTGTGACTTTTAAGTTTCAAGTTCAATTCTCATTTAAGTGAGTTTATTTCTTTCTTTATATGATTGTGAGTTTATTTCTTCCCCCTTTAGTGAAATTTGATTGGTTCTTGATATTAGTGATAATGTTTTTAATTATGAAATTACATTGTATTTTCCAAAAAATGGGGTTTTAAAAAAAAATCAGAAATCCCGAAAACATTTGAATCATGCAAAATGGTTGCTTTAGGGTGAAATAGTATTCTACTTTACTTTTTTCCACTAATCAAATTTTTACACACGGAAGACTTGTGCGTGCATACTGCCTAAAACTTTTGACGAAGGGTAACAATAATACGGAAGTGTTGATACAACATGTGCAATTTTACTTTCTATATACATTATTTAATTTTATAATGATATTGATAATCGTGTACGTAGAAATATTTTAATACTCCCTCGATCCCTTTCAAAAACAGTCCCTATGATTTTTTTTCTAGTTAATTATAAAATCTTAAAATTTAAAATTTAAATGATTTTTTTAAAATTTAATTAATGTGATTATGGAGTACAAAATTGTTAAAAATATACATACAAAATCAAATAAACATACTTATAAACATATCCCTCATTAATTTAAATTATGTCGTTTTGCATAAAATTCTAAATAAATTATGTAATTTTTTGCACACTTATGTCATTTCATTAATTTTTTTTTTCCTTTTTTGAGAACTTAATTCATTATAATTTAATTCTAAGATGTATTTTATGCTAGCTAGGGACCTAGGAGAATTTGCAAAACAAATCAGGAGGGGACCTAGAGAAACTTAGGAAAAATTTACCTTCAATCTTGGTTGATGTATACTAAATTCTAACTTCTACTAAGGGTTAGATTTACCTGTGCCGTTGCACAATAAAAAAAAAACTTTTATCACTAGACTATCACATTCAGTCTATTTTATTTTATATTTTACAATGATGGTATTGATTTTCGCCGCCATCTCCACCGAATGTTTGATGTTTCGAAAGACCTAAAAATAACCAATGCGTAAAGGGATTGTCTTTGAATCATCTCCGATAATGAAGTCAAGTAATCAATTATGACGGGTTTTTAAAATATGAAAGTGTGTGTTACGTACCAAAGTTCCCCAAGTACTGCCCTAGGGTTTTCACAAACTACGGTCGGGGCCCAGTAGAGAGACAGAAGTCTGCTGGGATGATGGGCCTTAAATAACCAAAATCTATCCCTTGTGTGTTTGATACAATGTAGACGTCTTGGCGATCAAGATAGCATACTCGGGCTCGAGCCCAACGAGTGTCATTAGAGGCTAAGGTTGGGCAACTGGAGCCCGAGGCCCAACTCGTAGTCTTAACACATAATTTTATTTTTTTTTAAGAAAAGTGGGGAAGGAAATTGGACCTCCAGACCAGTTCCTAGTTCCTGAGTAAAGAGGCAGACCCTGAAAACGTTCACCGAAACACAACTATTCAAAATTAATGATCATCTTCTCTGCACTCAGAGCCTTCACATTTACCCATATTACCTCACGTTATTACGCTTCTGCCACTGTACTGGACCCATCACTCTCTCTTCTCCAATTTCTTCAACTCTCAATCCACCATCGATCACTGAAACTAACCCAGCAGTCCCATGCTCGAGTCTGTTATCTTGGGCTCAGTCAACACTCTGTCACTGTAACAAAACTCATCTCTGCATATTCCGTCTGTAAAAACCCGGTCGAGTCACGACTCGTTTTCAACTCAGTTCGAGTCAAGAATGTATTTCTGTGGAACACATTGATCAATGGGTATGCAAAGAATTGTTTGTATAGTGAAAGTTTTGAACTTTTCAACGAAATGTGCAGAATTGAGGACTCACCGGACGATTTCACGCTTTCGACTCTGGCGAAAGTCTCCGGCGACATTAAGGACTTACTCACCGGGAAATCGGTTCATGGGAAGAGTATACGAATTGGGTTTGTTTCAGATACTATACTTGCCAATTCACTAATGTTTGTGTACTGTAAATGTGAGAGTTTTGTTGATTCTCGTAGGTTGTTTGATGAAATGCCGCAAAGAAATGTTTCTTCTTGGAATGTTATGATAGGGGGATTTGTTGTTTTGGGGAATTCTGGGATTAATGATGAAATTTGGGACTTTGTTAAGTATATGCAAATGGAAGGGTTGGAATTTGATGGGTTTACAGTATCAAGTCTTCTTCCTTTATGTGGGAGCAAATTTGGGAAATGTGATTATGGAAGGGAGCTACATTGTTATATAGTGAAGAATGAAATTGAAATGGGTATGGGGTCTGATGTTCATTTAGGATGTTGTTTGATAGATATGTATTCAAAAAGTAATAGAATTAATGTGGGTCGACAGGTTTTTAATCGAATGAAGTGTAGAAATGTGTTTGCCTGGACAGCAATGATGAATGGTTATGTACAGAATGGAGCTTTTGATGAAGCTATGTTTATATTTCATGAAATGCAGAGGAGAAGTGGAATAGAACCCAATAAGGTTTCCCTTGTTAGTATTCTACCTGCTTGTAGCTCACTTGCTGGTCTTTTGGGTGGGAAACAAGTTCATGGATTTGCTGTTAGAAAAGAATTGAATCATGAAGTTTCTTTATGCAATGCTCTAATTGATATGTATTCCAAGTGTGGGAGCTTGAACTATGCAAGACGAGTCTTTGATTTCCATTGTCTTTGTAAAGATGCAATCTCTTGGAGTTCGATGATTTCTGGGTATGGATTACATGGAAAGGGTCAGGAATCTATTATATTGTATGACAAGATGCTTCGAAGTGGGATCATACCGGACTTGATTACAGTTGTTGGGGTTCTTTCTGCTTGTGCTAGGTCAGAAATGGTGAAAGAAGGCCTTAATATTTATTATACAGCCGTTAATGATTATGGAGTTAAACCAACATTGGAGATCTGTGCATGCATGGTTGATATACTTGGTCGATCGGGCCAGCTTGACAAAGCATTGGATTTTATCAAGACCATGCCTGTAGAACCTGGTCCTAGTATTTGGGGGGCACTTGTTAGTGCTTCTGTACTTCATGACAATTCTTACATGCGAGATTTGGCTTATAAGTTCCTTATTCAGATAGAACCTGCAAACCCCTCAAACTATGTCTCACTTTCGAATTTGTATGCTTCTTCACGGAGGTGGGACGCTGTTGCTGAAGTGAGAACAATGATGAGAGAAAGAGGATTGAAGAAGTTGCCTGGGTGTAGTTGGATTAGCATTAATAGTGAAACTCACAGTTTCTATGTTGCTGACAAAGCTCATCCCAGCTCTAATATGATTTATGAGATCCTGGATGAAATCATTTTAGTAATGAAGGGAGCTGGCTATTCTTCAGAGTTTGAGAATTTGACACAGATATGTTAAATCCAACGGCCATCAAACTATTTTGCACAAGCAGGATAGGTTTAAATGTTTACCTGAGGTATCTGGTGTGGCAAAAACTGGAGCTTTCTGATGGTTAAAGTTCGGACTCATTGGCTTGTTTGAAGCCTAAACTGCATGCCTAAATTGTCTTCGCTCAGGTTTGGAGGCACGTAGTGATGGAAATGTGAGGAGTTGAAAGTTCAGCATTTATTCTTTTCAGTATATCAAGTCATATAGGCTGACATGGAGTCCATTTGAATCAGAAGTTTTTGCATCTTTAATAGGGAAAGCAAGAAAAATGTGAAGTTATTAAGGTTCAAGAAGTAGTTAAAACATATGAATTTGATCAAATATTAAATGATTCAAATTTATTTAGTTCATTAATTTCTTGCAGCTGGCATCTTGGGATTTTCCCATGTTCAAGGAAGTTGTTATTGGGGTAACTCTTTAACAGTTAATTTTTCTTTTCCATGTATGTTGATTGATTATGGCATAAATCTTTCACCAGTTCAACAAAACTTACAAAAGGCTATTCTTCTTGTCTTATGATTGATTATTATGATCTCTAGTCAATAAATATGAATTTGATCCGGATAAGTATTAGTGGTAATTTTTCTGAAGAAATGTGTAATAAGTGAAGTTCTCTTATAATTTTTATCAATCTCGTGTATTAATAAATTTGACAATTGTAATTCAACGTAAATTTATCGCAATAGGACTCTTATTATGAATATATGATCAAACATTTGTGGTGATATGATGAGCATATAATTAATTATCGTTAAAAATTTTAAAAGTCAACTTAGATATTTTTAAATTGATATAGATTTATTTAATTTTATTTATTATAATGTTGAATATACTACTAATTACAAGATTTATCATATAAATTTTAAAATATTTCCGATTCACTTTTAAAAAATTGATAATAATCTTATACTCCCTTCGCCCTGCAAAAAATAAAAATTTATTTAATTATTAAACATTCAAATACAATAAATAAAATGTTATTAACAAGATATATTGTAACGGAATGACTGTGCATGGTTTTTTTCTATGGACAACTTTTCTTTTATCTTGTACTATCTAATACTCCCTCTGTTTCAAAATTAGAGATACAATTTAATTTTTGAGATAAACGACGGCATATTAAATTTTAAAATTGGTATGAACAAGAAGCAGAAGAAGGAAAAAAAAAACCCCTTCTTTACATACATATCTAAGGATGGGAGAATAATTTATTACATACATATGAAGTTGGAGAGAAGAGTACGTACAACTGAGATGGTGAAAGGATATAGAGAAAAAGGAGGGAGGACGAAAGAAATTGACTTCATTGTCTGCTGAGTGCTGAAGACCAAGACTAAAGAGCAAAATCCAATTTGTTTGAATACAAAACGTAAAAATCCCGGCAAGCAGGACAAGAAAAGGGAAAGGAAAGAGAAAAATCGTATTTTTAAAAATTAGGAGTTAAAATAATTAGTAATAAGATTGTTATATTATTTATTTTGAAATGTTATTTTGGTAATATAAAATATCTAACATCTTTATTTTTTCTCGTTTTTCTAGATTCTCTCATTTTTGGGTGGAAAGTTTTGAGTTAAAAATTAATGAAATTAAGGCGGTGTTTGATAAAATTGAGTAATTAAAATTTGAATAATTAGTATATCTTAATAAATTAGATCATCTGAGTGAAATAACATCTAAACTTAAAAAATTATTTGGTAACTAAAAAGTATAAAATATTTAAATGACTTTTAAATTTAAAAATATTTTAAATTGACTTTTCAAAAATCAATTATTATAGTATTAAATTTTGAAATAGAGGGAGTATAATATTTATAGAGGCTCCATAAATTTAAATTTTCATTAAGAGGCAACTCTTAATAATTTAGATTTATATCTTACCGATCAAGAGACGATAAGAGACAAATAAAATTTTACCTAATAACTTTACCTTTTTACTGAATTATAAACTACCCCTTCTGTTTCTTTTTATTTGTGCTTCTAGAAATAGATTTTATTCATTTTTATACGTAATTTCTCTGTTTTTTATATTATCCATTATGATTAAACACTAATACGTCATTTTTTTCATAAATTTTAGATGGATAATATTTGATATTTTTTAATTAATCAAATAAAATATTAATTATATTTATTAATTTTTATACGTACTGTTAAAACGTCAATTAAAATGTCTCACTATTGAACTGCTCTCCCCACTGATAAGGGCGAAGCTACGTATAGTACTGTAGGGTCAATTGACCACACTGAATTTTTATTTTTTTTATATATATGATGTAATAGATTTTTTGTTGGTGTAATTTAGTAATTTGACTCCACTGAACTTCTTAATTAGTTAAAGTGTCTAAGCAACTATTAAAGGCTATGAGAGATGAGGGATGGGAGAAGCTACTTGATGAAGTTTGTTTATTTTGCAACAAACACAAAATTGACATTATAGATATGAATGTTGTATTCCATGGGAGATCAAGTTGAAAATCTCAAGGTATTACAAATTTTCACCATTATTATGTTGAGACATTTTGTACTGTTTTGGATTGGCAACTTCAAGAATTAAATGATTGTTTTACAGAAGCAAGTACTAACTTGTTTTTATCAGTGGCATGCTTAAATTCTGGTGATTGTTTCGCTAGTTTTGATAAGGACAAATTGATTCATCTCGATAGCTTTTATTCAAATGACTTTCTCCAATTGATCTTATGAAACTTGATAGTGAACTAGATAATTACATTTTTGATATGCGGACAAATCAAAAGTTTTTGGAAGTTTAAGGGATTAGCGGTCTTGCAAGAAAGTTCGTGGGTACTAAAAAATATATTGTATTTCTTTTGGCATATCGGTTTCTAAAGTTGGCATTAATCTTACCTGTTGCGACTGTTACTGTTGAAATTTTTTTTTCTGCAATGAAGATAATTAAGAGTAGGTTGTATAATTTCATGAAAGATCAAGTGATGAATGATTGCTTGATTACATACATCGAGAATGATGTATTTGATTGCATTGACAATGAAAGTATTATACAACGATTTCAACAAATGAAAACGCGCAGAGAACAATTATAATTATTATATTATACTAGTTATTTTGTGTGGATAAGTTTGATGGCTACCACAATGACATATATTATTTTTTTTTAATTATATATTTGAGTCGTTTTTTATTACTATAATTATCAATTTTAATTTATTGTTTGATAGTCTAATAATTGACCTCACTGTCAACAATTTCTGACGTTGTCACTGTCCACGGGTAACGTGATGATATTCTTGACAAAAACTTGATATTTTTAAGTAGTTGTGTTTTGTTCAATATTTGTCTCTTTGGTAATCTAAGTTCACACAGTACAACCCGTATAAAGTCAGTGCACGGCAGCGAACCGCCAATCGATTGCACTCCCATTCAAAATTCAACAACCCAACGTCAACATGTACAACTTGATTGAAATCCATGCCCGTATAGGGTGGCGGGATGACCATTTCGTATAAATATTTATAATGAATAATGTTAACGCTCTCAAAATTTTAAAGTTAAAATTATTCTCAAATCATGATTAATGTCTCTTTTCTCTCTACCAACAGTCACGTTTTAACTTTAGAATTCAATGTACAAAATGTTTAGAATTTAATATTGACTAGTAAGTGAACATAAATTTATATGAGTATATAAATTTATGTAAACATTATAATTCAAATTTTTTGAATATGTGTTACAATTATTTACCTATCGTTTCTGTTTGCTTTTGTTTTATGCTCTCTCTGTTCTTTTTTACTTAACGTTTTAGGAGAAAACATAAAGATTAAGAAATATAATTAACGTTGTGTTTGATTGATTAAAATGAGTATATAATCTCAATATTACTCTTCAAAATTTATTGAAAAAGATGAAAGATAAACAATTTAATATTTTTAATGTAAGAATAATATGGTAAACTAAGTCATTATGTTTTTTTGAAATTTATAAATGACAAATAAAAAGGAACAAATTTCACTCTTTAAAAAAATAAATAAAAAGGAGTAGTAGGCTGTAAAATTTTGTCAAATAAAATGATAATTTATATTATTTAATACTTCATAATTTTGTCAAATAGAAAGATAATTTACATTATTTGACGAGTGCATATAAAGAGAAGGAGAGTTTAATTGTGTTTGTTGGATGCTTTTGTCCCTTCATTCTAACTAACTAACTATTTAATCATTTTTTCCCTTAAGTTTACATTTTTCTTTCTCGTTCATTCTTTATCTCGATTTACACAAATTTACAATAAAATCAAGGGAAAGTTTACACGTCTAAAGTTATTATCACTTAAAATCAGGAAAAATAATGAATTTTACATCTCTTGTGAGAACAAATTAATGAATTAACATATATATTAACCGAGTCAACTCATTTAATTTTAAATTTTGTGAATGCATAAATTCATGTACCAATTAAATCAACTCATTGAGTTTTTAAATTAAAATTTAATTTGATATCATGCTTTTAGATATAGGGATTGATGTGAATCATAAAAATTTGAAAAACAACAAATTTAATATCTAACAACTCTTTTAGATAGTTTATTAATTATAATTATTATGGATAATCTTTTATTAAATCCTCAAATTATACTTGTTTTTTATATTTGGTCTTCTAGCTATTTTTTCATGTAGTTTATCATCAAATTTTACAACTTTTAGAATCTCAATACAACCTGCTAAAATAGACCAATTAAAAGAGATTTAACATATTAGGTAACATAGTTTGATGGAAAAAAGTTGTAATTTGAAAGTTAAATATGAAAAATAACTATCTTTTTAAGACTAATGTAAATGAGATGAAATGCGAGGAAAAAATTAATTAGAAGCTAAACAAGCTAGACCTTGGAGACTAGCAAAGAAATTATCTCAAATCACTATTGCAATTATTCATCATCAATTATTTTGTTAAAGAGAGTCATAAATTAATTTTAAAAAGTCAAATAAAACTCTCTTCATAAATATGAAAGTAATTTTAAATTTCAAGATTAAAGGTAGCAACAACTTAACTGCATGTGTGATGCTGCGAAAAGTAATTCTAGTTTTCTTTTTTCTTTTTTTAATGGCACACAATAAAATAAATAATATGTATTTCATAATAAAAGGAAAAAAGTAATATAACAAAGAAAAATCAGAAATTCATATAACAAAAATCAAGATCTAATATTAATGATCAAATTATAACCATTAATTAGACTACAAACCTGATTGACCAAGTCGTTCTCTAATTTAGAGCAATTAGTTTTTGTTTTTATTTTTTTTTATCAAATAATCGAATCGACTGAAATATATTTAAATTGTAAACTATTAAACGATAAAAAGATAACAATAAAAAAATCAAAATGGTAATCTTTTCAAACATAATAACAGATAATCATGAAACGAGTCAATCATAGCAACAACTAGTGGACACCCGATATACTCTTGAAAAACACAGTCATGTTCCAAAAGTAATAATATAATATGTAAATTTGAGCAGTTTTTCAATACGAGTAAAAGAAGAACAACTCGTCATGATAACGACACACTCAAATCAAACAATCTATCTTCAGTCATTCACGCACAAGAAAAATTCTCACCAATGAAAAAAAAAATCTCCCAACTAAAGAAACAAAGTCTAATAATAAAATCCTCTCACAAAAGAAAAAGAAATAAGTTATATCATGGAGAAAACAAGTCTCATAAAATGAAATAATAAACTCCACAAGAAGGGAAAAATTATTAGAGCATAAAAGATAAAATGTCTCTCCAAAATAAGAAGAGCCCTAATTATAAAATAATTTGAAATGGAAATATGAGATGTGCCTATATTATATTTTCTTTCAAAAATAAAATAGGCATACCTCATATCTTAAAATTAGAAAAGTAGCCCAACAAGAAAAGCTATAACCAAATCTATAAATTATTGAATCAAGCTGATTAAATATACTTGGGTTTTACCAACCCACAATCTTGTTAGAATCCAGTAAAGATTTTTAAGTGTTGGCTAGATAACCAACACCTGACCAATAGATTCTGATGTATATTTTTCAAATGTAGTTAACTATTTATTTATTTATTTTATTATAAAAAACGTCAATTGTATTATTGATTGTACTGTAACCCATCTCACTTAACACGATTGACTCAATACGGCAATTATAAACTACAGACCAACATCATGAAACTCCATAAGATTTTCCTTTTCTTTTTGCCTTGCAAGACGAGTAAAAGTCAAGAAATTTGGACCACCATTAATTTTCTTAGGTTATATCAATTAGGAAAGTGAGATGTTTTTAGGCACGCGGAGATAATTTTAAGCATATTGTTATTTTACCCAATGAAAATGTGACAAGTGCAAATATATGCACCTTCTTAGACAGTGGAATATAAGATTTCAATATATACACCAAAAAGTTACCAACACAAAATGTCTCTGGAGCTATCATGCACAATTAGGGGTAAGCTTGTAAAATAAATTAAATGGTTCAAATTTGATTCGTATTCGTTCAACTAAAAGTTTGATTCGAGTTCAACTCGAAATATAAACGATTCAAATATGAATAGATTTTAAAGTTCGATAAATTACTCGAATCTTTTCAAATTATAATTTTTTATTGACACTCGGATCATATTCGCTCAAAAAATTCAAATTGTTCGGACTTGATTCGAGATCGTGTTCGACTCGGTACCTAAATGAGCCCTAATCAAACTATATTTTAGACCCGATAAATACTATGAACCAAATTTGAACAACTCGATACTCAATTCGACTTGGTTCATTTATACTCTTAATTAGAAAACAAAATATTAATTTTGAGTCAGTTTTTTTCAAAAAAATTAAAAATTATGATTTCATTTGTATTTATTTGAGATTGTCATTATCTTGTCACGAGTGAAGTTTGTACTTTTTGAGCCCATATCGATCTGGTATATTCAAAAGATTTTCGTCAAGATGTTCCATATCAGAGATGTTTCATATTCGTCTGGTGTATTCAGGAGATTTTTTTTAAATATGTCCCACATCGGAGATGTCCTATATTGGTCTGGTTCATTTAAGAGATTTTATCCAAACTACTAATTCTAAAGTTTGAACTCAAAAAATCAAGAAAAGGAACAAATGTCCATGGTACTAGGTAAACCGGTCAATGAAGTCTGTGTTCCCACTTTTAATGATGTAAACAGAAGTTATTTGATTCCTCGTCATTTCCTCACACTAAACTAAAGTGGTACTATGAAATGTATTTTCCATTTCAAAATTATATCATGTACCTCTAGATGCCATCATGCCTTTGGAGAAAAATTGTTGTTTACTTTTAATCACCATTATGATAAAGCTAGAGTGTACATTTCAAAGTAATCACGCTCCTAGTAGAGATAATGATTTGAATGAATTGTTTTATACTCCCTCTGTTCCTAAAAAATTGTCGTTTAAGGTTAATTCACGTAGATTAATGAATGAAACTACTCCTTATGAAAAATACTATATTACTCTTGTTTTAATTATCTCAAATAATTATTAACTTTGTAGATTCCAAAAAGAAGTATACTACCAACCATGAGATTATGAAGAAGAAGTATTGGGAAGGGAAGAGATTTGTAAAGACATTTCAACAACCAAGAAGAGTTTTGTTTTTTTTGAGAAAATCATTAAGTAGGAGAAGTTTAAATAAGGGTAAAGTTGGAAAAAATTACTCCATCTGCATTGATAAACTCAAAACGTCAATCTTTTTGGAACAAAAATTACTTCCTAAAACGACAATCTTTTAGGAACAGAGGGAGTATTGATCCGGTTAGTATAAGTTCACTTCATGTCCAATACTGTACTGATACGTATCATTCCTCGCCACGTGTCAGCACAGTATTGGAGATGAAGTGAACTTAGCATGAAGTTCACTTCATGCTAACCGGACCCGTTTTATATATAATTAGAAAATAATTTTAGCATACCTTTCTTTGGCCAATTTATTACACACAATAATGTAAATTATTTCAAACCTTTCAAAAATTACCTAAAATATTATATGTATAATTTAATGTTCAGCGTAATTAGATGATCGATTCCTATTTAATATACACTTTCCGTTTCATATTATTTAAAACACATTGTACTCATCTCTTAAAACATGCAATAAAACTATTTAGGTATAAATCTATGCGATTTTAATAGGGTACAGATAAATACTAAAAATTATAAAAAGAAATAAATAAAAAATATAACTACGATAAATTTCATGATTATCATATGATACTATGATAGTAATATCATCCTACCGTATTATTATATTAATTACGTTTGCACAAAGTATAATTTTACTTACTAATTATTTTTGTAATTAAATATGTTGAATTCTATTCTCGAAAAAAAAATATCACCAAGGATCGAAGATAATATAAGTGAAATGTTTATCTCCGGTTACATATTTAAATTTGTAGGGAATAAACATCTACTCCAGTCTCCAAATTTTACTACAATTTTCATTTACTTAAGTCCATCTATAATAAGCATTCACTCTATTTTGTGAGTTTAGCTGAGAGAAAAAGACGAGAACAGAAAATTCAAATTAGTAGAGAAGAAAAACAGAAGTAGAGTGATAGTAGCTTTCCTTCATTGTTTGTGAATTAAGGGGAGAAAGTATATACGGAAGGAATTAAAATTTTAGTGTTTGTTATTTTAAGAGTCCTAGCACTAACACATGCATCTGTGTGTGTAAATTATATAGAATAAATAAAATTTTTATAAAATTTTAAAAATTAAATAGAAAGGTAAAAAAAATTAATATAAAAAAAATAAAATAATAACATAATTTAACTAAAATTTCTTTATGATCCTAAAGTTGATTAACTTATTATTATATAATAATTTTATTTTTTTATAAGATTCATTTAGTTACTTAATCATGCAATAAATTTTAACTTAAAACTTATATTTAAGATTTTACTTTTAAATTTATACTCTACTCTATTTAAAATATAAAAAAATATTATGAATAAAAAATAATTAATATTAAATAAATGTAATATATATATATATCACAAAATATTTTAATAATTAAACTTTAATCACTTATCTTTAACTAACTATAATATTTTTTTATAAAAAAAATGAAATAAAAAGATGGATGAAAAGTCAAACAAACTATCTATAAAAAGGGATCCAATAAAAACTTAGACGGTAGACCTCCCACACAAATCCCTTCTCTCTTCTCAGTGTTTTACTCTTTCAAGTAAAACAGCCAGCCATGGCGACGACCAGCTGCTCCGCCGATCAGTTGGCGAAGTTCTTCGGCGCCAACACCACCAACCCCACCGCCGCCGCCACCCTTATCTGCGACCAGTTCGCCGCCGTCTCCAACCGGTTCACCGATACTGGCTACGCCATCGACTCCACTTACCTCCTCTTCTCCGCCTACCTCGTCTTTTCCATGCAGCTCGGCTTCGCCATGCTCTGCGCCGGCTCCGTCCGCGCCAAAAACACCATGAACATTATGCTCACCAACGTCCTCGATGCCGCCGCCGGTGGCCTCTTCTACTACCTTTTTGGCTTCGCCTTTGCCTTCGGCGCCCCCTCAAACGCCTTTATCGGCCGCCATTTCTTCGGCCTGAAAGACGTCCCCACCTCGAGTTTCGACTACAGCAATTTCCTCTACCAATGGGCTTTCGCCATCGCCGCCGCCGGAATAACCAGCGGATCTATAGCAGAACGGACCCAATTCGTCGCCTATTTAATCTACTCCTCGTTTTTGACGGGATTCGTTTACCCGGTCGTGTCTCATTGGTTCTGGTCCGGCGATGGATGGGGCAGCCCGATAAATATGGACAACCTTTTATTCGGATCCGGGGTTATAGATTTCGCTGGATCCGGTGTCGTTCACATGGTTGGTGGAATAGCAGGATTGTACGGAGCGCTTATTGAGGGCCCCAGAATCGGACGGTTTGACCACACCGGGCGCGCGGTTGCACTGCGAGGCCACAGCGCTTCACTGGTGGTTTTGGGCACGTTTTTACTCTGGTTCGGGTGGTACGGATTCAACCCGGGTTCGTTTAACAAGATACTAATCCCGTATACTACCGGTAGTTATTACGGTCAGTGGAGCGCGGTGGGTCGGACTGCGGTGACGACGACCTTAGCCGGGTGCACGGCGGCCCTAACCACTTTATTCGGTAAGAGAATTTTATCCGGGCATTGGAATGTCACTGATGTTTGTAATGGGCTTTTGGGCGGGTTTGCCGCCATTACAGGCGGGTGCTCGGTGGTGGAGCCGTGGGCCGCGATCATATGTGGGTTCGTGGCGGCATTGGTGTTGATTGGGTTCAACAAGCTGGCCGAGAAGCTTCAGTATGATGACCCGTTGGAGGCGGCCCAGCTTCATGGCGGGTGTGGAGCTTGGGGGATTATTTTCACGGCCTTATTTGCCAAGGAGAAGTATGTGAATGAGGTGTACCCGGGGAAACCGGGTAGGCCATACGGGTTGTTCATGGGTGGTGGTGGGAAGCTATTGGCTGCTCATGTAATTCAGATTTTGGTGATTATCGGGTGGGTTAGTGCCACAATGGGTCCTTTGTTTTATGGGTTACACAAGCTAAAGCTGCTTCGGATCTCCACTGACGATGAGATGGCGGGTATGGATCTGACCCGACATGGTGGGTTTGCTTATGCTTATGATGATGAAGATGAGTCTAATAAGCTTGGAACTCAGATGAGGAGGATAGAGCCAGCTATTTCAAGTTAGAACCATTTTAATTTTTTAGCTTAAATATTAATTTCCATTTAATATTTTTAGCAGTAGTTCAGGTATTAATTAGCTTATGAAAAAAATATTGTGTATGATAATTTTTGGGTTGTTGAAATTGAAGATAATGGAAACATGGCTGTAATTTTTGGGTTTTTCTTGATCAATCATACACTGCCACGCTGAAGAGAGAGGAAGGGTATCATTTTCAGATTTGTCAATTTGGTTTGGTATTTCAATATTTTTGGGAGTGAAAGATAAATGGATTTTTATGGATTGATTTTGGAGGAGTCCTTAACACTTTGGTAGGCTCTTGAATGTTGATAAAAGAGAGACAAAAATATAAAAATGTGAATCTCCTATTGTCAAGGAGCCAGGACACTTTCTGGTGGATAGGAGAGAGAATCTTGTGATCCAAAAAAGATGGAAATAGATTTGGTAGCTAATTGCACCACCTCTATATATATATATATATATATATATATATATATATATATAGATATATCACTCCGCCCCAAATTAATTGCATTTCTAGGACTTTTTAAAGTCAAATTGACTATTTTTAAAACTAATCTTTTTACTATTTTTGCTAACATATAGGTGAAGATATTATAACCAAAAGAAAGTATATACAATTTATTACTAATTTCAATTTTTATAATTTTAGAAATATATTTATATATGCTTAATTATTAATTTTAAAAATAGTCAATTTGACTTTAAAAAGTCCTAGAAAAGCAATTAATTTGGGACGGAGGGAGTATATTATATTATAGTAGGATATACTCACCATATCACCATAACATGTACTTCCTCAATTTGAATTTCAAAACAAAATTTATCTAATTTTTATACTCCCTCCCGTCTATGAAAAAGAGTCTCATTTGTAAAATTAATGAATATTTAAAATACATATTTATTTTATATATATTTCTATAAATAATATATTGTTAATTTATATGGTATGATGATAACAAACTTAAGAATATTATGTTATTTTATATTATTATAATTAAAAAGTGAACAATTTTTATGAAATAATTTTTTTTAAAAATGATACTCTTTACGTGGACAGGGGAATTATATCGTAAATGAAATCAACATCTATCATTTAAACCATTTGATTCTTCTTATTGAGCTACATCATCATACATTTCAAAACAATATATTTTTTTTTACCATATGATAAATACGTGCATTTTTAATTAAAATTTGGTTAGTTGCTAATTGTTATTAGTTTTTTTATTGTATGTCTTTTCAAATAAGTCTAATATTTCGCATAACTGATTACATTATTGTAATCTTTTCATTGAAAAATTCGGTTGTTAATAGCAAAAATACAATAACAAATATTATTATAATTTGTTTTTTTAAAAAATAAAGAAAAGACAGGGTAATATAGAAGAGTCAGAGTGAATGGCTGGTGGCCTTGTGTGGCCTTGTGTCTCGCTCTATCCAAGAGAAAGAGAAAAAAAAAGGTAAATGGGCAGAATAAGTTTAATTAATGACAAATTAAATAGAGCTCATTTCAATTTTTTTAGAAAGGAGAATTTTTCCTTCTCTTTCTCTCCAAATTAAAACTCACAAACATGTTATTAGAAAGAAGAAAAAACCCTTCTCTTTTTTCCTAAATTAAAACTCACAAACACGCCGTTAACATACTATTTAAACTAACCCGGAATGCCTCCTAAACACTGTATAATGAACAAGCCTAAATCCATTAATGACTAATCAAACACCCAAATCAAATTAACAAAGCAATGCAATGTTACTTCTTTTTTTCTTTTCTTTTCTTTTTTTGCTATTTTTTTATTTATAAAAAAGTTGCTATGATTGATCATTATGTTGGTGAATAAGTCTCACCAATTACTCTTTCTCCATTGCCTCTTCTTCAGGAGAAAGCCCAGCAAAAACTAAGAGCCAAAAGGTGGATGCTGCAGCCACATCATGTGGCACAGATTATGCAAGAGGTAATGTTTTAATACATTCTGCTTGTCTACTTGACGTTAGAGCTTAGCCCAAAGAACAATGTTCTTTGTCGATTCTGCGGCCTAGTCCTACTCCACTTGAATTCAGTGTAAATGCATCAGGTTAGATAATACTTGGGCTCATATGGCTTGGCCCTATTAGCCCGATGTACCATCCATACTTGGGGAATTCCAAATTGCACACATTTGTTTCAAAAGAATAACTAGTTCTTTTTTCCTTTTATATTTTTGAAGCTGAAGAACAACTATTTTTTTTTACGAAGTCCTGAAAAAAAGAATAAGAAATAATTGTGGTTGATTAATTAATCGAATAATAAAAACACTAGAGTCGAGATGATACTTCCTCAAATCCTAAATTAAAACTCGAGAGCATATTACAACAAACCAAGTGATTAGCAAATGAATATTCAATTTAAGTTCATTTGTTAATAAAAAAACTTCAAATATTTTGAACTTATTGTGCAATCAATAACATATTTTTCTTGTTGTCCGAAAAATAGTTTTATTTGATATTTCGACTTTTTAATGTCTATTAAGATATACTTAGAATGCAATATATATTTTTCTTTTTTAAAAAATATATACTATTATAATTCAGTTATAAGGATACATTTCATTCTAAGGGAACCTCAAGTTTTTAATCTCGAATAATTGTCTCAAATCATATAATATTTTTATATGAATTAATTTTTTTTGTGTGTAATTCACTATGTTATAAAATAACAAAAAAAAATGAATAAAATGCATTTTGAATCTCAAAATTTTTAGAGTGATTGAGATTTGTATTTCAATGTCTAAAACGTATATATGTACACCCCAATAATCTTTTACGCTAAATAAAATGTACCTCTCAAGGTTTAAACTGATCAAAATACCCCTAAAGTTATTTTTAGCTCAACCAAATACACCTTAAAGGTTATTGCGCTAGACAAAATGCATTATCACTTTTGAACGGTTAAAACATCCATTTTTTTTTTTAAAAATACACTTGGATACATTTTAATTATTTGGGTTCAAAACTAACTAGCCTACGAGGGTTAAAACTGTATTTTAGTCCAAAAAATTTGAGAGCGAGGGAGAATTCTATCATTTGCAGTTCAGTCGACAAAATTATACTCCCTATAAAAGCCCAAAGGAAAGGGAAATAAATGGTTCAAAAGCCCGTCCTCCACTGGATAGTGATAAGGAAGCAGAAATGAAAAAGAACTAGCAATTCAATGGAACTACTTGGTTTCTCTGCTTCTGCCAAAGTTTCGCCATCTTTCCATACCTCCAGCGCTCACAGAAACCCTAATTTCTTTTGCAAGGTACTCATTTGATCTCCTTCTTCTTCTTCTGTAGCGAAAATTCACCGGTAGCCAATATTGTTTATGTGTGTATGTGTGTGTATTGAAATGAAATTCAATTAACATATCTAAATTGAACACAATCTATGCAGGTGCTGCCATGGAATTCTTTGCTCGTTAGCTCTGTAGAAACTCGATTATGGAATTCTTTATCATGTGTTCGGATAAATGCCAATGACAAACGTAATAGATTCTTTCTTCAGTCAATAAGGAGGCTGAGTAATATACATTCATCACAACTTGATTTTTTCTTCATAAGGAATGAAGGGTATCTTCCCAAATTGAGAAGATTTACTGTCAAGCTAAAGAAAGTTGTAAAATGTTCTGTAAATTTTAAAGATAGTTTCCCTGTTATCTTCTTTCGGCTAGTTGTTGGAGTTATGCTGTTTATGGCAGTTACTGTCCCTGTTACCAAATCTCCTTCCTGTAAGTTCTTATTGTTTTTTTCGTCAATGAAACTTAATGCCCCCAAATATATTACATACCAAATGCTATCATTTGTGTAGGGGCTCTTACCGAGGAGAATCTTCTCTTCTTGGAGGCATGGAGAACAATTGACCGCACATATGTTGACAAAACCTTTAATGGGCAAAGTTGGTTTAGGTACAGAGAAAATGCACTTCGCAATGAACCAATGAACACTCGAGAAGAGACATGTATGCCTTATTTTCCTCTTTGTAGTAGTTTTTATGTTCATGCTTTAATTAAGTTCTAGCATTTTGGCGGACTATGGGAAGTTAGGCGCTGGGTATGTGCAGTAATGTATGTTTGCATGCTTGGGGGAATTTCCTTTTGTTGGTAACCTCCAAATTAGGGCTGCAAACACAAAATTACTATAATTCTTTGTTAGGAGTTAGGACGATAAGAAATAAAATGCATAAGAGAAGTAAAGAAAGATAAATCCTGTTAATGGGAACACAAATCCAGCTATTTAGAAAATTAAATATGAACTATACCACAAGAATCAAGACCTTGGCTTTCCTTAAAATTTAATACCTTTGCCTTGCTCTTTTCAACATTTAAAAAAAGCTTAAAGCAAGCAATCATTAATAGCCTAGGGATATGTTTTCATCTGTTGGTATCTGGTAGGTTTTATATGTTCTTCCATCATATTTGCTTGAACCTAGGTATTATCCTCAAGAGTCATGAATAATTAACAAATTTTTTTTTTTTGAAAGGTTGAATCTTTTTTAGTTGCTCAATCAATATGACAAGTGGTTCTTAGTAGATTTCTTAGATGCTAATTTTTCCAGTCTGAAAGCTTTCATCATCTGTATCTGTTGTGCTGCAATGTAAAAGTGTGTCTAGATTAGCTTAATCGAATAAAAAAAAACCACTTCTTACATAGTCAGGATTCAGCTGAATTGAAATACAAGTAATACAAGCACAATATTTTGATCAATAGCAGAAATGTGCTGCATCTTGAAATTGTAACTTTTAAATCTGTCTCAGGGTTCTATTGACTCTAGGTGAACTGCTTTTTGCGGGTTTAACTATGTTAGCTGTCTAAAATTTTATTTATATGTTCTACATTTAGATGTGGCAATAAGGAAGATGCTTGCTACTCTGGATGACCCTTTTACTAGGTTCTTGGAGCCCGAAAAGTTTAAGAGTCTGCGGGTAAGGGGCTGTTTCTTGACATCTTTTATTTATTTTTATTTTTAAATATTAGGCCTGAATTTGATACTAGCTTATACATGTTTGTTGAAGTATATCCCCTATGGAATGTAGTTGTTTCAGTTTGTTCCAGATATTGTTGCTAAAATCTGTATATGTTATTTGAAGGCAGTCTGGAACACAAGGTGCTCTTACAGGAGTAGGGATTTCAATTGGTTATCCAACAGGAAATGATGGATCACCTCCTGGGTTGGTCGTTATTTCATCTACTCCAGGAGGTCCTGCAAATAGGGCTGGAGTTTCATCTGGTGATGTAATCCTGGCAATTGACAATATTAGTACAGAAACCATGGGCATATATGATGCAGCAGAGCGCTTGCAGTAAATTTTCTTTTATGCAAACATCATTTTATCCCCTCTTAGCTTCTTGTTCCCTTAAATATTATATGTGCTTAGCTAATTAGACACAATATCTCTTTGGCAAAAACAGCAAACGTGGAGGGAAGGAGCACTATATTTTTTACTTATTACCTTATCATGTATATGTCCGTGTTTGTATATTTTAATCGTGATTGTTCCTGGAGAAGCCATCTAGATCTTGAAATTTCCATTTTTTTTCCTTGAGCACTATCTCGGGTATGATTCTAACTCAAAAATGAAGTCTGAATATTTGAAAGTAAAATGCAGGGGCACTGAAGGAAGTGCAGTAGAACTAACAATCCGTAGTGGACCTGAGATGAGGCACTTATCTTTGAGGTACGTCAATTTTTCTCTCTTGTAAAATTAACTACAATTGTCATCTCTACGTAGACTTGGAAATGTAAGCAATAGTTGATTTGTTGATTTTGCATTAGTTTAGTTGAGCCCTGAATACAAGTTCTGGACTTTATAAGCTTTAAGCATTTAAGCTATGCCACCTTATATTGTACTTGGGCAAATATGTTGCACCAGGAAGTTTTCTGTGATGTGTTTGTTCCATGTTGTCATTTGACTTCTGATGGTCTTTATGTTATGTCTATGCATGTGCTCTCATATGCTTTCTTTTATTTAGTTAACTTATTTATCATATTCAAAATATTAAAAATAACAACTGCTGCTTTCCAGGCGTGAGAAGGTTTCTTTAAATCCAGTGAAGTCGAGAATCTGTGAGACACGTGGTATGGGGAAAGATGCCCCCAAGATTGGATATATCAAACTAGCGTCCTTCAACCAAAATGCTTCTGGTATGGTACAACAACTTCTTATGAGTTATCTTTGGGATATATTTATACCTCTACTCGATATAATAACATGGCTTGGTAATACTTTTCATAAAGCATATTTTCCATTTCTATATGCACGAATGATTAAATTATCATTCAATGTTGACTAAACGATTTTTTATTCCGTTTCCCTATTGTTCTTATCTATTGAGGGTTATTGTTTATGTACAAATATATATATTTGTTGCCATTCAACATATTCTTTCAATATGTAAACCTCAAGTGTATTGGGTCAAGGTTGCATTTGACACATTCTTGGGGTCCTAGTTAATCATAAGTTAAATGGTATAATTTCCCTATATGGGTGAAAATTGAAATAGTACAAAAACTACCATGCAAATTAGATGACATAATAAATCCGGAATTTTGTTTTAATCATTGAACTGCAATTTCATTCATTGCATACTTTGTCCATCATGCTTTCTTGATTCTATTTGTTTTTTGACTTCCACAAATATCTCTTACTATTTCATATTCCTCAGTTCTATGTCAAGTACTCAAGTGGCACAATCCAACTTTAAAAAAAAATATCGTTTATGTGATCTCAATGTCTCATACAAGTCTTTTGGGAGTTTGATGCACTTATAGCTTGCTATGGACTATGGTGCTCAATTGTTGTAGACTTCCATACCCTAGTTAATACAATTCTCATGTGGTATTATCTTTAGTTTCAAGCCAATTTCTTGTTCTGTTATACGCTCTATTCAGGCGCTGTCAAGGAAGCGATTGATGATTTAAGGAGAAATAATGTTAGTGCCTTCATCTTGGACCTTCGAGATAATAGGTGATATGCTCTCAACATGCTTCATTCTACAATTTTCTTTGGCATACTTTCTGAAACGATAAATTTGGTGCAGTGGTGGTCTATTTCCCGAAGGAATTGAAATTGCCAAAATTTGGTAAGCTTTATATGAGGTTACATACCATTTGTATATTGAGTTTAGTCTTTCTGCTTTTATTCAATCAACAATGCCGGTGGTACTTTACTTTGTGACCCTATTAAAGAATGAATCCCGGCTTTGTCACTACTGGCTAATGAAATTTCAGTTTATAAGTTCTCATGCTACCTATTGTAAACCAGGTTGGATAAGGGAGTGATTGTGTATATATGTGATAGTCGTGGTGTTCGAGATATATACGACACAGATGGAAGCAATGCAATAGCAGCTTCAGAACCTCTGGTTGTGCTGGTATGTCAACTTAATATCAACAATTACACACTTGTTGAAGGAAAGCATATTGTTAACCACTAATTAGTGCAGTGGAAGGAAAGATCCTTTACACTTTCATGAGTAAGTTGATAAAGATGTGTTCTCAACAGATGCAGTTATTCACTAGCACTCCTTTCTGGAGGCATCTTCATTTTTGAAAAACTCTGAAATTCTACATGAATCTGGAACAGTCCACCACAATTATTTCTTTGTTACCCATAGCTTGCTGTTTTTAACCGTCTTATTTTCTATTTAGTGACTATTAACATTACAATGCCTTCCTTTATTACAATGCCTATGAATCTCATATGTCTAATTGGATTCTCTTGGTTTACGTGAATCAATGTATCATACTATCATTCACTATGTGGTAGCATTTGCCTCATTTGAAGCTGCTTTGAAATTGATACCTATGTTGCAGTACTTGTACTTTTTCCTTATTTGACTTCATACAGTAATTTTTGGTAAATATTACCTACATGTCATCTAAGTGCTTTTGTTAGTTGAGTAAAGGAGTTTCATGTGAGAAATGAACTTCAGTTGTTACTCTCTCTATATACTTCGTGTTTATTTATGAACAGATGTCAATATTTATCTTAATGCTTTTGTTAGGTGAACAAAGGTACTGCAAGTGCGAGTGAAATCTTAGCCGGTGCATTGAAAGACAATAAACGTGCAGTGCTGCTAGGAGAACCAACGTTTGGGAAAGGGTAATTCCTTTTGTTTGCTTCCATTGTATGAGTAATCTTGTCATAGAATCCCTACAATGAACTTTCCTGGTTTACAGGAAAATCCAATCAGTATTTGAGCTATCAGATGGTTCTGGCATGGCTGTTACAGTTGCTCGCTATGAGACACCTGCCCACACTGATATTAACAAGGTATCTCCATCTTTCTGAGGGTACGTTTTCTGGTGTTTTTGTTGGATTGTGTAACTTCCTCTGGTTTCTCTCTCTTATTCAGGTTGGCATAATTCCAGACCATCCTCTACCAGCATCATTTCCCAAGGACGATGAGAGTTTTTGTGGCTGCCTCCAGGACCCTGCATCTGGCTGCTATCTCAACAGAGTCGGATTATTTTCAAGATGATATAGACTTCAACAAAAATGCGATTCAACATCTTTTGTGTTTCCCTATTCTCATTTTCCTGGTGCAAGTAAAAAAGCACCGACAAAGTCCATGTATTGTTCTTGGGAACACAGTAAAGTTTCCAACATTCCTTGTTAATCATAATTTTTATCCCGCAGTATATTTGTGAGAGTTGGAACTTTCGGACAACATTTGAAGCATTAGCACAATGAAGTTTGATGCAACTGTAAAAGGGTCAGATTGATCCATTAGTTATGTTCATTTTAAAAACACAGTGGCACCTTGAATACAATGCCAATTTTTTTCACAAGATGTATATGTTGAAAATGTGATGGTTCTCCAGACTCCAGAGGGGAGCAAAGCTGGAATTGACAGTATGCAATGTCAAGCAATGGAAAAAGGTACACAAAATCAAGCATAAACTTGTTGAAAAAATCTACTACTCTCTTCCATCCCTATCTCATCATAAATTTATTCTTCCCTATTCAAATAAATGGCATATGATATATATATATATATATATATATATAATCATTTATCAAAGCGAACCCTAGAATTTACAAGTGTGGTTCAAAAGTCTACTTGCAGTGAGAGAACTACAGTACCAAAGATATATCAAAGTTATTGTTATATTAGGAAGATTTTCTCAACAAGAGCTTTGTAAATGATGAGATTTCTATTGAAGGAATTTTAAAGCAGGAGGATTTACAAATTCAAATACATTATAAATGCCCCATCCAAAGTTCCAAACACACTTGAAGGAACTCTAGAATATTTCACTTGTGAAATGAATTCTTTCCACCAGGTTGATGAGATATTCTGCAATTCATAGAGCAAAATTTTGATATATGAAAAATATCTTACCTGGAAAAACAAACAATTAAAAATAAACATAACGACTTCATCTGATCTGTGCGCTTAAAATGTATCAATTTCTCAATTTGCACGAAACTTAGCTTCCAAAATCCATTTTAGGATACAACATATTCTTGAAAATTATACAGTAGTATACATACAACTACACGCTTTAATATGACCTTTCAAATTGCAACTCCAAAAATAAACAAGAAGATGGGAATAACACTGAGTTAGAAACGTGCTTCAGAGTGTGAAAAGGCCAAGGCTGTGAAGAAGATGCATAATACCCTTATTCGACAACTTGGTCTTCAGGGATAAATATTGATGCAGAAACAATCGCCGTTTAATTTGAGGGATCATCGAAACTGTAATGACTTGTCCAGCACTTGCAACCAATGCCAAATTAACTCATATTCTCCAAGCTCAAAGAATTGCTGGCAATAATAAGCATCTCCGTGTAAGGAATATATATAATCCCGGTATATTTGTGTAACAAGGAATTCAATCTATTTGTAACAGGGCAAGACGCGCCCCAAATTCAAGCATCCCCGGAATTCTTAAAAAAATTTAGTCCAAGAGCCCAAGAATGGGAAAACAGCAATCAGCAATCTCAACAGTAACGGCATCTCACTTACTCTCCCTCTCCTACTCAACTTGCTCCTTTGTGGCCCATCTGCATTTTGAGCAGATTTCCTTGCAGATCCCTTATTGAATTTAGTTCGTCTATCCAGTTCATCCCATCCGCCAAAGCTGGGTGAGTCTTGGCTATCCTTCTCACCTCGAACATTATCCCCAGCTACCCATGTTTGATACCCCATTGTTCCCTTTCTGGTCCCTTCGCTTTTTGCTTCTTCTTCCTCCTCTAATTTCACATTTCTTGAATAGCGCACCTGCGGTTTCGGCTTAGTTCTGGCCTTGCGCTTTGGTTTGCTTGATTTCCTTCCAGAAATCTTCTGAAAAACCAGTGAAAGAGCCGATTGCCCAAGAGGAATTGCTAATGCCAGAAGGAAAGCTTTGGGACCTGAAGTTAGCAGCAATGATGAGATTATTGCTGGAAGCATCCAACCGAAAGATCTGAATACCTGCAATGGTAAAAAAGAAAATACTAGGAAATTTAAGATTTATAATGTAGCGAATCCTTTACCAAACTAAACCTGAAACAATTATTTTGGCGAACTTAATCTTGTATAAGATTTGTGGAGCCTGACTATATGAATTAAAGGTTGCTGCTTATCGAGTGGCCAATAAGCCTACTATTACATGCCACTAGTGATTGTAATGACTAATGCTAGGGATGGAGAAGATTGACTTGGATGGAAATAATAAAGAAGAATATGATGTGGGTTAGTTGAAAAGAAATTGTCCTGGACTTAGCAGAATGATGATATAGGATTCATATAGCCTCGGTCCATGGTAATAGAGACAATCACACAAAGATCTATTAAGTGTAGTTAGTTGAGTTTTGGGTAGTACTTGGTCCAACCCTTCGCCCCGTGTTAATGGGAAACTAATGGAGGAGAATACGTTTTTTTTACTCGACAGAAACCTTTTGATGTAACTAATTATTCTTCAGAATGACCTCTCTCTCTCTCTCTCTCTATATATATATATATAGGGAGAACATAGTTGTGGCAACCACAACTAACATGCCCGTGACAAACAATAAACTAAGGGGAATTTTGTCAATTCCCTTATTTCATTCATGGGACTTTTGCCATATAACCATTTCATTTAATCACCACCACACTTTTCCCATATATGTCATATAAACAATACACTTTCAAAAGTTCTCTTGATTGATTGCTCCCTCTAAAAAGAATTTATGTTAATGATAGAGACTGAAGTATCAGATAAAAACAAGAATAAATCTCACAGCATAATTTTAGAGGACTATTCAGATAGTAGAAGGAAAGAGTGAACCAGGTCTCTAAAATTTATAAGTTCTCCTCTCATCCAATTTAAAAGGTCCGATGTCTAAAGCTATCTCCAATCCTACCCCCCCCCCCCCCAACCCCACACAACACAAACAAAAAAAAAACTGTCAACATTTATGATTCAATGTATATGATTAGGAATAAATAGGTTTGCTGGGAATTAGGCATATTGCATAAGCGACAAATATATGAGTCACATCCATTTCTATTTCACTTGGAACTTTCGAAAGTACATATTGCTTTAAAGTGAAAAGAAATATATACCTAATAGTCTAATACCCTTCAAACGCGAATTAAACACATATGAAATGCTATCCGAACAATGCCCAAGTGCCGATCGATTACTAGCTTCTAAATTCATCTCTTACCAAACATGGTCTCATCTCAATAAATAATAAACAAATATGCTTCCATGAACAATTGTCATTTAATGCACCAAATATAAGCAAATTAGATTGTTTTCCAAGCAAATGTAACCTAAAAAGGGTAATAAGGAACCAACACTTGCCAAAGTAATTCACATCAGGAAAAGGGGGAAATAAGGATGTTCTAATATCATAATCGTCACTACTAAACTTGCAAAAGAGAACTTTTAAACTTCTACCATCTCATTTCATTAGTAATAATATTCATCCCAAAAATGAGTAAATCACTCTACCAAGTAGTTCAAGAAAAAAGCTCATCATGTTAACTAAAAAAAGGGATAGCTGCATAAGCATAATAAATCATACAATGATTCCCAATGCAAGCAATTCTCAGTAACTTACAACATAACATTCACACACATTCAACATCTAAAGCTACCTATACCCATTTTCAACATACAAGTCCTTAATTACTCGTTTAAATAACAAATATTAGTTGAATTTACTACAGTAAGAAACCCATTTAACTACTAAGTTACACCTAAAATTCCAAAATAATAAGAACCTAAAACAAATAAAACCAAACAAAAACTAACCCAGAAGCCAAAACACAGCTAATTACTTAAACTTCCCATTTTTTTTCAAAAAGAAAGAAAAAATTACCGGAAATATCCAAGCACCTTCAATAAATTCCTCCAAAACCCCAAGCCAGTCATCATCATCATCATCATCATCATCATCTTCATCGTCGTTTTGGGGGTTGAAATTGAAGTTTTGGGCTCGGAAAGTCTCGGCGTTGGAGTCCCATCGGCGGTAACTGGCGTGAACCCGTCGAAGCAAATGAAACGGCGAGTCATTTGGATTTGGGTTTGAAGAGAGAGAAAAACTACTAGCAGTAGTTTTTGAACATTGCTGATGAAGAGGAAGGGGAAGAATTAGAAGAGTGGTCGGAGTATTAATCCTCAGTTGCCGTTGCACAATCTGGAGTTTTAATTCCATTTGCCGATTGCCACGTTTCCACATTATCTTCTCTCTCCTCCTTATAAAGTACCGCTAAACTTCACTGATAACAAAAATATATGGCTTTTTGCAGTTTAATCCTTTCAGAATGTTTACTATTGTGTACTAAACCCCCCTCAAGTCCTTATTTCGCGAATTTAATCCTTACAATCTACTCTCACTAACATTATTGATAAATTAGCCTTAGGGATAGGGTATAAATGAACCGAGTCAAGTCGAATATTGAATTGTTCAAATTTAGTTCATAAAATTTATCGAGTTTGAAATAAGATGATTGAGATTCGTTTAGCTATCGAGTCGAGTCCAATCTCGAATCAAGCTTGAATAGTTTGAACTATTCGAGCAAATATAATTCAAGTATCAACAGAAAATTATAATTAAAAAAGGCTCGAGTAATTTATCGAACTTTAAAATTTGTTCATATTTGAATCGTTTATATTTTGAGTCGAGCTTGAATCAAATTTTTAGTCGAGCGAATACGAATCAAGTCCGAACCGTTTAGTTCATTTTACAACTTTAATTGGCCCAATATATTGGCTTTGATTTAAAAATTATGAAAACTTAATTAGTGGTTTTATATGTAAAGATAAATTTATGTTCATATTAAATATTGATGTACGTAAATACACAAGATATGATAGTGTGACAGTTCGGTTGGGGTATCATGTAGCTATATATGGAACGAAAACCAATGGTCCTTAATAGAGGATCCTCAGCTAGCGATCATCAGGTGGGTTGGAAATTTATTTGGAAGCTGAAAATCCCTCCAAAAACTAAGTTATTCCTTTGGCGAGCTTGTAAAGGAATTATTCCGGTTAAGAAAAATATAAATAGCTGAGGTGTGGAAAATGAGACTTCTTGTTCTCGTTGTGGTTGGAAAAGTGAGACAGTAATCCATGCTTTACTTCTTTGTCCGACGGCCATTGCTATATGGCCAGTTTTGTAGCCCTTTGGGATTAGGATGTGATGGTTTTCTTGGCACTTTTTTTCTGAATGGATAATGAATCTCGCTAGCTCATTGGATATGGATCAACTGGGCTGGTGGCTATAATAGCAGCTACTATTTGAGAACAACGGAATGCAGTGGTTCATGGTAAGCAAGTTCCTTTTCCTCATGTATTAGTTGCTCGCTCAAAATATAATTAAGGAAGCTTTCGGATTTTTTAGAGGCTCGAAATCGATCTCTTATGTCAACCAAGGGAGGATTTGCTGGTTTTATTACTAAGTGGATGAAACCCCCACTATGTGTTTTTAAGTTGAATTCAGATGCTTCAGTTAAAGGTAACAGATTTATTGAAATTGGCTTTGTCATTCAAGATCATAGGGGAAAAGTGGTTGGGGCTGAATTGGATAGAGTGGTAGGCAATGTTGATATAGATTGTGCAGAGGCAATCACATTAAGAAAAGCAATGGAATTTGGTCATTCGTTTGGATGCCGCAGAATTATGGTGGAGGGTGGCAGTAGTAGGGGTGTTCAACCGGTAAAAACCGGGCCGGCCCGGACCGGTACCGTACCGAACCGGTACCGAAAAAAAACAAAACTCCGTACCGAAACCGGTACCGGGTGGACCGGTTCGGTACCCGTTCGGTACCAGTTTTTACCGGTTATACCGAATATTATTATTATTATTATTATTTTATTATTTTTATTATTATTTTATTATTATTATTATTATTTTTATTATTATTAGTATTATTTTTAGTATTATTTTTATTATTTTTAGTATTATTTTTATTATTAATAATTTAAAAATAATAAAAAAATAGAGAACCGGTATAATACCGAACCCCAAACTCATGAACCGGAACCGAAACCGATTGAACCGGTATACCGAACCGGTACCGAACCGGTCGTTTTTGTACCGAACCGACCGGTTCGGACCGGTTCGGAATACAGGAAAAACCGGTTGAATCGAAAAAAATGAGCACCCCTAGGCAGTAGTAATGTTAGTATGAGACTCTTGAATCCGAAGTTGGACCTTTCTTATTTGGATTTATTGCTTGAAGAATGTCAGAATTTGAAAGAAAATTTCGATGAGCTCTTGTTCCTAAACAAGAGAACACGGTAGCTCACGGTTTAGCTGCTTATTCGTTCGAGTGTTCTTCCTTTGGTCGTAAAGGATGAAACTAATTAATAAATTCGCTCAATCTTTTGACTGTTTCAAAAAAAAGATATGATAGTGTAAAGAAGGAAAATATACTACAATTTTATTTTATCGCTTATAATTGCACGTTAGTCGCAATTCATACTCGACATTTAATTATTTTTTAAATTTAAATTTAAATTCCTGAAATACTTCTAATGCATGCCCTCGACATGTACTAGACTGATGTTTTAATTATTCACCCAATTGGGCCATATTTCAACTCAAAGCAACATCAATGCTAGATTCATGAAATTAGGCTGAGATAGAGTGTAAATTGAATAATTGATGTGACAAAGTGCAAATTAAGACGGATAATATATGTAATATTTAGTTATTTTTGTGTTTCGATTAGCACTATATTTGTGAGTTATAAAGAGAACAAAAAAGAGTACCAAGGAAAGGAAAAAATTATTTGTCTAATTGTCTTAGAGGAACTGAAAAATGCTTAAAAGTTAATTTGGTCATTTTTCAATCCAAGTTTTAATTGAGCAAGTCGTGCTTTGGGAAAAAAAGTACTTCAAGTTTCACTTTTGGATTGTCTGCGCATTTTGTCTAACATAAGTAAATTTTTATTAAAAATAGTTGTTGAAAAATATATATATATATATATATATATATGTTTTAAGAAAATATTAATTTTTGTTAAGTTAGTGACTTTTCATTGAAATCGCCTAAATAACATCAATTTTGATAATTAAATACTTAAATACATGACATTAACACTTTCGGATCGGGATATTACTTAAAGGATATATAGTAACTGCCAATAACATAAAAAATAAAAAATAAAATAAAATTCATAGGATCTTTAACCGCCACAGAGGTTCCTACGTTAGATTTATAAAATCATTATATATATATATATATAGCAAAGATATTAGTAGAGAGAGCGAAAGAGAGAGAGACGAAGATGAAACTGAGGCCGATGGCACTAGACGACTTATTCTATGACGATGAACTTGAAGTAGATGATGAGCAGGAGCAGCAGAAGCAGAAGGGATCAACATTAATGGAGGCGATGGATGTTGACGAACTCGAAGCTTTCAAGATCTTTGGAAAGGGCGGTTTCTCTCTCTTCAACCCCAAGCGCCTCGCCGACGCTAATTTCTTCAACGCCTTTGAGGACGATTTTGATGATGCCGACATCAACTGATTATGCAAACTCTAACCTATCCATTCAAATTTTTTGCTTAGGTTTAATTGGCTTTTGGATTTAATTTGGTTGAATATTCATAATTATTAATGCATTGTTTGTTTGGATTTTGGTAGTTAACTTTGATGGGTCGGCTTTGATTATATATTTGTGGTGTATTAATTAGGTTTCAGCCCCGATTCCAAACATTGCGTTCAGGAGTTCATTAAATTATTTGCAAGTTAATTAAAAAAATTTTGTGTGCGGATCAACCCTACTCTCAAATGTTGTTTTTTAAGCTAATTAAATTGTTTGTCATAGTAATGTACTTATTTTGGTTGTTGAAAATCTGCAACTTTATTATGATATATTCTGAATTACATATTTATTTGTAAATTTTAAAAAAAAATAATAAAAGAATAGGAAGTCTACGTAAACAAGGACTTGTGTGTGAATTGCGAGAGAAATATGATTACTCCTTTTAATACTAAACAAAATAGAGTAAAGTAATAGGACACTAAATCGCTTAATATGTGTATTGCATTTAAACTCTAATCTTAAACGTTACGTTTATATTCAACTTCAAATGTCATGAGTTAATTAAATTATTAATAAACGAAAATATTTTTAAATGTGTTGAAACTTCCAAACACAATTAAGGTAGCCAACCATACATTATATATAGTGATGTACTTATTTTCGTTGTTGAAAAAATCTGGAATTTCAAGATGATCTTGAAATTCCTCCCTCTGGCTGATTGATTTAGAATACAAGTATTCTTGTAAATAAGTATGATACTCCTATAACTATATAATA
This sequence comes from Aralia elata, assembly GCA_034770075.1. Taxonomy (NCBI): domain Eukaryota; kingdom Viridiplantae; phylum Streptophyta; class Magnoliopsida; order Apiales; family Araliaceae; genus Aralia; species Aralia elata. The sequence continues at coordinate 13,011,578 of CM068384.1, forward strand.
TATTTTTTCTCTAGTCACATGCATAATTCCAACTAAAATATTAATTAATATCCTTATTGAATATGAGATAGATAGAATCCTTATTGAATACGAGAAAGAGAGATCGATCTATTATATTAACTACTTATAGTACTGTTCTCATTTGCATAATAATAATAATAATAATAATAATAATAATAATAATAATCCTATAAAAAATTCATTTTTCATTGATTTTTGTTTAAACTGATAAACTTAATGAAAGAATAGAACACCATGTTCTTTTTCTGTACGTATACTTTTCTTTCTCTCGTGTTTCTCAATCACCACATGCAAAAAATATAATGCATGCGTTTATATAGGCTTTTAGGCTGGTGACAAAATTTTAAAAGGCATTAACTTCTCATTCTCACAAAATATTTTAGCCTTTAATTATTACATACTATATATGTGACTGACTAATTCATGTAACTTGCAAACTATATATGCAATCTTTCATTTGCAACCTTGGCATAGGAAAAACTTTATTTCAGATTTAGTTTACATTTTTTGCAAGTATTGATGGGTTAATGTAGTCATAAAAGTCAAATGTCCAATTATTATGGGACAAAAGGGAGTAAAATATACTCTATCCGTTCCTTTTTATTTTTTATTTTAGAAAAAAATATAAAGATTAAGAAATGTAATTAGTGTTTTGTCTGATTGATCAAAATAGTTATAAAATCTATTCTTTTAAAATTCATTGAAAAATATGAAAGAGAAACAAATTGGTATTTAATATAAGAATAATATGAAAAATTAAATCATTAATATTTTCTTAAAATCTACAAACAACAAATAAAAAGGAACAAATTTCACTCTCTTGAACGACAAGTAAAAAAGAACGGGAGGGAGTACATCAAAACTTCAATGCTTTACTATTAAGTTGTCTTAATTTGGTGTCTTCAAGTATTACATCCCTTTTCTTCAATTTTTCTCAAATAAATCAAATCAATTACCTATTGAGATTGAAAATATTATAAATAATGCGAATATTCCACCCTCAAAAATTTTCTTTTAACGCATAACATCCACTCCGAATTTAGAGGGTGTACTTCCTTGTAATTACTCCATGCATATCAAAGTTTCAGATGTATTCTTACTATTACTTAAAAATTTAATAGCGACAGATTGATGCTAAAATGATACTAATAAATAAATGATAAATTAAGAATATTATGTATTTTATAGTTCTAAAATAAAAATATATCTCTTTACTCACTAATTTTCAAACAGAATAAATACTCCCTTCGTCCCAAATTGACTGCTTAGTTTTGACTTTTTTTAGTCAAATTAACTATTTTTAAAATTAATAATTAAGCATATATAAATAGATTTTTTAACATTATAAAAATTGGTATTAGTAGTAAATTGTATATACTTTCTTTTGGTTATAATCTCTTCACTTATATTTTGACAAAAATGGTATAAAAATTAGTTTTAAAAATAGTCAATATGACTTTAAAAAGTCAAAACTAAGCAATTAATTTGGGACGAAGGGAGTAATTAAGAAGATGATACTTGACCAAGAGTAATCACTCCCTCCATTTCAAATTATATAATTATTATTAACGTTTAAAAAAGTCAATCTGATACATTTTCAAACTAAAAATTGAAATTACTCATTAAAAATTATAAAACAATAAAACTTACAATATTTTTTAAATAGTTTACGATATTCATCATTGTATTAATTAGAATTAAAAAAATCTATATTAATTTTGAGAGTTTAAAACTTTTTTAACGTGACTTTAAAAAGTCAACGATGATCAAATAATATAAAAAGGAGGGAATATAATACTTGGCCATTGCAATGGCTAGCAACTTGTGTGAGAAGCTACAAAGGATCATTCTCAAATTTTGCCATCACCAAGAAATGCTAGATCAAAGCCCACTGCCAAACTATACATGGAAATCAAATGCTTAGCATCCCTAGTGTGTCATTTTCCCTCAAGCCACTCATGTGATCAGTAAACACACAACATCCCATATCCCTCTATGATCATGACACCAATCTTGAATTGTAACCAAATCGACATGAAAATAAGAAAAAAAGCTGCAACTCTTACTTGTAACCAAATGAAGAATTGCCATAATAATCACTTTTCTAAATTACAACAGCTTTCCATTTTTCCTTTTAAACACAGATATATTCTAGTGTTAAAATTCAATATCTAATATACAAACCACAATGTCTCACAACCAAGACCTCCTCTTAAGTATAGAGGAATATGCCCGTCTATAAGAAGCTTGTCACAAAAAAAGAGAGAGAAAAAAAGGAAAAAAGAAAAAAGGCAAAAAAGATGAAGCATCTGTCTCAATTGTGAACTAAAGCAGTTTTTTTTTTTTTGGGTAGGCATAGCCCTTTAAGCTGAAAATGAGACAGAGACAACTCCGACAGGTACTTGGCTCCTCTGCCTCATGCTGGCCCATCTATTTTACAAGTTAGCTTCACATTCTTGCTGCGAATCTGAAGGAGTATACAGTAAATCAAATCTACAAACGATTACAAGCCTGTAACTTACCCCCAAAAGTGCACGCATACAAGACCATTAACAAGAGCATCAGTATGGTGGGGTTTACTATTTTATGGACAAAGTATCAAGTAATACAGCTGTCAGCAAAGATAAATCCTCCCCTCAATGCGCCGTACTCACACCCTGGAACATAACAACAAATGATCAACAGGCGATCAAATGATAATTTTTCAGAGATTCATAAATTTGATTTAAAATAAGTAATTTAAACTATGAAAGTGTTGTTTCAGCTAAAGCAATGCAACAATGGGGATTACTTTAGACATCGTTGTTTACCTCAAGCATGTTTTCATCGGACAAACCGGTTCCTGTGTAATTCAAGCCATGAGAAGTATTATATTGGAAGATCCTGAGCTTTCCTTCCTGTTTTTTTTTTAAAATATATATCATCAACAATTAGCTTCAGGAAACCGGATATAAAACTATATAACAAATCTGAGTAGATCACCTTGGTTCCATAAACTAGGCCACCACCAATAGAAGGATGAAAGCAAGCTACATTGACCTCATCCTCTGCACTAGGAAGTACTCTCACGAGTTCCATATCAGACACTCTATAGACCTGAATGAGGAAAACCAACTTTGAATGGTCAATTCAATAAAATGCAAGTACAGTCAAATGGGATTCATCTTCAGGTAGTCATGCCTTACGCAACTCTATCTTTTGCTAAGTGTAAAGTTAAAAAAGTTAGCATGCATAAGAATATAGTCGCTAAGATTTTTCCATAAGATATAAACTGCTTATAAGATTATCGATCTATATGCCTTATGAACTCGCCATTAATATTTGAGCAGTATTCTAGGTTCAAATTCATATTTCAAGAGTCCAGAGTAAGCATACCTTAGTGGAAACTAAAGAAAAAGAAAAACTTCTACTTGCTAAGGTTCTAATAACAAGCAGGCTAAAAGCTTAAATATGATGATGATAGAAGCATGAAGTAGTACCTCCAGAATGGTGTAAACAGGTACCGTTGTCTCTCCATCAATGACAACGCTCTTAAGAAGTGAACTATGGCGACGACCATAAGCAAGTAACAGGTGCTCTGATGTAGGCGAGAACTGCAACCACAAACATACAAGTTCAGTAACTTTTCATTAATTTGCTTTCTCTGTGTTTTATATAAAGCACCTTCGGATTACTCAATTACAATAAAATCTCAACAATATTTGTGATTTGTGACAAAATAAAATCTATAAAATAAATGTAAAGATCTTTAATTCTGTATCAACGTTGCAGGCATTGCATGATTGCATCTCACTTTACCCAATTTATAGCATAATACTTGTAATATTCAGTTCACTACACACAAGCAATTACAAAAGAACATATGTAGCTTAAACTAAACTGTACTTGCAGCTTGAATAGAGAAGAGGAGAAACAAAAAATAAAATAAAAAATTGACTCTTGCAATATAAATCTTCTTAGTTGATGCTGTTTAAATTTCAGACCTCACTAACAAGAGATCTCAACAGAACAAGAGCATGAAAGAGCCTAACGTATCAACCATGGCATGGCAGTTGTAATCAGTATGTGGGCCTAGTCTCTCGCCATAGAGCATAGAAAACATCAGAAAAGTCCATGAAGGTACCTAAATAAAGGTTTTTCTATTCACTGAGCCGTCTAACCCTAAGAGTACACATACAAAGAAAAGAAGGGCAAAGGGGGAAATAATGTTCATTGATCAGTGTCAGTATCGCAGCTACAAGTTACATTTCCAATGCATACCTATGTTAAATTAATATAAAGCAGTCATATACATAATTTCCATCCAGAAACTGACCTGAATTGAAGTTAAACAATGAGCAGCTCTGATTGCCCGCGAGGCAAGCACCAAACCAAATCTAAGTGAATAGAAAAGTGAATCAGATTAGTGAAGCTGAAAAACATATAAAAATAACAACCAGAGGTGCAAGAGATTTGAGAATTACGTTGCCTCCTCCAGGGAATATATCCGCAGCTCATACATGACTTGGTGGGCTGATATTGGGTGTCTTGTCGGAGATGTTGCAACCCCTGTAACATCGTGGTGTATCTGCCCATGAAAATCAGGATCAGCTTCCATATTTGGCAAGACACATGCAACACAAGCTGCTAAAAATCTCCCACAAGGTGAAAAATGGGCACCCATTTCACTGCAAAAAGGATTTAACTGTAATCATTTCAAGAGATTCGACTCATTCATTCTACATGACGATAGGAAAATTGCAGAAGAAGTTCAATAACAAACAATATCATGGATGTCCCAAGTCCTATCTGGGTAATTGCTGATAGCCATAGATAATATCATCAAGAAATTAATAGAATCATCTAATTTCTCTTCCAAATAGCTAACATTAGATATAACTAACAAAAATAAATTTTGAACGTAGAGCAGAAAGCCAGCTCTTAAAAATAGTTTAGAACCTACCTACAAAGTACAGCATGGGGTATAATTAAGCGACATCTTTCCGCATCAAGAGGTTGACAAGGATCTTTTACATCGTGAGGCCACAACCTGAGCTTCACAGTGCAAGGTAACTCTGCCGCTGCAGCTGCAGCCAATGATGTGGCAATCTCGGACTGGATTCGGCTAACAAAGGGTTGAGAATCACTCTCATCATGAGCTATATTACTAAAAGCAGCATCACTATCAGATCCAGTAGCTGACGTGCGAGGGCGTGAAGAGCGGTGCCGTGAACCAGGTCTTCCAGTCACCCTAGATTGACCAAAACTAGGCGGCACTACTGAGGGAACTGTTGTAACAGGATTCTCTATTCCACTTAAGCCAGCTAAATTTCCAGGAGCCCCGCCATTATATGGACGCATTGTGCGTTGTCCAGCTTGGCTTTGGCCAATCAACCACCCTTGCAAGAATGGTACTCCCCAGCACGATGGATCACCCAAAGGGAAGATCTGGTTACTTCTTTCTTCAGGCCGCTCATCAGTCTCCATGGCATCAATTGTAGGAGGAACAACATCATTTTCCATTTCCCTCATTAAAGCATTAGTTTCTGGTTCTTCTGGTACAGGGGAGTTGGTAGATTCAATAGGAGACAACAAGAGCTCGTACTGCCCTGACGGGGTTGAATATGTAAGAAGTCTCACTGAAGCAGAAGGATCAGCTCTCTGTATTGGAGTAGCTAAGCTGACATCTGCATCAGTTTGTTGCAAAGGAATTCTCCCATCACCTCGACCAATTGAAGGCCATATCAAGAATGGCAGAGACATCAAAGGTAGCTCATTTACCAGATTAGATTGATGACCAGAATGAGCATCTGCTAAATATACAGTAGGAGGAGGATAACGCAAATAATTCGGACAAGTTGCAAGGGTCATCGTGGAATCTGATGATTCTAGTTCATTGACCTGAAACCGTAATTCTAGTAAATCAACTAGACCAAGATAAGGAAAATGTCCAACATATTAGCGAGAAAGTTACCTCAGCTGTCAGAAGAAATGGGGCAGCATGAGGATGAAAATGCACAGCACGAAGAGAACGGCGTGTCTTGAGTATGATGGCTGCTGATGATGTCTCCCCTCTCCTGTTGTGGTGCCATATATAAAGCTACCATGGATTTCAAAATTAAAATCATCGTAAAGAATCCAATATAAATCTAAAATCGATGCTGATATCCAGATTCCTCACCTTGTGACCAGAAGCTACAGCTAGAAGTTCCCCTTGAGCATGAAAAGCAATAGAAGCTATAGGACGGTCTGCACAGAGGAACCATATTTTACCGATCAAACCTACCATCCAAGACTGATAACTAGACGCAAAGTTTTGTTAACATTTAGATATGTTACATAATGACATTCAAATGAACACTTACAAAAATCACGCGACCCTATACACTCTGCAGTATTTGCATTCCACAAGCGAACTTCATTGTCCAAACTTCCACTGGCAAGGATTTCAGGACAGAGTGGATGGAACCTAACCTGCAAAAGTTTCATTAGCACATAAGATTGAAAAGGCTAATGCATAAAAAAAATTGTACTTCGAAAGCATTGATTTAAGAAAGCCCACAATGATATTGTTATGCATTTACTAGCTCAAAGTGAACAGTGAGAAATGATGTAAATAAGGAGTATTGAAGATCATGACAGGTTATAACATATGGTTCACAAGCAAAGATTCTAAGCTAATATGTAGGAGATGCTAGAAATTCGGTGTCTAGGTGAGTCTAAACAAGAAATTCACTGTGAATGTGTTATCTGGTAATCTTACAGTCCGTGAAAATTAAATGTTTTCTAGAAATTATATATAATGGGAAGTAGGGAGTAATAATGTTAAGGAAACTGATATTTCCACATGTTAAAATGATATTTCCACATGAGTCTCCCTCACATGGAGGTGGGACCCACTCACTATTCATATGAGAGGGATCATGTGGAAATATCAATTTTTTATGTGGAAATATCAGTTCCCTAATATTAATAATAATACCAATAATAATACTAGCACCGAGCTTTAAGGGGTAGAGGATAATATTGGTACAACAATAATAGACATTGTTCAACTTAAGCATCAACCAACACCATCTATCTACGGACCGCCTATTAAAAATGAGTAAAAAAGTTCGACAAAGAAGCTTACCACCCAAGGTGTCCTCCGATGACCACTTAACACCTTTAAGCATCTTCCAGTTTGGCAATCAATTATCTTTACTGTATGGTCTCCACTGCCAACACAGAAACAATATAGTGGTCATAAAATTACTCATGTTGGTTCAATGCAAATAGACTGTGTCCAACACTAGAAACAGTAAATTATTGAGTGGTAGAAACAGTAAATTACTGAGTGGAAGCAAGCGTTTTTCCATCAGGACTGAAGGCTGCTGCAATTGTTGACCTAGGAGGTGGCAGCAGTGGACAATAATTGGATGAAAAATGTCGCAACGACTCTGCCTCTACCCTGAAATATATAAAATAATACTTTAACAGGGGAGGTAAAGAAAATTAAGCAAGCCTAGTTTCAAAGGTGATGCACCAGCAAATCACTGATTGCTCCATGACAAAAACATAAGAATGGATGAACCAGCTTTGAAAATAGTACAGAATAGAACGAGCATAACCAAATTTACCATGATGTAAGACTGCGCTTGGCATCTCTCGCGGCTTCACTTCTTAACACAGAGTAATCAACATTACACTTAGAACCATCTCTCCATAACTTTCTACAAGAATCTTTTACTCGAGGTGATACCTCTCTCCGCGCTAACAGTCGAAAGACATTACTACAACTAGCATGACGGTAAATCAAAATTATATCAGCAAAAATAAAATAAGATACGTCATGCAAACACAAGATGTTAAACTTAATCACAAGCTCAAAAAACAAGTAGCTATATTTAAATGTCGAACAATCCATGAAGAAGTTTTACTCTTCAATTTTTAACATTGAAATTAATAAATTATCCGTACACACCAAATATTAGGTATAACCACTACAATAATTCCAGAAGACAAATGTGACATGCATCAGAAGCATAATTTTAACCAATTTCTGAAAATATATTGCAGAATGGTATAACTCAAAATGTTGGAAATGGTCATAAATCCATACAACCCTCTAAAGCACAACTATTTGAAACTTTTTTTTAAAAAAATGACGGTGGAAGGGCAGCAAAAGGCTACACGCAACCGGCAATGCCAATACCTAACAAATTGATCATAACATAATAATTATTTTCTGTGACAGTAATTTCAAAGTCTTAGATCAAAAATTGATTCTCATTTGAATTAGTCCAATAATTCATATAATATTATCAAAACCAACAAAAAATCCGATCTTTACCTGGAAATATTAAATTTAACAAGCAAACAACAAAACTCAGATTCAAATCAGATCAAATTACAAAAGAATTGACATAATTGGAGCTGAATTTTTACCTGTGTTTGGAATTGGAGTGGCTGGGACGCGGCTGAAGATTTGAGGTCGATGGAGAACTGGAATCGTCCGGCCATACGGAGGACCTCATAATTTTCCCTATAAAATCTCATGCTCTGAGATTTTCCGGCATCTAACCGGATAATTCAATGAGAAATGAATTTTTTTTTCCGGAAAATTCTAGATTAGAAGAAATCCGGCCATAATTGAGCTATAATATGAAGCATCCTTGATTGTGAAATGTATAACCCACCCTAAAAACGGAGAGAGGAGAAAATTGAAAGGGTGTGTATGGAGATCTCGGCGAGAGGGGCAAAATGGGAAGAGGAATGACCTAATGGAGAAATAGAGGAAGAAGATGAAGACGATAACAGTGGGGTTGGTAGCGGTTGGGTTCGGATTGTTGGGTTTAGTTAGGAACTGAGGACGGGTTAGACATAAGCCCAGTGTCCGATAGGCCCAGTTATCTTAATAACTGTCAACAGAGCCAGCCATAAGCATCTGACAAGGATGTTTTCAGGCCGAGGAGTCCACATATGTCATGTCTCATTTTCTGTTTCAGTTTCATTCATTTATGTCGAATGTGATGTAACGAAACAGAATTAGTTAATTTACATGGCATTAATATGTGGAAATTGGAATTGAGGATGATAAAGAGAATGAGACGTGTTGGGGTACAGGCCCAAAAAGCCCTATTAGGCCCAAGAGTCTGCTTGGCTGATGGTATATTGAGAACGTCAGGCATCAAACTTTATCGAGGGGCCCATTCCGTCCTTCTTTGAACAATGCGAAAGTCAGTTGATAGGACATTGTCTATCAACTTGACACGGGCATATTCTTGGAGAGTTATTCGGATGTGATAGATCGAAAGGACAAGACCAAGATGGACTCTATAAAAAAACTCTATCGTGATAAGTGAAAGTTTAGGCACATTTTACACACCTTAGATAATCCACTTGAGGTGTCGCACGGTGGTCCAACTTCGTTACATACCGTGAAAATATTTGTGTACGTTCAAAGGAGTAGAGGTCTATATTAGAGACGTATACCTGAGGGATAGAATGTCATCAAGATGAAAATTTTAAATTTTTGATCGAGATAATTTGAGTTTTGAATAATTTATCAGATTATGAGTCGAGTATTCTGGATATGAAGGGAGTGGTCTAGTATAGTCTTAGGTGGTATTTGATAAAACTAAGTAATTAAGATCTGAATGGTTAATACATCTTAATAAATTAGATCATCTGAATGAAATAACATCTGAATCTAAAAAAATTATTTGATAACTAAAAAGTGTAAAACATCTGAATGATACTATTTTATCATTTTAACCTCTGAGTTATTTAAAATTTTTATTTGAATGATCTTAAAATTTGAAATTGAAGGAGTACAATATTTATTGAGGCTATTTTTGTCCATAAATTTTAAATAAACTATTAAGAGACAACTCTTAATAGTTAAGATTTGAGTTTCTGTCTTAATGATTAAGAGGCAAAAAAAATTACCAAATAAGATTTGCTTCTGACCGAATCAGAAACAGGTGAATTGAGAAGTATTCAGACACAAACAAACACCACCTTAGTAGATATCTATATTATTAAGGGAAAGCAAAGTTAGTTAATTTTAGACTCTTTGGTCTCTCAAAATAATTTTTTTTAACCCTAATTTTTGTTACAGTTATCACATGTTCCAAAAAAAATAAAATAAATTACCTGACAATTTTTAAATTTAGTAGAAAAATTACATTTATTATCTTTATCTATTTTTTTATATTTAAAAAATAATTTATTATAACACGCATAGCGTGTACGTGCATACTAATAGATAGAATGAGAATTCAAATATGGTGTCCATCCCTCCATGCATATTTTGTTTTTAGGGATGCATTTCTTATGACCTTGTATATGAAATGGCGAGTTCTGCATTTATCACTAAGCTATCAGTTTTGGTGTCTCATATTATCTTTTATTTGACATATATTTTATAATTTATTTACAATAAAAAAAGAGTTACTAAAAAAATTTCAGATGTCCTAAAAGCAAATAAAGGCTAAAAACCCTAACATACGTCACAATTAAATATTACGTATCTTGATTAAATCACTCACACTCACAAAGGGCTAATTAATTAAATTGAATTATGTGTAAGTATTCTTTTTCCGCGTGGTCTCTTGCAAGCTAAGTGATTAGGTTTTACCACTGAAACTCTAGGAACCTTCCTATAAGTACAAAATGAAACTTATAAATGATCCTCACCTATATTCACTCGCATAATAATTGGGTGAATGTCAACTGTTCATTGGACCCCAATTATATATTTATCTTCAAATATTAATTTATTTCAAAATTTATTAATTGTACTTCTGAATCATTTCACTATTTCTCTCTTTAAAATTTTTCATTTTCTCCTTTTAAAATATTTACTTTCTCTTTTTAAATTTAAAGACTCTCTCTAAATTAAAACATTCATTAGTTGCAATTCACGATGGCATATACACAAAATAGAAGTTCCACGCGCATGATGATCCTTAGAGCATTCACAATAGTTTTTTCAATAAAACTCTCTATCCCCAGTTTTGAAGAATACATCAACAAATTATTATCCAACAGTTTCTTTATCCTATTTAACTCTCTATTTTAATCTCTATATAAGATTTTACTCCTCAGGTTGAGGGAGTCAAAAGACTGTTCTCTATGTATGCAAAATGACATTTCACACCCTTAATTAAGTGGACACATCAGCTTTAGAAAAGGGGTAAAGGAATTCAGAGTCATTTGCAACATCACAAATCTCGTCTTCTCCAGAGCTTCTTCAGCCGACGATTTTCTTCTCCAAAATTATTTTGACGGTATTCTTCACCGACTGTCCTCTCCACCGACTGCCTTCTTCTCCAAAGTCTCATTTGTGGCATCTCGAATTATTTAATTCGAAGGTATTTTACAGAAAAACAAAAATCTAGGGTTCTAATTTCGATCTTCTTTTTTTGTTTGATTTTGACCTTTGTTTGTTTCGGGATTTCGAACTTTGTTTGTCTCATGATTTTGACCTCTGTTAGTTCCATTATTTGTTTGATCTCAACATCTTATCTATCGATGAGTATCTGATTTTGTGGCTATTTTGATTTAAGAAAACGTGTATGTATTGTAGTTTACTGAATGTCTTTATCGAAGGTTGGGAATCAATATAAGGAACATGTTGGGTACACAGTAAAAAAATTGAATCCCTATCCTGCAGAATGACCCAATAGCACTACAGAGTAGGAATAGAGATAAAGAAACTATTGTGAATGTTCTTAAGATTTGGAAGAAATGTTCATGTTGCTAAAGTTTTGATTTAAGAAAACGTGTATGTATTGCAGTTTAGTGAATGTCTTTATCGAAGGTTGGGAATCAATATAAGGAACATGTTGGGTACACAATAAAAAAATTGAATCCCTATCCTGCAGAATGACCCAATAGCACTACAGAGTAGGAATAGAGATAAGAAAACTATTGTGAATGTTCTTAAGATTTGGAAGAAATGCTCATGTTGCTAAAGCCAAAATAAAATGTAAAAGAAAAAAAATATTGTTATTTTCCATATTAATTCAATCTTACAGGATGGCTTTAGTGCGACTGAAAATTACTTCTAATAATAAACATAGGGACTAAAACATAGTATACGAATTTTAAGAAAATCTTTATCTAATAATAGATTTCAGCCTAATTAATGTCCAACAAACACTGTGGTTAAATATTCACAGGGTACTTTGACTTTTGATTATTCATTAGTCATTTTGTTCATCAAAGAATAGTTAATTACTGTACATCCTTCATCTATTTATGTTTTGTAGAGAGGAGAGAGATACAAATTCGAGGTAGAAAGTGATATAAAATTTATGAGAGAAAATTTTATAAAGTTTTAGAGAGAAATTTTTGTAAGTTTCAGAGAAATTATATTTTAGAGAGAGCAACAAAAAAATGAATTTTTTTTTTGTAGAGAATGCAATAAATCCATATATATTAATTTATACTTATGCTCAAATTTGATATATGGGCTAACCCATATTCATCCATATTTATTTATAACGGAAAGAAGCATACAAAAACTATCATTCACTGTATCATGCACCAAAAATTGGTCGTATTACCAAAGAATGTGTCAAGTTCGCTCATAAATTTTAAAGACTTTGTTCAGAATTCACATTAGTAATCAACTGACCATAATTGTCCCCGTTCTCGGTTGCCAGAAAGTTCACACTCCTTTTACCCAAATTATTGCCACATTATCTCATAGATACATATAGAATTATGCGAAAAGTCGTATTTGATGAAAGTCGTATGTACGGCTTGAAGGGAGATGTTTCATATCTTTTGAGATCCACCTGGTTGGTTCGTAGGGTAAATTTTACCTTACTCTACGACCCTTCGAAATACATTCGTAGACTTAAATTTACTCTGCGGTTTAACAAAACCTAAACTAATGTAGCGTTTATTCTCTTTACCGGTCCCTTCATTCCCATTATACATTATAGAGTGAGGATAGACTCCTGAGGGTTTGAACAATTTTTCACTGTAGCCCCGTGTACATGTGTCTGTATGATCTATATTTCACTTGTTCATCCAATATTTTTTAGGAGATCCTAAATTTCTAATTCATAAATAAAGCTAGTTTTGAATCTATTAAAACTTTTTCCATTTACATGACTACAATATTTGATCAATTTATAGCTATCAATTTATAGTTAAACCACTTGCAACAAAAATGTTTAGCTCTGCCATCTTAATGATATTAGATCGAAACTCAATGGGGGTAAATTAAAAAATTTGAGTCCTTTAATATTATTCTTTTAGAACGAGAAAGTAATATTTATGAGATCATTACTTAGAATTGTAATTAAAAATCCCAAGAATGGATTTTTAAAATTCCAACCGTATGATTAAGGTAATGTGCTTGAATTTTGTGGTAGATGTGCTTGAAAGTGTTAAGTTTTTAAAATCCCCTCAACACAACTAATAACACTATTTTATGCACCATTATATTATTTTTCCCTCATATACTAATCAAAAAGACAATTAAAAAAAACAAACTACAACTTCTCCAATCTCTTTAGATTGTTTCCTTCCTCTCCTTCCCAAATTTCCAAACACAATTTTAGTTTCCTCCGATATTTTACTTGAATAATGTGAATGCTCATCAATAAAACTTTAAAATTGATATATATATATATATATATATATATATATATATATGAAAGGCTTGCTAACAAAAAAGAAGAGTATACATACTTAATCTACTTAAATATGAATTCAAAATTAAGTTTTATATTGAAAATATCGATAAGAACATTAATCACTGTATATACACGAGACTCATAAGAATGTGTGTTGTGCTGGGACTGATTAGTGCATGAATTAGTTAGTCTCCTAGCTCATGTCACTTGTGTGAGACCGTCTTACAAATTTCCCATTATTTCCAATGCAGGTTGAAGCTAAATCAAGTTCAAGCTTAAGAATGTCAACCTTCATTTAGATAAGAAAAACAAATAAATACATAACTAGGGTTCTCATATATTATTGTGTTAAATATTTACTAGTATACAAATTAAAATAAAGTCGCATCTTATTGTAATATAAATTAATACCTACTGCTCAAAAATTAAAATTAAGTCGGAGCTTGTGTCCAATAGGGTAGAAAGGTTAATTGGTTTTGTATAAAATGCACTTAATTTTCAAATATAGAGCTCGCACTTAGTTGTCATCTCAGCTTGGACCAAGCAATACAATAAGTTATATCTGGCAATTCAAGTCTTTATTCTCATGTCCAAAAAATAAAAAAAGTTTTGTTTACAGATGGCATAGGTCCATGCTTAAGCTTCCGCATTAATAACGGTTACTAACCGTACAATTTTCATATATTGAGCCTTAGTTTTATGGGTTAAAATATAATAAACTCACAGTATATATATCAACGTTGTTAAGATAATAATATGTTATTAAAATATAATAATTTTGTCTAACATAAATTCTTAATTAATAAAATATTATAATTTTAATATCGCTCGTATATACACTAACACTATTAAAATATAATAATTTTGTCTAACATAAATTCTTAATTAATAAAATATTATAATTTTAATATCGCTCGTATATACACTAACACTATGAACTTTTAATTCTAATTCTATTCATTCGGTCTTTAATTCCATGTCCCTTAACCATTTGCATAAACTAGATATCTTACGAGTTGAGATTATATATATGTATATTAGACAAAGAACAAAAACTTGTGAGAATGTTGATTGTATATATTGTATTCCATCCGTTTCAAAATATAAAATTATTATTATTTTTTAAAAAAAAATTAATTAAGATATTTTCAAGTTTAAAATTGACATGAATTCTTTTAAATTTAGTCAATATAGTGGTGAATATTATAAATTATATAAAAAGTAATATTCATTGTAAGATTATTACTCATCTTAATTTTAAGTTTGAAATTGTCTTAAATTATAACAATCTTATAATTTAAAACGAATGTAGTATAAAATGTGTGTGTAATACAAGAGAGAAATTAACCTATTTATACACTTTAATTACAACCCTTAATTCTTAATTTTAGCAATAAGTATAAGCAATTAAAGAAGTTACTATATTTACAAAATCCTAATTGATGTGATGGAATATCCTGACCGGAGGAGTTGTAATAACGGATATCCCCTATTTTTGTTAATACATATTTAGCGACACAAATATTAATTTTAATAACGGTACTAACTACACAATTATTTGTGACGAATTTTATTGTGTTAAAAATTATTTGCGACGAAATTTATTATGTCGCTGAATATAATATTCGTGTTGCTGAATATATATTAGAATAAATTAAAATATATGTGTAATGGAGGAGATTCTAATCCATAAAATAGAGATAACAAAAAAATCTAACTATTAAAATTTTAATTCATCTACAAAGCTAATATATTTTTGTTTCATGTATGTCACTAATTGTAACAAGTTGTTAACTAGTGTAGGAGGATAATGAAATTATGGGGACAAATTTGAGCACATTAATTATTTTATTTTATACTACTATCACAAAAAAAATATAAATTCCTGACAAATAATAGTATTTTTGTGGGCCAGAGGGAGTAATCCCATTTGACTCATACATCATCTCTTCCTGCCCTAGTTTATACGTGCACACTAGTGATTAATTCAAGAATACTTTAAGATTTATATAACTCAAAATTAGCCTAAACACCATGAGGGGTAAAGGCGTAAAGCCCAAGCCGGTTGCGACTTGGATGATCCCACGATATGTAATGAATAACAGTTCATAATATTCATGTTATCTATCTATATGGTTAATTAATGAAATTGGGATTTGGATGCGAATAATTTTATTTGAAGTTTATTTACAAATTTTTGTAATATTTAATATAGACATCAATTTTTCTATCACAACAACATAAGAGTGGTAAGTGTGAAAATATTTTTCAGTTAAAGGTACGACATATTAACGTATATTTATAATATAATATACATAAGAATGTAATTAATGTTTTGCAATGAAATGAGATTGACAAGTAATATATATATTGTTTACAAAAATAATAGATAAAACTCAGCGTATTGCCAATTCATTCTCTGAAACGACTATAAATCTTACTCTACGATTTATGACTTACTTTACGATTCTTTACTCTACGATTCATTGATTCACTACTCTACTATTTGAATCATAAAATGTTACACGTGTTGTTGACAATTGATTTGCAAAAGAATGCTCCAAATATTATTAATTATGAAGTCCTTATTTTTGCAGACAAACACTAGCCCCATCAACTATAACACCAGGCTCATCAACTATAACCCCAGGCTCAAGTATGTGGTACTTGATTTTTGACTTTATTTTATCTACGGTTAAACATTTTATCCGGCATAACGCTTGGGGAAGAAAACGGATAGATGTAGTATATATATTTAGTTTCCTCCAATATTTTATTTGTTAATTTAGATGATGGTTGTACAAATTAATACAAATAAATTTGATATAAAAGACGTGCAAACAATTTTTAATATAAACATGTTTAGCTAGACAGACTTATTATGTTTAAAGATGAAGTAAATTCTTAAAACTAGTGGCTTGAAAGAAAAACTACAACCAGAGAATATATATATATATATATATATATATATATATATATATATATATATATATAGATATATATACACGGAGCCTTTCTAAAACGAACTCTCCAAAGCGAACCAAGAGCGAACTTAAAAAAAACACGGAATATATCAGTCCAACTCTTCTTTCTCCCTGCCTCGCAATTTCGATCGGACCAACCCGGAATCAGACCAAAGCGAACTCCAACGCTTCTCTCTCTCCCTCAGCGATTTCGATCAGACCAAAGCTTCTCTCTCTCCGGCGAAATCAGACCAAAGCTTCTCCGTAATCGAAGGTATGAATTTTATAATTTTAAGAAATTTAGGGTTTATTCCGCACTCCTTCTGTATGTGCTTGTTGTTTTGCCTTTGATAAGAAATTGAGGGTTTATATAGCTCTCTGTCTTTGCTGTTCAATAAGTATAGTTAAGAAGGCATCAAACGAAAAGTTTGAATACTGCACCAGATTTTGAAGTGATTATGGAAACATATTTTCTCAAAAGATTTGTATTTTACTGAAGTAGGGATATCATTTCTTAGATTTTCTTGGTACATATAGTGTCTTATTTCTTATTTCTAAGTTATATACAAAGACAGAGAGCTATATACCAGGTCACAAGAATATTAGGAGTAATATTTAATGGAAATGGTGATGTAGGTATTATTTATGTATTTTCATTAACATGTGGAAAACAAAATTCCGGACAGCAACAATCAGAGCTAATTGTCATTGCATTTTCTGACATTATTGAATAAACTGAGTTAGAGAACAGAGTGTTGAACAATTATTTCTCACATATATCGATGTTTTTTTGTTTTTTGGCTGTTTTGTCTTAACAAAATAGCATAATTAATTAGGACAATAAAAGTAGTATGTCTTAACTTTGAGAGGTCCCAATTCCAGTGTATTTAATTTGTTCATAAGAGTATATGCAACTGTTGGAGGCATGTATATAATTGAATATTATATACAAAGGTTTCATCATTTCTTTTATTCAATATTATGAGTTACATATCCGTAGATCTAATTTACATATATTTTATTTTATTTTCAGGTTCATGAGATGTTTGCTGATGTTGGCGACTGCTAATTTGGATGTTTTAGCATGTGTTTGGTTTGTTCCAGTTGGTGCTGTTTCTGAGGCTTTTATTTGGGGCTGTGTTTTGGGGATTATCCTGAACTGTGGACATTAGAAAAGTAACTGCTGGACATATTGAGGTGCAGAAATAACTTAGAGATGCAACTCAAATGCTTTGAATAATAGTGTCTAATTTAGTGTATGTTGTAGCAGTTGATTCTATATTATCAGTTTGGTTGTTTATGGTTAATGTAAGAGTATAATGTGATTTATCTTTATCTCCAAATGTCTGTGTGTTGTATCTGGGCGAAGTTTGGGTTATTAATACTTCATACTGTACTCCTTGACTTTGAAGATTTATGATTACTATTGAATGTCAAAAGAGCACTATTGGTTAGGAAAATTTGTCCATTTTATTATCCAGATTTTTATTTATTCCTATATTTCTTCCCTGGGAAAGATTGGAGTGGGGTACCCAGGTGAATGGAATTGGTCTTACCTGAACTGAGTAGGGGAGAACCATTTTCTTATGCTTTTTGGCAATTTGGACCAAGAATTGTCCATTTGGTCACAGATAGTCGCGAGGGACTACCTCTATTCAAATTCAAAGAGTACTTCGGATGGTGAAAAATCGTGGAGTATAATAATTTTTTTGTTGTGTAGAAAAGTAACATGGTTCATTCTTAATAACATAAGCTTGGTTTGAATAATGGACAGCTTTTAAACAATCTTTTAGATTAAAAAATAAAATTAAAATGTAATTACGGTGAGAAGTGCTTGGTTTAATTAAAGTCCTCTGTTAGCCGTAAAAAGGAAAGCATAGAACAAATTACTACCGAAAAAATACTCGCAATCATATATAGTACGTAAATGCTACACCATCAACAGCCACATGCGCCACAAAGAATTTTAATATTGAATCTCATTAAAATGTAACTTCAATTTATCACATTACAACTGAACAAATCCGTGATGAGTCACTAATTGACGCATTTCAATTTGCATCATCGCTAATTCGTTGAAATCGTTAGCATTTGTTTGATGAGTTTTGGGAGTTAAACGCTCGAATGTGTCCATTTGCAACCTCCCTTGGTTATGCAACGCTCGAACATATTCGTCACACCAATTGATAAAGTTACCACATTGCTGCATATTTAGAGACACGATAAATTATTTCACTTGTGTAAAAAGACCAAATCAACCAAACTCATAATTAGTCCAAACAAAAGATAAAATTATCCTGATGTAAGCTTGCTTGCAAAACAGCAAAAATTGCAATCCAATTCTCTGAACTATTTAACACTAGAGGAGCTTCCTTAATTTTGGAAAAAAAAACATTTTAAACTTATAATAACATTTTTTTGACTCAAAGAGAACTCTTACCATTATGCAACTTTGGCCTATGAACTCACAATTTAAAGTTTCAGATTTTTGTAAGCCCATGAAACATACAAACTCCCCTGTTGTCCCAAATAATGAATGATAATATTTTTGAACTTTAGATTTTGTGTAATGCGTACTCCCCTGTTCATGAAAATTCTTTTGAGCTTCCCTAAAATGTCAGTCATCAACAAGACTTGGGCTTGGTTTCCTTAAACTATCAGCCATCAATTAGACATTTATAGGAAGCAGTACCAAATTATAAGGAGAGTTATGATCACGAAAACAATCACTATATAGAGGTTCTACTCCTGCGCAACTACTAGCAAAAGTGCAGTACAGATCGCGAAATGGTTCGCCAATGAAAATTACCCAAAATCAGAACTCATAAACCCTAAATTACCCAAAATTAAAAGCGACCACAAGTTATGAGTTGTATGACAGATCCAAATCAATTCCGCAGGACCAAATACTTTCACTTGTACCAATTTCTTATCAAAGGCAAAACAACAAGCACATACAGAAGGAGTGCGGAATAAACCCTAAATTTTTTAAAATTATAAAATTCATACCTTCGATTACGGAGAAGCTTTGGTTTGATTTCGCCGGAGAGGGAGGGAAGCTTTGGTCTGATCGAAATCGCTGAGGGAGAGAGAGAAGCGTTGGAGTTCGCTTCGGTCTGATTCCGGGTTGGTCCGATCGAAATTACGAGGCAGAGAGAAAGAAGAGTTGGACTGATATATTCCGTGTTTTTTTTTAAGTTCGCTCTTGGTTCGCTTTGGAGAGTTCGTTTTAGAAAGGCTCCGTATATATATATATATATATATATATATATATATATATATATATATATATAATGTAACAAGGCATGAACCAAGCTTGCAATGAGAGTCAAAATGAATGAACAATGTGTGCTGCATGCAATGAAATTAATGCATAAATTTAACTCATGACACTTGTATGAGAGACTAGTAGATGAACTTATTATCTGCTTGCAACTAGAAGCTAAATCAAGCCCGTGCTCAAGCCCGTGCTTAAACTTTATTCATGTTGATTAAACCTCTATGATATAAAAATGGAATTGGAGAAAACTGTTAAAAGTATATTGTACAAATGAGATTCAAATCCATTTATTTTTGTCATGGTCTCATAGTTTTGGGACAAGTCAAACCTTAACTTATTAGTATGTGCTTCCAGCTACAAGGAAAATAATGCAAAGCCAATGGAATTTGTGTTGCATATGTTATTAAAAGGAAATTATAAAAATTAGTACGTAAAATTAACAACAGGCTTAAATAGACCTGTAATGAAAATGAGCTGAGCTACTAACCAAGCCCTCGAATTAGATTAAATAAAAGCTTGATTAATTAGAAGCAATTCGATAACGTCTTCAAATTAGTCAATATTTGGACCAAATTTTCAAATAAATTACCATTCAAAAATTTTTTCAAATGAATTCTTTTTACTTGATAATTTAGGTTTAACTAATTCTGGAGAAGTTTTTTTTTTTTTTTTTGCCTTAATATAAATCACTTTAAGCTTTAGTAATTTAATCTCATTAGTTAATTATTTTAGGTCAGTACTATTGTCAGAGCAAATATTATGTTGTGAGAGTAAATACATATTTAGCAACATTTTTACAATTGTTCTAACGGCAGTTAAAACTTTTAGCGATACTTATTGCTCTATCAACAATATTTTTATTTTAACAATGTTAGCCGTCTTATTTTAATATAAATTATCAATAAATTAACCTTAATTGAGTTTATTGAGATGCACGCTATACATGCAGTCCCTAAACTATCAACTACGTCTATTTTACTAACTTTTATTTTATTAGAATTGGAAAAGCAATTTTTAGCATTTTACTATAATTGGAAAAGCAATTTTTTAAACAATTGAATACTACATTGTTGTTATAATTAAGAACGAACACCATAAATATATCTTGCCGACTAACACACAGCCCGTTATGAATAAAATGGGAAAAAAGTGTGCCACGATTAGAATCATGTTAATTAAGCTCTACTCGTATTGCCTGTCATAAATCACAAACATGATCCACACTAGTTTAGTAGTTTGCCACAAAACCAGAGGTGACATTTTTATTCGTCTCTCTATCAATGAAAAATTATAATTTGATAACAGAAAATTTTAATGTGTGTGCTCTTGGTCTTGTCATTTTATTTTTTTATAAATAAGTAACAGATTGTTTTTCAAGTTTTTAATGAAGAATTTAATTTATTTAAATGCAGTTGCGTTTTTACATTTTTAGCCTTAACACCGTGTTTGTGAGTTTTAAAAAAAAAGAAAAAAAAGGAGAATGATGGAAATTTAGAAGGAAGATTAAAAGTTCCTTGTTTGTGAGTTTTTTTTAGGAGAGATTTTTTTTAAATTTCCTCCGAAAGTTGGAAAATTTTACTAAAGACGTAAATGACATACTAAAACACCAAAACTATCTTTGTAATAATTTCTAAAATGTAATCTCATAACGGTAAAATAGTAATATGCTATTTTAAGTTAAAATTTTCTTCCAAAACAAACACACAGAAAAAATAAAAATTCCTTTCCTTCACCCTCTTTTCTTTAATTTTTTTTTTCAATTTCTCCCTTTTCTTCTCTCTCCAAAGTAACAAACACTGTGTAACTGTGTAGATGCTTTGACCATATATGTACGTACACAAGTCTAATTTTTGGCGATAAATCAGTTATAAAAAGTCTAATTTTTGGCGATAAATCAGTTATAAAACCACATTATGGTTTTTGGAGAAATGAGATTATTTCAGATATTTAAGGTACTGACCCGGTCACATGGTATTCGGTTCCTTAATTAAATATATATTTGATTTCCTCCAATATTTTAATTGCGGTGTGATGGAGATAAAACCTCTAGATATAAAAATGGAGTTGGAGAAAACTGTTAAATTAATTATACATATGAAATTAAAGCTCATTGGCTTTTGTCATTGGCTCGTAGTTTTGGTACAAGTCAAACCTATAGACTAGATTATTATCAAAGTAATTAACTATATATTATGTGCTTAATTCCAGCTACAGGCAAAATAAAGCAAGCCAATGCTTACAAACTTAAGCTTTAATTTTGTGCATGCAGAATAATGTGCCTAATGGAATTTGTGTTGTATATATGATTGAGTTATTAAAAGGAAATTATAAAAACTAGTTATAAGTGTAAAAATAATAACAGGGTTTATACTGATAGACCTGTAATGAATATATCGAACCTAATTAAATAAAACCTTCGAATAAAAACCTAATTAAACAAAACCTTCATTCCACGTGAGAACTTTGAATTAGCCAATCTTTGAGCCAAAGTTTCAAATAAATTAATTAGCCTTCAGAAAAAGTTTCAATAGATTGGCTTAATTAATATTAATCACCTTAAGTTTTAGTGATTTAATCTCGTTTCTTAATTATTTTAATATTCTGTCCGTTTAAAAATATAAGATCATTATTGATTTTTAAAAGTCAGTTTGCAACCTTTTCAAACTCAAAATTAACATAAATTTTACTCATAACTGTAAGATTTGTTGTTTCATAAATTTAATGAATCATCTCAATTTTATTTTTAAAAATATTTAAAACTGACTTTCAAAAATTAATAATAATATTTATAAATTGAATCGGAGGTAGTATGAATTATCAGTAAATTAACCTTAATTGAGCTTATAATTGAGATCTGATGTGTACAATAACCTTGAAAAAAACTAGTAAATTAATTTGAAAGAAAAACCAAAATGCATGGAGATGCGGACTATACGTACAGAGCCAAATCCACTGGCCACATGCAGATCCCCAAAGCCCAAGTCAAAGGCAGAAATACACGCCCCACAGTCTCTAATACTATCAATCTATTTTTATTTTCCACCACTAAATCCTCTATTAACCCAAGGAATTGAACCCTATATATACCTCCCCCACAAGCTTCAGAAACTCAAATAATTTTTAATTTGCATAAACATTAAATTTTTGAAACCCAATTTGCTTAAAAGATGTCGAGTTCTCAAGTGAGTGCAGGAAAATCTGAAGGCCAGGCTCAGGTAACCTTCTTTGATCCGGAGAATTAATGATATATTTTGCAACTTGATGTATCCATTTTTTTGTTGCATAATATTTTAACAATATATCTTATATAACGAGTCAATCTTATAATTTTATTCAATTTTATTAATGTACGTCATAATCATAAGTCGACAAAAAAATTTCGTAATGCATAATGAAACTCTCCTATTTATTTCCATTGACGAGTAAAGAACTTACAGAAATGACCTCAAAACGACGAGTTTTAAAACCTTATCCTAATATGGCCGATGAGACCTGGATCTAGCTGTTCATATGTTATAAAGAGAAAGTAAAGCTGGGGCTATTTTTTGAAAATATTTATTTTTATTAAATAATTAAACAAAGTATCTTAAGATTTACATAAACACCAAAGCTATTTCTTGGATTAAGTGTGTGTGTGTGTATATATATATATATATATATATATATATATATATATATATATATATATATCTTAAATAAAATATATTCATTTATTTAACAATGAAAATGTAATTCTTAATGTGTATGATTATTTTATGACCACTTTACCCCTGAGTTTGTGAATTTAATATTTTACGTATATACATTTTTTTGGGGGGGTAGGCCAAGACAGAGCAATGGTTGGAGTCGGCCAAGAGCACAGCAAATGCGGCACATGACAAGGCAGCTGATGCGGCTAACGCTAACCCATCTACGACCCAACAACAGAAGGACAACAGTGCCGGATGGGTCCAGCAGGTTCTCATCTTAGCGCAGTTTGCTTGTTCTCATTTAGTTATAGAAATTGCCAACCTTCTAAATCAAGCGATATTATTTGTTTTTGGCATAAATTTACGTCACTTTTTTCTTCTTTATTTTCATCCTTTGATTAATACGCGTTTAATTTCAATTCCAAGACTTAATATTTTGTGTGTCCAAACACACATTCATTATATATTTTCGGAATTTGAAAAAAAAACAAATTAATTCATATTTAGAGAGGCTATAATGCATTGCTGATTAATATTTGACAATATAAATATGTTTGTGCTGCAGACAGGAGAGCAAGTAATCAACATGGCACAGGGTGCACTTGATGGAATGAAGAACACACTTGGAGTTGGTGACCAACAGAATCAAAAAAAGTGAAAAGAAAACAAATTCAGAAGTTGTCATGGCTGCATTTGATATGATGTTGGATCTGACTGCTACAATTATTATTATTATTATTATCTTTTATTAGAGTTTTCTATGCCTTGTTTGGCACAAGTGAAGATTTATTTAGGTGCTTTGAGATGTCTTTTATGAAAACTAATTTAATATCATTTGATCATGTAAAATAAAATCTTTAGCACTTGATATGCATAATAATACTTAAAAGTGGTTTCATTATTTATAATGATGTTAGGTTTTACCAGAATTATGATTATATTTGTTTGACTCGTATCATAATAAATTTTTATGATAACGAATTTTGTATGGATCTTGATTTTATACCATTCAATAACTGTTTAAATGGTCAGTTTATTTAATCGAGCGGTTTATAAAAAGCAATTGACTTTGTATAATAACGGTTATTTGAAATTTCATTTTTCTCTATATAAAATGTAATTTATTTCTAAACGGTCTAAATGGGACATGCAATTAAATCATTTAAAACCCACCAGTATTTTATGAAACCGGTAAGCCCGACTCTTAAGACATGAGAGAAGCCACCATTAAGGAGGTTGAAGCTCTATCAAATATATGGATATATTGTAAGGTCAAAAAGTCCTTATTATATTGTAAGGTCAAAAAGTCCTTATTATATTGTAAGGTCAAAAAGTCCTTATTTTTCTCCTCATCTTTGTCCATATAAAATGTATTTGATCCACCTTATCTTGCAGCATGCTAGTTATTTGGAAACCTGTTAATGAACTGACCATGGTATACTCCTTTTGGCAACAATAGCATGGGGCCGGTAGTAGTCATATTTTGTTTCAATTATTAGATTTCACTCCATTATTTTTTTTTAAATCTATGTTATATTTATCTATTTAAAATTAAATTAATTATAAATAAGTAACTATATTATATAAAGAAATATGTGATTTAGTCTTGATTGATTCGAAAGCTGATCGGAGAGATACATTACCGTTCAACAAAAAAAAGACTAGGACACGTTAGCAGTTTTTTTGTTGCTTTAGTATTTCTAAATTCTAAAATTAATTATTTTTTACGACCTTATTAAAATGAAATATAAAATATATTTTTCATTATTTCAAGCTTAATAAAATGGTTTGTATATATATCGATTTTTAAATTATTAATATCAAAAGCCATTTATCTCAAAAAAGATAAAAATAATTAACTGGATTGTGATTATAACCTCCGTGGCCCATGAACTCTCATACAACGATTTTGAGACGCTATAGGGCTCATCATAAAGCCCAATCCAAATCCTTGTATTAACCCACCGCCATACCTGGCGTTAAACACAAGCCATTATTATCTATCCGTTATATTTTTGTATTTGCCCTTTCTCGTCTCCCTTCTTCCTTCTGTCCCAAATATGAAGGCTCGTCTTCTTCCACAAGCTTTTTCTTGTATCGTCTTATTCCACAAGGCTTCTTCTTGTTCCCGTTCTCAGCCGCAATCGTACTGTCTCCAATGTAATCAAACAATACCCAATTTCTTTAGTAGATCCTAAGACGAATTATGTACACAGTGAGGATCACAGTCACTTTTACTGATTGGATACTCTTTTTTAAATTGATCTCCAATTCAGTATTATGATTGGAGAGGATATGTGGAATTAGGGTTTTGATCGTTTTCTTTTTCTTTCGGAATTCAGTAATGCGGCGATGGGATTGGTTTATATGTCGATAAGCTTACTAAATATCAGCGATCGTACTCTCTCTAAGGTAACCAAACAATTCTTTTTGAAATTAATCTTCAAGTCAATTCAATTTTATGATTTGGGTAGGATTTGTCGAATTAGGGTTTTGATTGGGTTTACTTATTTATTCGTAATTTCCATGTGGTTGGTTTATATGCAAATCTGGCTTGTCATACTAGTGCCTTGAGGGTTACGAGGCTGCCTTGAAAAGTTAAGAAAACTAATTTGATATTGAGTCAACTAGTTAAATGCATTTTTTGCATTAGACTGTCAACTAGAGTCAGTTCCCTACTTAAACACTTCTGCACTTCTGGGGACAATTGTTGGAGTTATGATTGACCTTTATTGGGGTTTCTGACATCCTAAACAATTTCTAAATGTATCATGTAACTTGATGAAAGACACAGTGGATTTTTTATTTTTATTTTTTGGGGGTGGGGTGGGGTTGCGTGGAATTTCATTGTTTTTGTTGCAACAAGTCTACAATGATCATATTATTTTAAGCAGGTCTTTCAATTTAGTGATGATGACCTTATCATATTATGAACTTAAACAAATAACGGATACAAATACTTGTCCTTTTATTGTTACTTTGAACTTTGATGAGGACCATGAGGCATGTTAATTAGGATTTGGGATATAACATTACAACAGTACTTTTCTATGCCTTACGTTGTGTATTTTTTTGTATAGGGCTTGCTATATATGATCCAATGCAGTACATTCGATCTCCAATCAATACAACATGCATGGGTCAAGCTGCATCATTGAGTCCTCTCCTTTTAGTTGTTGGTGCAAAGGGTGAGAGGCGGTCTCTCCCTACTGCAACAATTATGGTTCATCAGCCTTTGGGTGGGTATAGTGGACAGGCTAAAGATATGACCATTCACACCAAGCATATTATTCGTGTTTGGAATGCACTGAGTGGGTTGTATTCAAAGCATACCAGACAGTCTATAGATGTAATTCAGAAGAACATGGATCGGGATAATTTTATGACCTTAGAAGAGGCTAAGGAATTTGGGTGGGTTGGTGAAGCAATAGATCAGAGGTCGATGGCTCTAGTCAATGATGGTGGTGGGAATGAAGGCAAAGATAAAAGTTCAAACTAGGATAAGAGGTAAGGAATATTGCTCTCTCTCTCTCACACACACAATTTTGGATGCCATATACTCCCTCCGTTCCAAAATATAAGATCACTTGCTTTTTATAAATGCTTTGTAATTTACGAAAGGCAATTACTTATTTTTGAACAGAAGTAAGTAGTACATTCTTTGCCTTATTATTTGATCATGCATTGAAATCTGCATTTATGATATTTTTTTTCCAATCATGTATTGAAGATTATATTTGAATAATTGTGGGTGTGCTGCATTTGAGATAAGTTTGGTTTACGCATTGAATGCTAAGATTACGGATTGAATTTATGATAGTAGATCCAAATTGGCCCAACTCTAGGACTCCTGTATATAATTCTCCCCTAATGCTAAGATTACGGATTGAATTTATGATAGTAGATCCAAATTGGCCCAACTCTAGGACTCCTGTATATAATTCTCCCCTTTTGCTATAAAAAAGTTTTACTTCCTATCTTGAAATTTTTTACTTTCTCTATCAAAAGTTCACTTTTTATCCCTCGAAATTTTTAACTTTCTCACTCTCAGAAGCTTATACTTTTCCTCGAATCAATTTTTTTAATTTCAGTCTCTAAATCTTTTACTTCCTCTAGCTCAAAAGTTTCTCACTTTCTCTCCTTCAAAAGTTTTTACTTCTTATCTCACAATTATTATTATTTTTTAATTCCAGTCTCTCCCGCAAATGTTTTTAACATTCTCTCTCTTCAAAAGTTTTAATTTCTCTCTCCAATATTTTAAAATCCAGTCTCTAAATTATTCACTCTCTCTCGCTTGAAAGTTTTTAACTTTCTCTCCCTCAAAAGATTTTAACTTTTCCTCCTATAAAAGTTTTTAATTTTTGTTTTTCCAAATTTATAAACTTCAGTCTCTAAATTATTCAAATTCTCTCGCTCAAAAGTTTTTAACTCTCTCCCTCAAAGTTTTTAACATTTTCTGCCTCAAAAATATTTACCTGTTTAACTCTCTCCCTCAAAAGTTTTAACATTTCTCTCTCAAAAGTTATTACTTATCTATCCAAAATTTTAAATTCCAGTTTTTAAATTATTTACTTTTCCTCGTTCAAAAGTTTTCAACTCTCTCTCCCTTTAAAATTTTTAACATTTCTTCCTAAAAAAGTTATTATTTCTTATCTCTTCAAAATTTTAAATTTCAGCCTCTAAATTATTCACTAGATCTTGCTCAAAAGTTTTTAACTTTCTCTCCCTCAAACGATTTTTACTTTCTTTTCCTCAAGAGTTTTCAACATTCTGTCTATCAAAAGTTTTTACGTAACTCTCCAAAATTTTAAATTCCGGTCTCTCTAAAGTAAGTTTTTAACTTTATCTCCCTCAAAAGATTTGAATTTTCTCTTCTCAAAATTTTTTAACACTCCCTCAAAAGTTATTACTTATCTCTCTAAATTTTTGAATTCCAATCTCTAAGTTATTCACTTTATCTCCCTCAAAAGATTTTAAATTTTCCTCCTACAAAAAGTTTTTGCTTCTTATCTGTCCAAATTTTTAAATTTCAATCTCTAAATTATAAATTTTTTCTCCTTCAACAGATTTTAACTTTCTCTCCCTCAAATGTTTTTGACATTATCTCCCTCAAAAGTTTTTACCTCTTATCTCTCAAAATTTTTAAATTTCAGTCGATAAATTATTCACTCTCTCTTGCTCAAAAGTTTTTGACTTTTTCTCTCTCAAAAGATTTTAACTCTCTCAAAAGATTTTAACATTCCTTCTCTAAATTTTTTTTACTTCTCTCCAAAATTTTAAATTCTAGTCTCTAAATTATTCACTTTCTTGTTCAAAAGTTTTTAACCTTCTCTCTCAAAAGTTTTTAACCATCTCTCCCTCAAAAGTTTTAACATTCCCCCTTGTCAAAAATTTCCAAAATTTTAGATTTCGGTCTCTAAATTCTTGACTTTCTGTCGCTCAAAAGATTTTGACTTTTCCTCCTAAAAATGTGTTTACTTGTCCCTCCAAATTTTTAACCTTTTGTCTCTAATTCTTCACTATGTCTCGCTCAATACTTTTTAACTCTCTCCTTCAAAAGATTTAAACTTTCTCTTCCTCAAAAGTTTTCAACATTCTGTCTCATAAGTTCTAATCTCTCAAAAAATTTTAAATCCAGTCTCTAGATTATGCACTCTCTCTTCTGGAAAAGTTTTTAATTTCCTTTCCCTCAAAAGATTTGAACTTTCTCTTCCTCAATTTTTTTTTACTTCTCATCTCTCCAAAATTTTAAATTTCAGTCTCTAAATTATTCATTTTCTCTCGCTCAAACGTTTTTAACTTTATCTCCCTTATTTCTTTTAAACATTCTCTCTCAAAAGTGTTAGCTCCTCTCTCTAAAATTTTAAATTCCAATCTCGAAAGTATTCGTTTTCACTCGCACAAAAGTTTTTAACTCTCTCCTTCAAAATAATTTAACTTTTCCTTCTAAAAAAGTTTTAACTTCTCATCTCTTCAAAATTTTAAATTTCAGTCTCTAAATTATTCACTTTCTTTCGCTCAAAAGTTTCTAACTTTCTCTCCCACAAAAGATTTTATTTTTCTCTCCCTCCAAAGATTTTAACATTCTCTCCCTAAAAAGTTTTTACTTCTATTCTCTCCAAATTTTTAAATTTTTGTTAATAAATTATTCACATTCTTTTGGGCAAAAGTTTTTAACTTTCTATTCCTCAAAAGGTTTTTAATTCTCTCAATTCTTTTTCAAATTCTATACTTTCAAAAAATTTAACTCATCTCTCTAGAATTTTAATGTCCAATCTCTAAATTATTCACTCTCTCCCTCAGAAGATTTTAACTTTTCCTCCTAAAAAAGTTTTTACTTATCTCTCCAAATTTATAAATGTCAGTCTAATTAATTCAAATTCTCTAGCTCAAAAGTTTTTAACTTTCTCTCCCTCAAAAGAGTTTAACTTTCTTTCCCTCCAAAGTTTTAACATTCTCTTCCTTAAAAGATTTTTAACTCTTAGATCTATAAATTTTTAAGTTTCAGTCAATAAATTATTCACTCTCTCACTAACAAGTTTTTAACTTTGTCTCACCCAAAATATTTTTTCTCCTTAAAAAGTTTTTAATCTCTCCAAATTTTTAAATTTCAATTTCTAAATTATTCACTTTCCCACATTCAAATGTTTTTAACTTTCTCTCCCTTTAAAGATTTCAACTTTTCCTCCTAAAAAAGTTGTTTTTACTTGTCTCTAAAATTTTTAAATATCAGTCTCTATTTTTTTATTCACTTTCTCTCCCTCAAAAGTTTTTAATTCTCTCCCTCAAAAGATTTGAACTTTTTCTCGCTCAAAACTTTTTAATATTATCTCTCTCAAAAGTTATTACTTGTCTCTCTAAATCTTTAAATTCCAATCTTTAAATTATTCACTCTCTCTCACTCAAAAGTTTTTAATTCTCTTTCCCTAGAAAGTAAACTTTTCCTTCGAAAAAAGCTTTTACTTCTTATCTCTTCAAAATTTTAAATTTCAGTTTCTAAATTAATCTCTTGCTTAAAAGTTTTTAACTTTCTCTCCCTCAAAAGATTTTAAGTTTCTCTTCCTCAAAAGTTTTCAACATTCTCTCTCAGAAATTGTTAGTTATCTCACCAAATTGTGAAATTCCAGTCTCTAAGTTATATACTTCCTCTCACTCAATAATTTTTATTTTTCTATCAAAAGATTTGAACTTTCTCTCCGTCAAAAGTTTTCAACTCTCTATCTCTCAAAAGTTTTTACTTATCTCTTCAAAATTGTAAATTTCAACCTCTAAATTACACTTTCTCTTGCTCAAAAATTTTAAACTTTTGCTCCCTTTAAAGATTTTAACTTTTCCTAAATTTGTCACTAAATTTATTCATTTTCTCTCGCTCAAATGTTTTTTACTTTCTCCCTCAAAATTTTTTAACCCTCAGAAATTTAAACATTATATCCCTTAAAAGTTTTTACCTCATATCTCTCTGAAATTTTAAATTTCAGTTAATAAGTTACCCATTTTCTCTCGCTCAAAAGAATTTAACTTTCTCTCACTCAAAGGATTTGAACATACTCTCTCAAAACTTTTTACTTCTCTCCAAAATTTTAAATTCCAGTCACTAAACTATTCACTCTATCGTTCAAAAGTTTTTAATTTCTCTCCCTCAAAAGTTTTTAACATTCTCTCTTCAAAAGTTTTTACTTATCTCTCCAAAATTTTAAATTCCAGTTTCTAAATTATTCAGTTACTCTCGCTCAAATTTTTTTAACTTTCTCTCCCTCAAAAGAACTTAACTTTTCCTCATTAAAAAGTTTTTACTCATCTCTCCGAATTTTTTAATTTTCCATCTCAATTCTTCACTTTCTCTATCTCGGAAGTTTTTAAATCTCTCTTCCTCAAAATATTTTAACTTTTCCTTTTGAAAATGAAGTTTCCCAAAAAGGTTTTTTTACTTCTCGTGTCTACAAATATTGAAGTTTTAGTTTCTAAATTACTCACTACTTTTTCTCCCTTAAAAAGATTTTAAGTTTCCTCCTAAAAGGTTTTTTACTTCTTCTCTATAAATTTTTAAATTTCAGTCTTTAAATTTTTTCGTATCTCTCGTTTAAAAGTTTTTAACTTTCTCTTCCTCAAAAGATTTTAACTTTCCCTTCCTCCAAAGTTTTCAACATTTTCTCTCGGAAGTTCTTAATTATCTATCCAAAATTTTAAATTATAGTCTCTAAATTACTCACTTTCTCTCGCTGTAAAGTTTTTAATTTTATCTTTCTAAAATATTTGAGTTTTCTCTCCCTCAAAAGTTTTCAAAACTCTCTCAAAGTTTTTACTTGTCTCTTGAACAGATTTTAAACTTTTCTTGCTAAAAAAGTTTTTTCTTCTCTCTCCAAAATTTTAAATTCTAGGAGCTAAATTATTCTCTTTCTCACGCTCAAAAGATTTTAACTTTCTCTCCCTCAAAAGATTTTAACTTTTCCTCCTAAAAAAGTTTTGACTTCTTGTGTCTCCAAATTTATAAATTTTAGTCTCTAAATTATTCAAACTCTCTCGCTCAAAAGTTTTTAGCTTTCTCTCCCTCAAAAGTTTTTAACCATTTGTCCCTCAAATTTTTTTACTTATTTCTCCAAAATTTTAAATTTCATTCAATCAATTATTAATTATCTCTTTCTCAAAAGTGTTCAACTTTCTCTCCCACAAAAGTTTTTAGCATGCTCTCTCAAAAGTTATTACTACTAATCTCTCCAAATTTTTCGATTCTAGTTTCTAAATTATTC
Organism: Aralia elata; assembly: GCA_034770075.1. Classification (NCBI taxonomy): domain Eukaryota; kingdom Viridiplantae; phylum Streptophyta; class Magnoliopsida; order Apiales; family Araliaceae; genus Aralia; species Aralia elata. Next base: position 13,043,894 of record CM068384.1, read on the forward strand.
ACCTTCCGTGGTTCAAATTTTTTTAAGATTTTCTCCCTTTAATGATTTTAACTTTCCCTTCGATTATTTTTTTCTTCTATCGCTCAAAAGTTTTTTACTTTCTCTTCCTCAAAGGTTTTTACTTCTTATATCTCAAATTTTTTTAATTCCAGTGAAACCCTCAAAAGTTTTTAACATTCTCTCTCTTCAAAAGTTTTAACTTATCTCTCTAAAATTTTAAATTCCAGTCTCTCAGTTATATACTTTCTCTCGTTCAAAAGTTTTTAAAGTTCTCTACCTCAACAGATTTTAATTTTTCTTCCTAAAAAGGTCTTTACTTCTTGTCTATCCAAATTTATATAAATTTCAGTCCCTAAATTATTCAAATTCTCTCACCACCCTCAAAAGATTTTAACTCTCTCCTTCAATAGTTTTTAAGTGTTGAACTTTCTCTCCCTCAAAATATTTTAACTTTGTCTTCCTCAAAAGTTTATAATTGTTCACTTTCCTCCAAGAGTTTTTAACTTTCTCTCCATTTAAAGATTTTCACTTTCTCTCACTCAAAAGTTTTTAACTTTCTCTCGCTCAAAAGATTTTATCTTTCTCTACCTTAAAAGTTTTCCCCATTCTATCTCTCAAAAAAATTTCTTACTCAAAATTTTTAAGTTTCAGTCTCAAAAGTTTTTTAAATTTATCTCCCTATGCCTCTTTTTTTTTAACACTCTCATAAAAGTTACTACTAATCTCTCTAAATTTCTTTCAATCTCTAAATTATTCACTTTCACTTGCTCAAAAGTTTTTAACTTTCTCCCTCACAAATGATTATAAATTTTCCTCCTAAATTTGCTTTTACTTATCTGTCCAAAATTTTAAATTTCAGTCTCTAAATTATTCACTCTCTCAACAAATTTTAATTTCTCTCCCTCAAAAGTTTTTACACTATCTCCCTTAAAAAGTTTTTACCTCTTATCTCTCAGAATATTTAAATTCTAGTCAATAAATTATTCACTCTCTCTTACTGAAAAGTTTTTAACTCTCTTCCCCTCAAAAGATTTTAACTTTCTCTTTCTCAAGTTTTCAGCAGTATCTCTCAAAAAGTTCTAATCGCTCAGAATTTTTAAATTCCAGTCTCAAATTTATTCACTATCTCTTCCTCAAAAGTTTTTCACTTTCTCTTCCTCAAAAGAATTTCAACTCTCTCTTAAAAGTTTTTACTTCTCTCCAAAACTTTAAATTTCAATCTCAAATTTTTCACTTTCTGTTGCTCAAAAGTTTTTAACTTTCTCTGTCTCAAAAGATTTTAACTTTTCCTCCTAAATTTTGTTTACCTCTCATCTCTCCAAAATTTTAAATTTTAGTCTCTAAGCTTTTAACTTTCTCTCGCTCAAAAGTTTTTAACTTTCTCTCGCTCTAAAGATTTTAACTCTCTCAAAATCTTTAAACTCAAAAGATTTTACTTCTCTTCAAATTTTATAATTCCAGCTCTAAATTCTTCACTCTCTCGCTCAAAAGATTTTGCCTTTTCCTCAAAAAAGGTTTTTACTTCTCTCCAAATTTTCAACTTTCTGTCTCTAAATTCTTCACTCACTATCACTCAAGTTTTTAATTATCTCTCTCTCAAAAGATTTAAACCTCTCTTCATCAAAAGTTTTCAACTATCTCTTAAAAGTTCTAATCTCTCCAAAATTTTAAATTCCAATCTCTAAATTATTCACTCCCTCAAAATTTTTAATTCTCTCTCCAAAACTTTAAATTCCCAGCTCTAAATTGTTCACTTTCTCTCGCTCAAAAGTTCTTTAACTTTCTCTCCCTCAAAATATTTTAACTTTTCCTCCTAAAAAAGTTTTTACTTCTTATCTTTCCAAATTTTAATTTTAGTCTCTAACTATTTTTTTTCTTGCGCTCAGAAGTTGTTTTATTTCTCCTAAAAAAAGAAAAATTAACTTTCTCTCCCTCAAAAGTTTCAACGTTCTTTCCCTTAAAAGTTTTTACCTTGTATCTCTCTAAATTTTTAAATTTTGGTCAATAAGTTACCCACTTTCTCTCGCTTAAGTTTTTAACTTTCTCTCGTTCTAAAGATTTTAACTCTCAAAAGATTTTAACATTCTCTCTTGTCAAAAGTTTTTACTTAACTCTCCAAAATTTTAAATTCCAGTCTCTAAATTCTTCACTTTCTCTCGCTCAAAATATTTTGACTTTTCCTCCTAAAAAAGTTTTTACTTGTCTCTCCAAATTTTTAACTTTCCGTCTCTAAATTCTTCAATATCTCTCGCTCAAAAGTTTTTAACTATTTCTCCTTCAAAAGATTTAAACTCTCTCTTCCTCAAAAGTTTTAAACATTCTCTCTCAAAAGTTCTAATATCTCCAATTTTTAAAATTTCAGTCTTTAAATTATTCACTTTCTCACCCTTAAAAGTTTGCAACTTTTTCTCCCTTAAAAGATTTGAACTTTCTTTCCCTCAAAGTTTTCAACTTTCTTTCTCTTTGAAAGTTTTACTTCTCTCCAAAATTTTAAATTCCAGTCTCTAAATTATTCTCTTCCTCTATCTCAAAATTTATTTTTTCCTACTTAAGAAGCTTTTACTCGTCTCTCTAAATTTTTAAATTTCAGTCTCTAAATTATTCACTTCCTCTCTCAAAAGTTCTTAACTTTCTCTCCCTCAAAAGAACTTAATTTTTCTTCCTTAAAAAGCTTTTAATTGTCTCTCCAAATTTTTTAAATTTCCGTATCAAAAAAATTCTTCACTATCTCCTCCTCAAAAGTTTTTAACTCTCTCTCCCTCTCAAAAGATTTGAACCTTTCCTCCTAAAAAAAAGTAGTTTCCCAAAAACTTTTTTTACTTATCTCTAAATTTTTTTAAATTTCAGTCTCTAAATGATTCCCTCTCTCTCGTTCAAAAGTTTTTTTACCTTTGCTTCGTTGATAGGTTTCAAGTTTCCTCCTAAAAAGGTTTTTTACTTCTTGTCTCTTCAAAATTTTAAATTTCTGTCTTTAAATTCTTCAGTATGTCTCGCTTAAAGTTGACTTTATCTCCCTCAAAAGATTTTAAATTTCCCTTGCTCCCAAGTTTTCACATTCTATCTCGAAACTTTCTGTCCCTCGATATTTTTAACATTTTCTCTCAAAAGTTTTTCACATTCACTCCCTTAAAGGTTTGTACTTCTTATCTCTCCAAACTTTTAAACTTTAGTTAATAAATTATTCACTTTCTCTTGCTCAAATGTTTTAACTTACTCTCCCTCAAAAGATTTTATTCTCCCTCTTCAAAAGTTTTTTCTTATCTCTCCAAAATTTTAAAATCTCTAAATTATTCACTTTCTCACACTCAAAAAGTTATTACTCTCTACCTCAAAAGATTGCAACTTTTCCTATTAAAAAAGTTTTTACTTGTTGTATCTCAAAATTTTTAAATTTCAGTCTCTAAATTATTCAAATTTTTTCGCTCAAAAGTTTTTGGCTTTCTCTCTTTCAAAAGATTTTAACTTTCTCTCCCTAATTTTTTTTTAACATTCACTCTCAAAAGTTATTATTACTAATCTCTCCGATATTTTATTTTTAAATTTCATTCGATAAATTATTCACTATCTCTTGCTCAAAATTGTTTAACTTTCTATCCCTCAAAAGTTTTTAACATTCAATCTCAAAAGTTATTATTACTAATCTCTCCAATATTTTAGATTCTATTTTCTAAATTATTCACCTTCCCTCGTTCAAATGTTTTTAAGATTGTCTCCCTTTAAATAAACTTTTCCTCCTAAAATTTATTTACTCTCTCTTGCTCAAAAATTTCTCACTTTCTCTCCCTCAAAAGTTTTTACTTCTTATCTCTCAATTTTTTTTTTAAATTCCAGTCTCTCCCTCAAAAGTTTTTAACATTCCCTCTCTTCAAAAGTTTTAACTTATCTCTCCAAAATTTTAAATTCTAGTAAAGTTCTCCCTTCAAAAGATTTTAATTTTTCCTCCTAAAGAAGTTTATACTTCTTGTCTCTCCAAATTTATAAATTTCAGTCTCTAAATTATTCAAATTCTCTCGCTCGAAAGTCTTTAACTCTCTCCCTTAAAAAGAATTAAACTCTCTCCCTCAAGTTTTTAGTATTCTCTCGCTCAAAAGTTTTCACGATTTTAACTTTGTTTCTCTCAAAAGTTTTTAATATTCTCTCTCCAAACTTATACTTAATCTCTTCAAAATTTTAAATTCCAGTTTTTAAATTATTCATTTTCCTCATTCAAAAGTTTTTAACGTTCTCTTCCTTTGAAGATTTTAACTTTTTCTCCTAAAAAAAGTTTTTACTTCTTATTTCTTCAATTTTTAAAATTTCAGTCTCTAAATTATTCACCATCTCTCGCTCAAAAGATTTTAATTTTGTCTCCCTCAACAGATTTTTAGCTTTCTCTTGCTCAAAAGTATTCAACATTCCATCTCTCAAAATTATTTACTTATTGCTCCAAAATTTTAAATTACAGTCTCTCAAAAGTTTTAACTTTATATCTCAATAGATGTGAACTTTCTTTCCCTATTTTTTTTCAACATTCTCTCTTAAAAGTTATTACTTATCTCTATAAATTATTCCACTCTAAATTATTCAATTTCTTTCGCTTCAAAGTTTTTAACGTTCTCCCTTCAAAAGATTTTAATTTTTTCTCCTAAAGAAGTTTCTACTTGTCTCTCCAAATTTATAAATTCTAGTCTCTAAATTATTCTAGAATTTAACTTCCGTGTTTAACTTTCTTTGCCTCAAATACTTTGTCTCCCTCCAAAATTTTTAGCACTGTTTCTCTCAAAAGTTTTTACTAATCTCTCCAAATGTTTAAATTCCAGTTTTTAAATTATTTACTTTCCTCATTCAAAAGTTTTTAATTTTCTCTCCCTTTAAAAGGTTTAACTTTTCCTCCTAAAGCAGTTTTTACTTCTCTCCAAATTTTTAAATTCGAGTATCTAAATTATTCACCATCACTCGCTCAAAACTCTCTCCCTCAAAATATTTTAACTCTTCTTCAAAAGTGTTCAACATTCTATCTCGCAAAAGTTTTTACTTCTCTCCAAAATTTTATATTCCAGTCTTTCAAAAGCATTTATCTCCCTCAAAAGATTTGAATTTTCTCTCCCTCAAAATTTTTAAGTTATTACTTCTCTCTCTAAATATATACCAATCTAATAGAGTTTTGAGTTTCTTCCAAGAGTTTCATGCTAATGGAGTTTTGTGCAAGAGCATTGACTCTACCTTTATTACTTTAGTTTCTAAGAAGGATAGATCCATCCAGGTTAGAGACTATAAGCTTAGTGACTAGTGGGTATTAGATTCTCACTAAGGTTCTTTCGAAGCGTATTGGAAATGTCTTAGGTAGTACTATTTCTTCTAATCAGAGTGCCTTTGTAGGTGGCAGACAAATTCTAGATGTGGCTTTAGTTGCTAATGAGTTGGTGGAAGATGTGAGATGCAGAGGGCGTAGGTTTTGAATTTGAAGTTGGATTTTGAGAAAGCCTATGATAAGGTTAATTGGAACTTTCTAGATAAGGTTTTTGCTAGGAAAGGTTTTGGGCTTAAATGGAGAATGTGGATTAAGGGCTCCCATCTTTGTGTGATTGTTAATGGAGAGTCTAAATCTTGGTTCAAGGCATCTAGGGGTCTTAGACAAGGGGATCTGCTTTCTCCGTTTCTCTTTACTCTTGCGGTGGACGTTTTGAGTAGGATAATTCGAAATACCGAGATGGAGGGTCTTGTTAATGGCTGTGTAGTTGGTCGAAATGAAGTTAAGAGTTTCTCATCTTCAGTTTGCAGATGATACCATTCTCTCTCACTGAAGGTGTTGCAGGTTTTAAGAATGTCTTGTCGCTCCTTCAAATTTTTAAGTCCATACGGGGTATCAAAATTAATTTTTCAAAGTGGTTGGATTTTGAGAAAGCCTATGATAGGGTTAATTGGAACTTTCTAGAGAAGGTTTTTGCTAGGAAAGATTTTGGGCTTAAATGGAAAATGTGGATTAAGGGCTGTTTTTCTTCTCATCTTGGTTCAAGGCATCTAGGGGTCTTAGACAATGGGATCTGCTTTCTCCGTTTCTCTTTACTCTTTACTCTTGCGGTGTACGTTTTGAGTAGGATAATTCGAAATAGCGAGATGGAGGGTCTTGTTAATGGTTGTGTAGTTGGTCGAGATGAAGTTAGAATTTCTCATCTTCAGTTTGCAGATAATACCATTCCTTTTCTCACTGAAGGTGTTGCAGGTTTTAAGAATGTCTTGTCGCTCCTTCAAATTTTTGAGTCTATATCAAGTATGAAAATTAATCTTTCAAAGTGCAGTCTCACCGGTACTAATATGGAGGATGTGCTTGTTTCTTATGCTTCACTAGTAGGGTGTGAAGTTGAGTCTTTACCTATGACTTATTTAGGGGTCTCTTTAGATGGTAATCTGACATCGAAGTCTTTTTGGGATCTTGTAATAGAGCGAGTGGGTAGGAGGCTTGATTGTTGGAAAGGTGCTTACTTCTCTTTGGGTGGGAGAATTATTCTTATTCAGGCTTGTTTAGCGAGTATTCATCTTTATTATCTCTCGTTGTTTAAGGTTCAAGTAGGGGTAGCCAAATCTCTTGAACATATCATGTGCCAGTTTTTATGGGCTGGGGATAGTGAGGATAGGAAAGACCATAGGAAAGACCATTGGTTGATTGGGATTCTGTGTGTCGTCCTAGAGAGGAAAGGGGTTTAGGTATTGGGAACTTGGTGCCCAAGAACTAGACTCTAGTAGGCAAATGACTATGGCGCTTTCCTTTGGAACCTAACTATCTTTGGCATCAGGTGATTAGAAGCAAGTATGGAATTCAGCAAAATGGGTGGGATGCATCCTTGTCCTTGTGTTATTTATTCTAGTCCTTGGAAATTTATCTCCCAAGGTTACACCGTCTTTTCATTTTCTTGTTCGTCTCGAAGTTGGTAATGGCACGAATATTCAGTTTTGGGAGAATATTTGGATAGGAGATGTTCCTCTTTCATTAGCTCTTCCTCGCCTTTTTTACCTCTCATCTGAGCACAATCCTCCCATTTCTAATTTTTATACTTGGGAGGGAGATTCAATTTCTTGGGATTTTCTTCTTTTTTTTCGTAATTTAAATAGGGAGACGGAGGAATTCTCTTTATTTATTCAACTTCTTAATTCAGCTTCCTTTTCTGTGTCTTTGAATAGGCATGTTTGGTGTTTTGATTCTTCAGGAATCTTCTCGTTTTTCATGTACTTATTGTATCATCCAGTTCATCATTTTCCGAGCCTCTTATATTTGAAATTTAAGGCTCCCTCAAATATTAAGGTTTTTATGTGGTCCTTAATTCTTGGTCGGCTTAACACTAATGATATGCGTCAAAGGCGTAGGCCTTGCAAATCTTTATCCCACAGATGTGTGTAATGTGTTTGAAGAATAGTGTCTTATTCTCATTTATTTCTTCGCTATTTAATGGTTTGGCGGTTTTGGTGCTATTTGTTTCGTGTGATGGTTGAAAATTGTATGTCCCTCTTCGATGGAAAATCTTTTACTATGCAAATTCAGGGATTTTGGTCTTACGAATGATAGAAGGATTCTTTGGAGACGTGCTTGTTTTGCTATTTTGTGGGGAATTTGGATTGAGAGGAATGCTAGAATTTTTTGCGATTGGATTACAAATATTGAGTTGCTTTGGGGTAAAATATCTTTCTTTGCTTCTCTTTGGGCTCATGCAATGGGAGCTTTTGGAGGAATTTCTTTTTCCGATCTTCAAAGAGATTGGCGGGCGGTGCTTCATTAATATCTAGTTATGCTCATTTTTTTTTCTTTAATTTCTTTTGGGAGGACTTTTTGTCCTTGTCATGCATTGAAATTTTCTCCTCTAATAAATAAAAGAATATACCAATCTCCAAATTATTCACTTTCTTCTGCTCAAATGTTTTTAACTTTCACTCCTCAAAAGAAGTTTTCCTTCCAAAAAAGTTTGTACTTCTTATCAGTCCAAATTTTTAAATTTCAGTCTCAAATTATTCACTCTCTCCCTCCAAAAGATTTTAACTTTCTCTCCCTCAAAAGATTCTAACTTTCTCTCCCTCAAAAGATTTTGGGAATCTCTTTAAAAAGTTTTTTACTTCTCTCCAAAATTTTAAATTCTAGTCTGTAAACTATTCACTTTTTTGTTCAAAAGTTTTTAACTTTCTCTCCCTCAAAAGATGTTTAAACATCTCTCCGTCAAAAGATTTTAACATTCTCTTGTCAAAAGTTTTTACTCATCTCTCCAAAATTTTAAATTCTAGTCTCTAAATTCTTCACTTTTCTCGCTCAAAAGATTTTGACTTTTCTTCCTAAATTTTTTTTTACTCAATTCTCCAAATTTTTAACTTTCCATCTCTAAATTCTTCACTATCTCTAGCTCAAATTTTTTTAACCATCTCTCCCTAAAAGATTTAAACTCTCTTCCTTATAAGTTTTCAACATTATATCTCAAAAGTTCTACTTTTTCCAAAATTTTAAATTCCAGTCTCTAAACTACTCACCATCTCTCTCCCTCAGAAGTTTTTAACTTTTTCTTCCTCAAAAGATTTGAACTTTATCTTCCTCAAAAGTTTTCAACTCTCTCAGAAGTTTTTACTTATCGCTCCAAAACTTTAAATTCCAATCTCTAAATTTATCTCTCTCGCGCTCAATAATTCTTAAAATTTTAAATTTTTCTCCCAAAATAGTTTTTACTTCTAATTTCTCCAAATTTTTAAATTTCAGTCTCTAAATTATTCACTTTCCCTCGTTCAAAAGTTTTAGCCCTTTCCCCTCGAAAGATTTTTAACTCTTTTCCTCAAAAGCTTTTAACATTTTCGCACTTCAAAAGTTTTTACTTATCTCTTGGTCTATAAGTTATTCACTTTTTCTCCCTCACAAGTTTTTAACTATCTCTCCCTCAAAAGATTTTTCAACTCTCTCCCTGAAAAGTTTACTTCTTGTCTCTCCAAATTTTGTAAATCTCAAGTCTCAGTTATTCACTTTCTCTCATTCAAAAGTTTTTAGCTCTCTCTTCCTCAAAGGATTCTAACTTTTCTCCCTAAAAAAGGTTTTACTTCTAATCTCTCCAAATTTTCAAATTTATGTCTCTATATTATTCACTCTCTCGCTCAAAATTTTTAAACTTTTCTCCCTCAAAAATTTTATCTCTCTCTCCCTCAAAAGTTTTTAACATTCTCACCCTCAAAAGTTTTTATCTTTTATCTCTCTAAATTTTAAATTTCAGTTAATTATTCACTTTCTCTCGCTCAGTTTTTTAACCCTAGTCCTCGAAAGATTTGAAATCTCTCTCTCAAAAGATTTAACACTCTTTAAAAAGTTTTGAAACGATTTTAACTCTCTTTCAAAAGATTTGATCACTCTCTTAATAGTTTTTGCTTCTCTCCAAAATTTTAAGTTCCTGTCTGAAAATTATTCACTCTCTTGTTCAAAAGGTTATAAACCTTCTACCACTTGAAAGATTTTAACCATCTCTCCTTCTAAATTTTTTAACATCCCCTATCTTCAAAAGTTTTTATTCATCTCTCCAAAACTTTTAATTCTAGTCTCTAAATCGTTCACTTTTTCTTGCTCAAAAGTTTTAACTTTCTCTCCTTCAAAAGATTTTTACTTTTCCTCATAAAAAAGTTTCTTCTTGTCTCTCAATATTTTTGAATTTCAGTCTCTAAATTCTTCGCTATTTATCCCTCAAAAGTTTTTAACTTTCTCTCTCTCAAAAGATTTTAACTTTCACGTCCTCAAAAGTTTTCAACATTCTCAAAAGTTCTTACTTATCTCTCCAAAATTTTAAATTCCAGTCTCTAAATTTTTCACTCTCTCGCTCAAAAGTTTTTAATTGCTGTCGCTCGAAAGATTTGAACTTTTTCTCCCTCAAAAATTTTTAATTATCTTTGCAACATTTTAAATTCCAATCTCTAAATTATTCACTTTTTCTTGTTCAAAAGATTTTAACTTTTCTTTCTAAATTTTTTTTACTTCTTATCTATCGAAATTTCTAATTGTCAATCTCTAAATTATTCTCTTGCTCAAAAGTTTTTAACTCTCCCCCCAAAAGTTTTAAATATTCTCTCCCTTTTAACTTTTTAACAATATCTGTCTTAAAAGTTTTTACTTATCTCCTCAAAATTTTAAATTCCAGTCTCTAAATTATTCACTTTGTCCCGTTCAAAAGTTTTGAACTTTTTCTTTCAAAAGATTTTTGACTTTTCTTCCTAAAAAAAACTTTACTTCTTATTTTTAGAAATCTTTAAATTTTAGTCTCTAAATTATTCATTATTTTTCTTGCTCAAAAGTTTTTAACATTCTCTCGCTCATAATTTTACTTATCTCTCCAAAATTTTAAATTCAAGTCTCTAAATTATCCTTCTCTCGCTCAAAAGTTTTTAACTCCCCAACACAAGGTAATGTAGTTCTTATGTTGAAAATGGGAAAAGAAAGAATGAAGGAATAAAGATGGCTTGTCGTGGCATGTTCCACACATAATCCACCGTGTCACAGCATTTTCTTTCCCGTCTGTAGTTTTTGTTTTAGGAGATCTAACTTCTCTCTCTCTCTCATATCAACTGCCATTGATTTTCACAGCCAGTCCTCTATATATTTCTGTCTTAAGTAATCTCTATACTGCCCCCCAAATGGTATATATTCAATATTCATCAACAATCAAATTGTTCATCTACTTCTCCGAGTGTCCTTTGGCTGGTAGATCTAATTCCTATTGGAGATTATATTCTTCTGCCAATCTTTTTCCCAGCTGTTGAATTGGATTCGGTATTTCTAATTCTTTAGCTGGAATTGTAGCTTTTGGTTTCTTTTTGTTTGTTTGTTTGTTCTGTATTTCATGTACTTTTTGATGTCATATAGGACTTTTGAGGAAATACTTGTAAATTCCAATCCTTTCTGAAGGTTTTATCGATTTATCTTTTAGGCAAAGGTACAAAAAAGTCCATGTGGTTTTACCTGAAGTCCCACTTAGACTATGAACTTTTTTTTTTCTAAAAGTGCCCCTGACGTTACAAATTTTAGGTCAATTCTGCCCCTTCCGTTAACGGACATGCCACCTAGACTAACGTTGGCTGACACGTGGACATATTTTGCTGAGTAGACATAGCTAACAATTCATACGTGGAAAATAGCTAACAATTCATTCAAACATATTTGTCCCAAGACATGTGCCCATTGTCAATATAACTTTCTCATCTTATTTTTTACTGATGTTGTTGTTGTTGTTCCTTTTCATTCCAAAATACGAAATTAGCCGAAATACAAAATTAGTGTTGTAGTTTTAAATTCAATTTAAATATTTGTTAACAAAAAATATTGTAATTAATGATACCCTTTATATAATTTATAAAATTAGTCAAAATTTATTATATAAAATTAGTCAAAATTTACTATATAAAATTAGTCAAAATTTATTTTTAAAATACCTCAAATAATAATAATAATAATAATAATACCCTATCCATTGCAAAAAAAAAAAACCCTACCATCAAAACCACCGCCTCACCATTGCACTACCAAATTTTTTTTTTTTTTTTGTTTTGTTTTCTTCACATCTGTGTTCATATGCTGAAGAAGCTTCAACAGAACATGCATCACAATGAAAAACCCCAAATCATAAATTTCAAGATTCCCAAACCACAAGAATCATTCTCATTGCTTCTTCAAATCATCACAATTATAACAGAACTTTACAACTAACTATACAAAATTCTCATTTCCAGAATCAGAAAATGAAGAACAGAAACAGAACTTGTAACAAACTAATGAACAATAACAACAACAACAACAATGGAGTACAAGAATTATCAGTACAAGAAGAATTTCAACCCGGCAACGAAAACTCATTTCACAAACTCATCTCTGCTCTCATCTAACATTCATTCTTGAACAAACCCATCAATGAATTAAGAGGATTTTAACATTCATTTTATGAACAAACCCATCAATGAATTAAGAATGAACAAACCCATCAATGAATTAAGTGGATTTTGAACAAACCCATTCATTCTTCAAGATTCTTCAATGAATCAATGAACAAACCCACCAAAAATTTAACATTCATTCTTCAAGATTCTTCATTTTATGAACAAACGCATCAATGAATTAAGCGGATTTTGAAGAATCTTGAACGCAAACGCAGCGCAAAGGACAGAGAAAAATATTGGGAATTCAGTGCACAAGTCCTCACCTCCTCCCAGCACTGTTGTTTCACCGCCCACAATCATGACCAAATACAAACTTAGATATGCCATCTCAATACACCAAACAGATCAAAAATCAGATCTAGGTACCATAATCGCAAATCAAAAAATCTCAAGTACTAATGTTGACCCCAGAAATCTAGATCTAGATTGAGAAAAAATTTGTTTTTGAATAACAAATTTTCACCTTCAAAATCAGATCTGGATGTTTTTAAGATTTATTTTCAAACTAATATCCAAATAATGAGGATCAAAATCAGATCTGGATGTTTTTAAGATTTATTTTTGAACTAATATCCAAATAATGAGGGATGATAGAGGAACGAGGAACGAAGAACAAAGGAAAGGAAGAAGACCCAACAATCACCATGGCTTACAATATTATCTCCGCCATGCTTTCTGCCATGGTTGTCGTCGAACAAAGGTACAAAAAAAAAAACAAATGAGAACAAGATGAAGAAAATGTTAGTAATGACTGACTTGATTTGGGCGTTAATAACTTAAGAATTTGATAACTATTCTTTGTTGTTTTGTTTTAGGTTTGTTTTGATTTAGTTTAACTTTTGTTCTACTGCAAATTCTTTTTTGTCCAGTCTCCAAATTAGTTTAACTTTGTTCATGCCTCGTCAGCAAAATATGTCCACGTGTCAGCCACGTTAGTCTAGGTGGCATGTCCGTTTACGGGAGGGGCAGAGTTGACCTGAAAATTGTAACGTTAGGGGCACTTTTGGAAAAAAAAAAAGTTCATAGTCTGAGTGAGACTTCGGGTAAAACCATAGGGGCTTTTTTGTATCTTTTATATGGGTTCCTTTCAATTGATACCATGTGATAAAAATTCTATCTTTAGGGGATTTGGGAGTGTTTGAATTGGTGGGTTGGTCTCAAATATGGTGAGCTTAAACTAGGCTTGGCAAAATATGGTTATGGGTTGGTTTTGGTTGGTTATAATTTCATTTAAGAACTAAAACCACGGGTCGTGGATTGGAACCATATAGTTATGTGTCAAATATAGGTTGACCCATATTTTAAATTTCAAGTTTATCATTATTATGGTCCAATTAAATAAATTATTTATGATATTTAATTTCTATATTTCTTCACCTTCTATCTCTAATGTTTTATACATTCTTCCTCTCTCTAAAAATTTTTATACACTCACTCTAAAATTTTTAGATTTTCTCTCTTTAAAATTTTATTATATTTTATTTGGTTGGTACTATTAGTTAAAACATCCAACTGTGTATGGTAAGAAACTCGCGGGTTTTCTTTAAGCCTAAAATAATTCTATGATCTGTCTATTTCAGCTGAAAATAATTTGGTAAAAAAATTGTCTTTTTTGTTAGCGTTATAAGTGAAATAATTTGGGACGTCCGTGAGGTCTCTTTGTATTAGTTAAAAATAATGGTTCAAATAATATTTTAAAAATTAGTTTATTAAACATAAACAGTTTCATTCAAATTTGATTTTAATTAATTTGCAAAATACTAAAATTTAAAGTGTCATAAATTTATTTTCATTTTCAAAACAACAATTTTGTATTAGTTGTCTTTTTTTTTTAAAGTAGTTTACACTATCAACTATTACATTAATCAAACTCAAATAAATGTCCTATCAATTTTAAAATTTTATAAATTATTTAAGGAAAAAAATCAAGTTAATTTTTTTTTGGAACGGATAAGTATTATGGTAGTTTATAGTTGTGGTGTAGATGAGCTTAAAATAAAGAAAATTAAGAAAATGGATCCATTTTAACCTTTTAGAGTTAAATCATAAATTCAAGCTTCAAATCAATATGGATTTATTTAATCTTAAACAGTAAAATTATTATTATAAATCTAAAAAATTGATCAAGCAACTGAGAATAGAAATTTATAATCATACTTTAAGACTATTGGAAAACAAAAAAATTAGCGAGCAGAAGTTCCCATATATGTCCTGAATCACCTTGTCCGAGGACCCAGTTCAGTTTCCAAATTCAGTGACGAGGCTAGCCTGGCTTGATTAATATGAGTCAAAACTAGTTAAACTAGTTTCAGCCCATATTTTTAATTCATAATATGGGTCCAAAACCAAATCAACCCGTAATATAAAAACTAGTTAACCAACGCAATAAGACCCAAGTAATTTTGGTTAACTAGATGGTTCTTGACCTAAATTGCCAGGTCTAGCTTAAATATTGGAATGCTCCAGTATGTTTTGAACCATGTATATGGTGCATTTATCTGATACGGCCCAGTTTGCTTGTTCTCATTTAGTTATAGAAATTGCCAATCTTCTAAATCTAGCAATATTATTGGTTTTTGACATAAATATCTCTCTTTTTTCTTCTTTATTTTCATCCTTTGATTAATACAAATTATAAAATTAAGGGATATATAAGTCAGATATTTGCTCTTATTATACTACGCTGCTGTTTTGAGATGAGTTAAAGAGATTATAATCACCAACAACTAGTTGCTCAGTTAGTGTACCAACACTCTTGCTATGCAAATGGTGCTGGGCTTAATCCCCCATGAGTTGAGATGAGTTAAAGAGATTATAATCACCAACAACTAGTTGCTCAGTTAGTGTACCAACACTCTTGCTATGCAAATGGTGCTGGGCTTAATCCCCCATGAGTATAACATTGCGATAACAAAGATTTAAAACCGACAACGACAAAAAAAGAGAGATTATAATCTCTTATCACTTTTTTCACTTATTATTGTCTCTCTCCACATTTATCGCGCACACTTTTTGTTTTTCTATACTCTTAATGGGCTTACTATACATGTATTGTTAACTAAATAGGTATTTAATTAGGTATCCCGAATTTCTCTAATTCATGAGATTCTTTTTATTTTGTGACCTTTAGTTTCTTAAATGTTTATTAGCAATCAATGTCATGATTTGTGTTTGCTTAATGATATATTTAATGTGTTTTACAACTAAACTTCAAGCATTAGAACTGAAACTGAATGCTATGTTAACTAAGATATGAATTCTATACAATTTTAAGCACGCGTTCAATTTCAATTCCACTTAATATTTTGCCTGTCCAAACACACATTCATTATACGTTTTTGGAATTTGAAAAAAAAAAAAAGAACAAATTGATTCATATTTAGGGAGGTTATAATGCAATGCTGATTAATATTTGACAATATAAATATGTTTGTGCTACAGACAGGAGAGCAAGTAATCAACATGGCCCATGGTGCACTTGATGGACTGAAGAACACACTTGAGTAGGTGGGTGACCAACAGAATCAGAAAAAGTGAAAAGAAAACAGGTTCAGAAGTTGTCATCGGCTGCGTTTGATATGATGTTGGATCTGACTGCTACAATTATTATTATCTTTTATTAGAATTTTCTATACCTTGTTTGGCACAAGTGAAGATGATTTGAGATGTCAGGTTTTGCCAGAGTTATGATTAAATATATTTGATAATCTTCATTGATTTTGAGATTTTGTTAAGAAAAATCGTTCCACAATAAATCTTCATTTAGTCCGAACAGTTTATATAAGTTGCATTTTATATTGCAATGAGTTGCATTTTATGTAGCAAAGAATTGAATTTGTATAATATTTGTATAACAAAGGTTATTTGAAAATTCCACTTCCTCTATATAAAATGTAACTTATTTTTATAAACTACCCAAATTGGTTGCTCATTTGTAAACTACCTGGAATTCGAGTTTTTAGTAGGAGGTTCAGGTCTTTCGATTAGGAAAAGGGTCTCCTTATACATTTTGGACACGTGTATAATAATTGTTTTTTTAACCAATAGTTCATAACATGTGGAGGCCAGTTTGTATTAATTATGTACGGCCCATTATACGTGTCGAAAATATATAGAAAGGTCCTTAGAAGACCTGGACCTCTTAATAAAATCTCCGAATTGAGATTCATATTTTTAAGTATGAATGTGGTTCCGGTTCAACCAATCGAATCAGAAACCGAACATATCAAACCAATTCAGATCAATGGGACATGCAATTAGACCATTTGAACAGGCCAGTATTTTATTAAATGGGTTAACCCTGACTATCAAGACATGAGAGAAGCCACCATTAAGGCGATTGAAGCTCTAACAAATATATGGATATATTGTAAGGTCAAAAAGTCCTTAATTTTCTCCTCATCTCTGTACCTATAAAATGAACGTCCTACGTTTCAAATTATAAGATCAGTATTGACTTTTGAAAATTAATTTGAAAAATTTTTAGACTCAAAATTGAGATGATTCATTAAGAATTATGAAACGATAAAATCTTAAATGAGTAATACTTTTTAAATAGTTTACAATGATCATCATTGTATTGATTAAAATTAATAGAAAATATGTTAATTTTGAGTTTAAAAATATTTTAAGTTGAGTCATAAAATCTATAATGAACTTATATAATATAAGAGTCATGCTATATGCTATGTATTGCGATAAATTTATGCCGAATTATAATTGCGAAACTTATCAATACGTATGATTGGTATAATTATAAGAGGGTCTCACTTATTAAACATATCTTCAAAAAGGTATCACTAATACTTATCCATGTAACTGACAATCAAATAGTCGATTTAAACTTTCACAATATTATATCATTTTCCATAATATACTAAACCTTGTCACGCTAGTTATTTGGAATCCTGTTCTCAGTAAACTGACTAGGGGTGAGGATGGTGCGGCTCCAAACAAAAAATCACACATGAAACCGCTTTGATGCGGTTGTCTAAATCAAAAATCACAACATGAAACCGCTTGGATTGGTGTTGTGCGGTTTTTAGGGATGTGGTGCGGTTTCGGCTTAAAAACCAATTTAAAAAAAAAAAAATTACACATGTCATACTTTTCAAATTCCAAATAAATTTCAAGCATTGTTGATTTGCTAATGTAAATAATACCCAACTACAAAAAATTAAATTCTTGAAAACCAGTCACAAATTAATTCAAAACTTCCAATTCCTCAAATTGGAAAGTTAAAGTTTAGTACTGCACAAATTCTTTAAATGCATATATTACTACAATATAACAATTGTTTCAAAGTCTTAATCCATGCAAATTTACATATTCAAAATTAAATTTACAACCATACTTAAATAGAACTTAAAGAACTCTAAAGCATACAAGAACATGACAATATTAAAAAAATTTAGAACACTAAATTGGTGCAGTTTTTTAAGGGGTGCGATTTTGGTACAAAAATCGCAACTGTAAGGAGTGCAATTTCTATTGAAAAAAAATCACAATATACCAACAAAACTATTAGTACGATTTTATGTGTAATTTCAATTGCGAAATTAGTACAAAACATTTTGGCAGAACAATATAGCATAGGGCCAGTAGTAATCATACTTTGCTTCAATTATTAGATTCTACTCCATTAATTTTTTTAACATTTATCTATTTAAAAATTAAATTAATTGTAAATAAGTAATTGAATTCTATCAATAATATATAACATGGAATAGAAGGTGAGACGGACTCATTTTATTTTTTTTTTCGAAATCCCACTTTAAGAAGTACAATATAATCTCATAATTAAGTACATCATCACTATTACAATAATAAACTCACGTAAAAAAAAATTTATAAAAAAAATATAAACTCACCAAAATAAGAATTAAATTTGATACCTAAAAGTCCACTAGGCTAAGACCTTGACAGATGAGACGGACTCTTGGTGCTAGCTTACCACGCACCATTCTGTTAAAAATAATTAATTGACAATTTTTTTATTTTTTTATTTTTTATTTTGTCGGTTTGAATATTATTCTTTAATTACTACTATTATACTATCCTGTTCCATAGTGTTCCTTTTATATCAGTGACTTGACTGGGACACGGTACCAGATTTTTTTTTAATTGCTATAGAAAGTCCAGCTTTCACAGAGAAACTGATAGATGTTTCTTGCTTTCTTCATGGTGCTCATAATTCACCATGTCACCCTACCCCACTCTATTTTCCTCCTGTACCCTTCTGCTTCACAAGCCAAATATAAATTTCAGACTTATGTCTCTTAATTTGTAGCTATATATCGTTGTAAGTTGTAACCAGGGGAGGATCTACTCGCACAACAAGGTGGGTAATTCGGTAATTCCCACCATGGTTTTGGGAGGGAGAAAAAAAAGTAGTGCTAAAAATATTGTTCTTTTTTAAAAAGAACGAGATAAAAGTGTGTATACTTAAAAATATGCCTGCCATGATTTTGACAAAAAAATAAACCAACATCAATTTTTTACCACCTTATTTAGAAGGAACATGATATATATTGTGATTTTATATGTTGATTTTTTTGTTGCGAGTTAAGTGGATAATTATAGTTGATAATATTTTAATGATGTGTTTGATATAACGAGCTGATTTTATCATCCTAACCAATTCACGAAATGACATACGTCGCAATCGTAATTCTTCATAAAATTTTCACAATACATACTCTATTCATAAAGAGTGATTATTCTCCCACTCAGGAAAGAATATATGTGATACTAAGTCAAGCTTCCCAAATTACTCCTCCTTGAGTCATCATATATGAATATTACCTTATGGAAAATAATGAAGTTAAATTGTAAAACTGTGCATTCATATTGACCAAGTCAAGCTTCCCAAATTACTCCTCCTTGAATCATCATATATGAATATTACCTTATGCAAAATAAAGAAGTTAAATTGTAAAACTGTCCATTCATATTGACAGTGAATTATAATATAGATACTAATATTTTAATTTGTGTAATGTCGTCTATTTTTTTTTATAAAATTGTTCCCCTTAACCGTTTTTTTGTAAAACTGGCTTCTCTAATTAATTTTGATCAAAATTAGTCAATAATTAAAATGCATATCACGCAGGAGTATTTTGCCCATTAAACACCCACGTGATATGTATATTAGTAACTAATTTTAACCAAAATTGGTCAAATAGGACAATTTTGCACACAAGTTCACAGCAGTTGTCCTAACTTATGTCTCATCTGCTATCTCACACAAGAAGATTGTGTCATGTAATAACTTTCTATAATATATTTTACATAACAAATTAATAAATTATCTCCTCTCCTCTTCACTTGGTTGGAACAGCACAGAATTGAATAAAAATAGTTAATAGTACTCTCCTCTAAGTTTTATGTATCCGTTGAAAGAACAGAGGATTAAGAAAAATAGAAAAATTATCCTCAAATTTATGTTTTATGGTTGTAATTGATTCTTTGCTTTTCCAACCGACTGGAAGGGAAGAGGAGAATAAAAAAGAATAAAAATAATCCTCTACTGTTCTGCCAACGCGTAGAGGATAGGAGTGATTTTTTTTTTCCATCGTTTGTTGTATTTTGACTGAGGGAGTTTTAGGTGAATTGGGAAGGAAGAAATACTCTTGATATAGGAGTAATTGAGGTGAAAAAAATAGTAGTTTCTTCTCTTTTTTTTTCTCTTTTTTTAATTTATTATGTAAAAATTATCTTAAAAAATTGTCACATGTCACAATCTTCTTGTTGAGACAGTAGATGAGACATAATTTGAGATAATTGATCCAAATTCATTTTGCACAGAATTAAAATATTAGCTATGGCAATACAAAAATTAAAATATTAACGTCTATATTATAATTCAAATTTTACAATTTTCCCAAACAAAGAAATTAAGAGGAGCTAGAAAGAAACGCAGAAATTAAGACATACTAATTTCTTTTTAACATAGTTGTAAATTACAAATTAAGAAAATGCACGGTAGGTAGTGTTTTGATTGGATAGAGGAGGAGGGAGTAGGCATGCAGCTAGCATTTGAATTAATTAATTAATTATATGCAGTGAGTATGTTGAAGTTGCGATCGACATCCATCATATCTGTTTTGAAACTAGTGGCAGCTTCTTATAGACGACTTGGCATTGTGTTTTGATCCCTTCTTCATCTTGTGGCTCATAATTTTCAAGCTCTGCCTAAGTATATCCACCTCTCTCTCCGTTCTTGATCTCTCTTTCTCCATTGAAGCTAATTGTGCCCTTAGGACTTGGATGGTTTCTTCCTTAGCCTTCAGCTCCTTATGCAACGTCTCACTCTTTAATAAGTACTCTTCTTCCCCTGATATCCAACATACTCCTCCTCCTACAAAACAAATATTAAGTATAACAAAATCAAATCTCCCTAGCTAGCTCTTATTTTTGTACGTACCTTGATGTGTCATCTTAATGAGATGGTCGAGCTCGGTCTTGATTGCTAAATAGAGCCTTTTCCACTTGTCGACGGCTTCGTCTCGGCGAGCTCTCTCCTCTCTCATGTACTCCATGAGATACCTAGTATTCCCCCACATAATTTTCCACTCCATATTCTGATGATCACTACTACTTTTCTGATCTACCACAACCTCCTCCTCCTCCTCCTCATTCTCTCTTATTATTCTCCCTTCTCTTTTCTCCAACTCCAACTTATTCTTATATACTTTCACTTCTTCTCTTAACCTCTTCCTCTCTTTCTTCCACTCCGCTTCTTTAAGCGCCAAAACCATCAGTTCTTGCTCGTAAGCTTGACTCTCACTCTCTCTCATGCTCATTATCTCTCTCACCTCCTCTCTCTGAAGCTTCACTTTTGCCCGCAAAGCTTCAACATCTTTCTGTCTTGGGTTGTAATTGCTTTTCTCCTTCGTTTGAAAACTACCCATGCAGTACTCTCTCTTTCCTGCTGCTTGATTTGTTAGTTCACTCAAGTTTACCAATTCGATCGATGCATAAATTCATATATATGTGTGTTGGGTTGGGGTGGGGTGGGGTGGGGGTGGGTCCCAACTCATAGCAAATAATGGTTATGATTTATGAAAACTTTTATGCTTAACACATCTTTCATCATTTATTCAAAGATACTACGACCACGATTTAGAAATACACGTACAGAGCCGTCCACAGCATAGTGTTACGCTAGACAAGTCTTACTCCGAAACACTAGGTTGCATTAAGAAAGTTGTAATTTTTAATTTATTCGTAACTGCCGGATATTAAGATAAATAATGTAAGATTTGATGTTTATGTAAGATCGCATAGCCACCATATATATATGAATCATTAATTCTTTTATATAAATATATATATATATATAATAAACATGAAATGAATTATTTCTTGAATTAAAAGGTATAAGCAGTCCTGCATATATAGTAATCATACCTCCAGCACTGGTAGTAATATACATTTCATTTAAGATGTTATAATCATTGAACCATATTAAAGACAAATTTAGGAAACTACTTTAAAAAATTATTTTATTGACTATTTTCTTATACACATGTATATATATATAGAGAGAGAGAGAGATGGTGGATGACATAAATTGTTGACACAGGCTGTTTATTTTCATTTCTATTATTATACCGACTGTGTGATAAGTCAATTAAAATTATTGGTGGGGTAGATTGCTTTTTGTGTATACCACCAGTTCACAAAGTTTGTTGAAATAAATCAAAGCATGCAAATTCATTGTCGTATAAATTTGGATATATATGTTTGACGAGTCACATGCAATGGTTAGGAGATATATAGCGTATAGGTAATGAGAATTGTTAGCTTAATTAATTGCATGGGGTCCTACAATGACAATGTTTGCTATAACATGTACCAGGTAGGGGAATATGCAACCTGTGATCATTCACGATTAGACCTGGCCTCATTTCCAACACCTACAATAATTCATTTTTTTTCATGTTTTGATTAAGTGCTTATTAACACCTCCTTTATCAACCTCTTTTTCTTGATGACCTAGGGTTTTCTATGTATACTTTTTATTAACAACAAAAAACTATTCCACCTCATATTGATTGAGCTAGCTTATGAGTCAAAAGGTAAATGTTTTCTGTGATAGTTGATTTGACTACTCCCCTGTCCACTTTTCTCCAATTTCCTTCAATTTTAAGTAATCATCATAGATTTTTGACAGTATTTTAGGATTCAAATTTAATAAATTATAATACTAATAATTAGTTTATTTCGGTCTAAAATAATTTCTTTGAAACAGATAAAATACTTATAAATATATGTATGTCACAATCTTATTACATTATTTTTTCGTGTTGTCAATCGATCGGATTATATAGATATTCCTTCAACACAATTAGGTCATCGAAAGGCTCTCGAAAACCCGACAAAGTACGAAAACTGAGACCTTTCAGAAAAAGAATTCCTAGAGTGCATAAGATGACATAGTTTAATTAGTTAATTTTGATGATATTATGTTATGAGTCAAATATATGTTGGATCCTAAGGTACATACTCCATGAGCAAACTTCGTTTTCACATAAATACTCAAGAGTATGGCAAATGAGTTGCCTATCTACATCAATTGCACGGACATCTCATTGGATTCCCTGAGGATAGGATGAATAATTTAATATTGGCATATGGCCTTCATTGGCCATATTTAATGTTAGTCAATGATAGTATATTCATCAGCCTTTCATGTGCCAAAAATAGGTATAAATGTAGGCTGCTACAATGTTAATGTTGTGGGTGGCTGGCTATATTTACCAGTGGTCAATAAACTTGGGCTATGGATGTGTTGAGAAATTTGGGTTTTATTTCACCCCTTTATAGTAATATTTAACATACTTTTTCTTCTTCTTGAACAAATAATAGAGTAAACATATTATATTATTAAATTTGGATTCTCTTTATTCAAATTATAAGATCATTATTAATTTTTTAAAAGTCAATTTGAGACTTTTAAATTTAAAATTGACGTGATTCATTTATGTTTTCAAAACAATAACTCTTATAACTAGTTGTACTTTTTAGATAGTTTATGATATTCATAATTGTATTAACATAAACTAGATGAATTCATCTCAATTTTGAGTTTACAAATATTTGAAATTGACTTTTTAAAAGTCAATAGCAATCTTATAATTTGAAACAGATGGAGTATTATACTCTCTCTGTCCAGATTTATTTATCCTAATTGTTTTTTGGTTTGTCCAAATTTATTTGTCATCTTTCCTTTTTAATGCTATTTTTGGCATTACTTTTTCAAAAATACCCTCATTTAACTTTAAAAAAATCATTGAAAACAACATGACATATATTGAAAAAAATAGCACTATTAACTTTGACATTAGAATCACAACTACACTTTTTCTCCTTCTCTCTTTTCTTTATTTTATTGTTCCAAGAAGAGTTGGGATATTAAATAAAACAAAAAATATGATAATAAAGTAATTAAGATGAGTAATTTGGAGATCAATATTTATTTTTAATAGGTTTGTACTTGCAAATTAACTATGATAAGTAAAGTTGGACAGAAAGAGTAATCTTTTATTTTTATTTTTCGTTGAACAGTAAAGATATTCTCAGGCTAGCTACGCGACAACCCAAACTAAATCTCTCCGCGAGCGATCTTAAGAGCGTACCCTCCACATCGGTCTGGTGCATTCAAGAGAATTCTCCTGAGTGTTGATCCCAAGGTTCGTACTTAAGAAGTCAAAGAAGGGAGCAAACTTTCTTGACTACCGGAGATCACAAAAAAAAAGGTGAACATTTAATATAATAATAGATACATATTGAGTTTGTTCCAATTGACCAAATGAGAAGTGTGTAACTTGCCATAATTGTGTAAGGGTCAGGGAGAAATTCAAGCGTGGTTTTAATGTCGGTGGTGTATTTGTGTGATAATTGCTTACTTATGTGTTAAGTTAGGATATATATAGATTTTAGTTTTTTATGTTTGTGTTACGCGGGTGGTTGTTATAAACTTATACTACTCCCTTAGTCTAGTAGAAACATATACTCTTAAGTTATATATATAAAAAATAAAATAAAAAATCTAGTTATAAATTTCATAAATACCAAAAATATACTTTTGTCTTGTGTATACTTTTAAAAATAATAAGTTTTTGGTATATTAATAGTGGAGTGATCATAAAATTACAATGATAAATTTGAGAACATTTTGTCACCTTATACTAATATTAATAAAAAGAGAAACTGTTACAATAATAAATTTGAGAACATTCGAGCCCTGTTATGTGTTGCGATAAAATTGTGGCGAATTACAATTGTGAAACATATCAATACATGAGATTGAATATATTATAAGAGAGTTTCATTTATTACACATATTTTTAAAAAGAATTACCGCTAATAGTTATCCACGTAATTGACAATCAAAAATTCGAATAAACATTCATAATATATGTCATTTTCCGCCAAACTCAATTGGATCCTTATACTAAAGAAGTGTAAGATAAATAGAAGAAAGGGATTTTGATGATATCCTAACAAAAGTGAAATTTTCAAAATTTGATATTGAATAGATTATAAGAGAGTCTCATTTATTACACATATTTTCAAAAACAATTACCGTTAATAGTTATTCACGTAATTAACAGTCAAACAATTAAAATAAACATTTATAATATATGTCATTTTCCGCCCAACTCAGGTGGATCCTTATACTAAAGAAGTGTAAGATAAATAGAAGAAAGGGATTTTGATGATATCCTAACAAAAGTAAAAATTTTAAAATTTTGAACCTCAACATTATTACGACCACATTTTTTTTGAAGAGCTCTATTTTGGAGAGTACAATATAATTTTATAATTAATTACATCACTATTATAATATAAATAAACAATCAAACCTCATAGAGGATACTATTATAATATCAATAATCAATCAAAACTCATAAAGGAAGAAGAAACTCACCTACTGTGATAATTGAACCTGAAATCTAAAAATCATAATTCATCGATCTTAATCTGTCTTAACCACTAAGCTAAAATCTCATCGACTATTACAAACACATCTAAATTCTAATCAATCACGTATTTTATATGATTCATTAATTCATTTATTTATCTAACGGTAAAATCACCAACTATTTGAGAATTTTATAACCACTTTCATTATTCATAATTAACATAGGACAAGTGGACAACAAATCTAGTAGTGACAACATTTGAGAATTTAAAAACTTGTAACAATGTTGATATTCTAGCAATAATATTCAAGATGCATCAAAGATATGTTTAGATACAATATTTTTTTAAAAGTGAGGTTTTACAATTTTTTATTCAAAAAAATCGAAAGGGTAGAATAGCATATGCAAACTCGCAAAAGTATGGTTGTTGATTATTTTCTTATCAAGTGAGTTTTGATAAACCTATATTTTTATTATGTAGTTTATATTATAAACTTATATTAAACAATAATATTTCAATATTTTTTTATTTTATAAAAAAATTGTAAAATATATAAATATTTAAATATATTAATTGTCGACACAGCCTTTCCATTTAGGTTTTGGACCATAAAAAAAATGGTAGCTACCTTTGGTTGTTGCCGTTGATGTGGAGTTGATATAAAAGAGCGGGAGAACAACGTCATGGAAATATTTAATGCAAAATGGGTTCTGATCACGTGGAAATCTTTCTCATTAGCGGGTCCCAATATTCAGAACTACAATTCTCAGCCGTTCGATCTTTGTCCGTGATGGATATGATTTTGTAAACTTACACGGAGGGAACTAGCGACCAGTTTTTTGGATCCCAAAAATGTCCTTCTACAAATTTAGTAAAAGCAAAGGTAATATTTTCACAAAAAAATTTAGGATTAAGATCTCCTCCGCTACATTTATTTTACTATTTTTTTTAATACACATTTAATGACATAAATATTATTTTTAGCAACTCTAACGGTGTCACAATTGATTGCGAATAATTTTATTTTATCGTTATATGTAATATTTGTGTTGTTATATATGTATCGGGAGAAATTAAATGAATATAATCTTTGTCCCTTTTTTTAAAAAAATTAATTTTATTTTCTAAGCTTATTTTTTTTATAATCTTTTTAGTCAAGTCAATCGGGCCTAATTATTACCATCCTCCTTAATTGTTTTTTTTATAACTTTAAGTTAAGTGGTATGTTGTATATACTTGATCTTTTATTTATTTAGCTCAAGTTAAACATAAAGATATTCAAGAGTAACACTTTTAAGTCTTACTATATATGATGATAAATTAATATCTATTATAAATACTGATATATATATATGAGTACATATAATAGGAATGAATTAAAAATGGCCCAATCGTAATTTATTCTCTTATCGCTTAGAGTTCCATGCATGTAAGTCGCAATCCAATTTCGTCATAGATTTATCGACATATAAATCATTTTTCATATTTATAACTATTTTTTTTTTTTTGTAACATATCTTGATTTTGTCTTCTTTTTTTATTTTTATTATATATATATATATTTAAAAATAATTAGGTCTTATTTTTTGAGAGTACAATATAATCTCATAATCAAGTACTAATTACACTATAATTTATTAAACTTTACATTAAAGAGAAAGTACTCTTCACGCAAAATAAAAATAAAAATATAGGATTTCAGTTTTAATTACAAGGCTAAAGTGAATTTCAATAAGTAACACATCCTTCATATTAATGTAGGTTTGTGGCTTTTTAAAATAAACTTTAAGACAAAAATTAGTAAATATTTTAGAATAAGTATTAAAATTAGAGAAAACAACAGTTCTATAGTCGCGGGACAACAAAAATAGTTTGTAGTATCGTACTTAGGACAAATATAATAATACAAAATATAATATTATTTTTAATAATATATACATAGAGCATATCTTTCTGATCATTAATTGATACGAAAATTTTAACAGATTATTCCCCACAGTATATTTCCTTATGTGAGTATATCTTTAAGAAAATATAAAAAATGGAAAAAAAGAAAAGAAAAGGGCAAGAAACACCACAATAACGATAGACATCAAGCACGCGGTGCACACTTATAGCGGGCTGTGAATGAAATTTGAAATATTCGATATTAATTCTAAAAATTTGTATCTGTATTCACATTAAAGAAGATATTATCTATATTCGTATCAAAACAAATATTATCCGTATTTGTATCCGTCCAAAATGGATACGAATATGTATTTATTCGTATGTCTTAATATTTGTATCCGTAATTCACACACACACACACACACACACACACACACACACACATATATATATATATATATATATATATATATATAAATCTTTCAATTAATATTGGTTTACAATAAATGAAAGTATTAACATCATTTGCTTATACATCTTTTATGACTATTTTATGATATACGCGATATATAAAAAATTACATATCAATATTATATCTAGTTTTATAATTTTATTTGGTTGATTATACATTATTTCTAATTATTAGTTGATTAAGTGACTAAGTTTTTGGTTATTAAATTAACATTGTGCAAGATTTTTTTTTTTAAAAAATGAAACTTTTAAAATTTTATTTTGAAAGAATACGGACGCAGATACGGATATAGATATAAATACAAATATGCCGATATTTGATATATTTATTCATATTATATTATACGAAACAGATAATATCTGTATTCGAATATTATTAGACAAATACGAATATTTTATATTGCATATCCGTCCAATATGAATACAAACTCGAATATTAAAATTATTTTTTAAATACAAATATATCCGTATCCAAAAATATCCTTTACAGCCATACCGGTCATAAATTAATCAACTAGTAACAGTAAATTGAAAGAATCCACAACCCTTGGTACAATCTGAAATAACAAGGTACATGAGGGGCAATTTCGGATTACAATATTGATGTCCCGTTTGGGCGTTCAGCTGTGTGTTGGCTCTGTTTTTTTGACGGGAAGAAGGAACCCCAAGAGGCTTTTGGTCTGGTTTGATCTCAACAAATAAAAAAAGAAGGTTTCATATACCATTTCAGCCTCTGCAATGCTTCCCATTTCGTTTCATGTCTTCGTTTTGGAGAGAGAAAATTGCAGAAATCAGGGCTAAGCTAATATTTAGGCGTTTGCATACATATTATATACATTATGGGCGTTTACATGTATACATTGTTAAGATATTCGAAGAATCAATGGTTCTGATGATTCCTCGCATTTTCTGAAGATTATTAGGGTTTGATTTCTCCTTACCCGATCAATTTCTGAGAAATGGTATTGTTTCAATCATTTTCTGATTAATTTCCCCCCACTTTTGGTGTTGAAGTACATTTAGCTTAATGTTTACCATTATTGAAATTTTGGTTTTTACATATTTGATTCTGTCAGCTTAATGTCATTGTAATTTGTTCAAAATGAGCTTTATAGCATGAATTTATATGCATTCTGAACTTGAATTTATAGTTATTGCCAATTCAGTTAACTCATTGCATGAAATATATCTGTGGTTTTATTTCAGTTATTGGAAGGAACTGACTGAAACCTGTTCTTACTGTTGCATTATATTGATAACTGAATCTTGTTTTGTGAAGTTTATATGTGGTTTAATAGGTTCATGTGTTCAATATAGTTGTTTGATTTTTATCATACCCAATATTACAGGAAAGCATTTTCCGAGGATTTTTGTTAACCCTTTGTGCAATGTGGAACATATGTTTCATTTTTGTTTTTACATTACTTGATGAATTTCTCCCTGAGTTATATGTCCTAAAAGGAAAAAGGAATATGAGCTTGAATAGTGTTTTTCTTTTTCCAATGTTCTGAATTGTACAAGTTTGAAGGCATTGTTGATGAACACTTAATTAATTTATACACAATTATGGATCATGTCTTCTCTGTTACTACCATATGAGCAGACTTATGTAAAGGTTCACGACAATCATAAGATTTGAACAAACCTGTAGTATGTATGCCATGCCTATTTACTACATTATGGATGAATACTTTTACTAAGATATCATTTTTAGATATGCACTTAAATGTAAATGTTTGATGCATCTTGAATTTTTGTGCAGACTGCTTCAGCAAGTATAGTAGTTGGGTCTCATGTTTGGGTGGAGGATTCTGAGGTGGCTTGGGTAGATGGGGAAGTTGTGGAAGTCCATGGAGAAGAAATTACAATAAAATGTACATCAGGAGAAACGGTTAGTGCTTTTAGTGCATTCTCAACTATTGCAACAAAATTTAGGTTTTATCCTTTACTGATTTCGAAGTTGTTCTTATGAACAGGATTTTTCTTTGCCTATGGTATCGTAATTTCATCTACATTTATGGTGGTGACATCTGATGATTGATTTAGTTTATTTATGCTGTACTTGTTTGTTATGGGTTGAATCTTTGCTTCTTGTATGAACGTCTATTTGCAGAGTTTGTATATAGTTAAACTATTTGTTTGCAGATTCATTTAGAGCTTAAAATGGGGAAGCTAGTCTTCAAATAATACTTTTGAGCCTTATTGGGTTTGTTGGTGAGTGAAGGGATTCAATTAGGTATGGAGGATAGATTGCACATTCCATGCGACTAATTCATCGACATTTGACGTGGCCTAACAGTTGATTGACACCCATATAAGTAGGGAGCATTGCCTAATATATGTCATAACTCATAATAGAGGTGTCAGATAGCCTATTTGGCTGCCTGATATGCATGACTTACCTGTACATGTATGTTTTGTTTTAAAATTGCTCTATTAGCACCTGTAATGCATTTACTTGCAGTTGGGTCTAGTAAAAGATGTACTGCTAACTATTTTAAAGGATTGGAATTAGAGCAATTACCTGTCTAACTCTTAAAAGTCTGATATGGGATGTAGCAAAAACTGTTAAAGATCAGTCTACAAACTCCATGGACCATCTGATGTAGATTGTGATTTATTATAATACTAATATGCTCATGAATCCATCCATTCAGATTGTAATTTGTGGATTCTGTCAATTATAGAAAAACTAACAGAGGGAGATAGGAATCTAGAGACTAAGATGCTGTGAGAGATAAAGAAAAGAGACAAAGATGTTTATTATATTGTAGAATTGTACAGAGGAGAGCTCTTTATATATAAATAGAGTGCAGCGACATATGGAACGTAGATCAATGAATCCCATAATTATGCCTCTAGAATTATCCAGGAATCCCATAATTATGCCAGTAGAATTATCCTAGAATCCCATAATCATGCCTCTAGAATTATCCTGGAATCACTTAGAATCCTCTAGCACTCCCCTCAAGTTTGAAGTTTTATATTATGGCTTACAACTTGTTACAAAACATTTAAAAAAAAAAAATACTCAAACAAAACATAGCACAAAATTGTTTTATCTTCAACACTCCTCTAAAATTAAGTCCCTCTTTAATTTTTACAACAAAAAAATAAAATAAAAAACTTGATGTTTACAATTATGTCCAAAGTTGATTTCTCACCTGTAATACATACCTTCACACGTTTATTTTCTAAGGATATCATGTGAAGATAATAGCGGAAAACAATTGTATCCAACAACAACAACAACAACTATGAGAGACTCCTTGCCTTCCTGAATAGCGATGGACTCTCAAGCCTCCCATTAAATCGAAGGACATACACCTTTCCTCAAATCTCTGTCCCATTAAAATCGTTACTTTCCAATTAACTACCCACTTACATATTTCAACAAACTACTTTTCTCTTTTCTTTTCCCTTCTTTCTTCCATTTATTTTGTTTCTTTTTCTTTTTCTTTTTGAGTCTATCAAAACAGTTTTGACAGAAGAACAATCTAACAAAGGAACATGACTCTGAAACCATGAAGCAAAGACAAATACGATACCACTATATATATACAATGTTCGAAAAAGCGATCAAGGCGCGCGCCTCGAGGCGCGCCTCGTGGCGAGGCGGGAGCCTTATGTAGCGAGGCCTAGGCCTTACCGAGTAATTCCAGAGCTTGGGCTATAATCGACTGAGGCGTGCGCCTTGTAGCCTTGCGCCTCGAGGCGTACCAAGGCCTAAGCCTTGATTTGAAACCAAAAAACCTAAGTACACAGTGCACACTTCGCGACTAACTTCGGAGTCGGAGAAGAGGAGAAGAGGAGAAGAGGAGAAGAGGAGAAGAGGAGAAGAGAAGAAGAGAAGAAGAGAGAGGAAAATAAAAGCGTGAGGCAGATCTGATGATCTGATCTCAGATCTGTCAAATAAAATATCCCTGGAAAATTACAGTTAGGTACCCCATAGTTTATATAACTTTTTAATTTAGTCCCCTATGTTTTCTGAAAGTTCAAAATAACCCCTGGAAAATTACATATAAGTCCTTATAATTTTGTTTTCTTCCATTTCAGCCCCTGAAGTTTCAGTTCTGCCCCTGTTTCTTCAAATTAAGTTAATAAATTAATTTGTAAATCAAAATCTTTTTGTAGATATGATTAATAATATTTTTGGGGGGACTTTTAGGTCTTCAAATCGAGGCTTCCGCCTCGCTCCGCCTCGAAGCTTACGCCTCGCCTCGTCCGGAGAAAAACGCTTCGTACCGCTTTTAGCTTTTTCGAACCTTGTATATATAAGTTCTTTTTAAACACAAAAAAGCAACCATGATCTTTTTTCTGCAAAACAAAATTCCAAAAAGAAAAACTATAAGAGGAAAAGATACCCTCTGCCGAAAGAAGCAAGACATTTAGTTGGCCCTCCCAAGAATCAAACCCGCTCTAATACCATGTGAGAAATAAAGAAAAAAAATACAAATATGTTCATTATATTGTAGAAAGGTATATAGGAGAGCTCTTTATACATACATAGAGCTGCAGCTACATACGGAAAGTGAATATTGGAATCCCCATAATTATGCCTCTAGAGTTATCGTGGAATCCCCACAATTATGCCTCTACGGCTCTACCCATAATCACGCCTCTGTAGTTATCCTCGAATCCCCTAGAACTCTAACAGATGTATTGACATGATTGAAGCTTGATGTGCTCTTTGACATATTTATTGGTTATGTCCTGATATTTATGTAGTTTAGAGCATTAATGCTATCTTTCATGGCGGTGTTATCTGCTTGTGTATGCTCCCTGACAACTCCCTTTTTAATCCGCTTGCTAACTTGCCAACTTTACTCTTCATGCTCCGATGGACTCATCTTTATTGACAAAGACGTGGAGATTGAGATTTTTTTCTTTTTGTATATTTTAGGTTGCATCTAAAGCATCCAATGTCTATCCGAAAGATACTGAGGCTCCTTCATGTGGTGTGGATGATATGACAAAGCTGGCTTATCTGCACGAGCCGGGAGTTCTGCAGAATATAAGATGTCGATATGATGAAAATGAAATTTATGTGAGTATTTATCTGATTATTTGTACGAACTTCCTTTTTATTTTCCCTCTCTTCTGTTATTTATTTTCTATTAAGAATATTGTACTTGTTATGGCTTGGTCTGTTGATGACATGTTAATGTGTGCTTGTCTACAACATATACCTCATAACTAGGCTGTAACTATTTTTATTTTGGGTGATGCTAGGGGTCTCAAAAAGTGTCTCAAATGATGTGTTAGCATAACATTGGTTGGGTAAATCTCATTTTTTTTTGATAAAAGAAGAAATTTTATTAATAGAACAGAAAGGATACAATAAAAGGGAGAACAAGAAGTCCACCCTTAACGGATTGAAAAACAAAAATAAAAAAGAGCATCTAGAAAAGTGCAGCCGTCCAATCCCAACACAAATCAGTCACTGAGATATCTCTAAAGGCCCTCATAGAAGAAGCCCATAGAGAAGCAAGAAAAATAATCCTATCATTCAACGGCTTAAAAGAAGAGCAACTTCCTCTAAACAGTCTAGCATTACGCTTATTCCAAATTCCCCATAAAATAGAAAAAAGGCACACTTCCGTAAAATTTTGGCATCCTCTTGTTTCCAAATCCTCAATAATGAACTAGCAACACGTCTTTCACTGAATTAGGACACGCCCACTCCTCTCGTAACACTCCAAAGAGGCTCCACAAGCCCCAAGCAACAGGACAATACAAAAATAAATGAGTATGAGTCTCATTACTCTGCCTGCACATAAAATAAATGTCCGAAGATAGAACTTTGTAAGGCCTGCGAATTTGATAGAGATCATTAGTATTCAATCTTTGTAAAACCAGAGACCACACAAAAGTCTTGACTTTGAAAGGGACGTTAGCTTTCCAAATATACGAAGCCAAAGGAAATGGATTAGGAACAATCGACCAAGTCAAAAAAAGAGAAGTAGCTCTTACAAGAAAAAGTACCAGATGGATCTAAAGTCCAGATGCGCTTATTAGAGGAGGAGGATAAATGAACCATAAATTATCATTAAAATATCCAATGTCATGTCATTTGAGACCAAAAATTTGAGACCCCTAGCTTTACTCTTTTGTTTTTCTTGCGTTGTTTTTAACGGTACTTCTCTATGACAAAAATTTCCTACTGGTTTCCAGACTTATACAGGTAGTATATTGATTGCTGTGAACCCCTTCAAAAGATTACCTAATTTGTACGACAAGGATATCATGGAAAAATATAAAGGGGCTACTTTAGGCGAGCTGAGCCCGCACCCTTTTGCTATTGCAGACTCTGCATACAGGCAATCTGTCACACTATGCTGTCTGTGAAATCATTGAATGCTATATTACTTTTAGTATGCCATACAAACAAGTACAATTTTGAACGCAGGCAGATGATTAAAGAGGGAATAAGCCAGGCAATTTTGGTTAGTGGAGAAAGTGGAGCTGGTAAAACAGAAAGCACAAAAATGCTTATGCGGTATCTTGCTTATATGGGAGGGAGAGCTGCTTCCGAGGGACGAACTGTGGAGCAACAAGTCCTAGAAGTATGCAACCTATCAACTTTCACATAAATTATAGTATTCTAACTTGGTGTACGATGATTAGTATAAATTCTTGGCTGCTACTGCTATTGCTTTCTCTTGGAAATGAAGCATAAATATTTCTTTACAACTTACTTCTGCAGTCCAATCCCGTTCTAGAAGCATTTGGTAATGCAAAGACTGTGAGAAACAATAATTCAAGGTGATTACTTGTTATTCAAAATCCTGTTTCTCCCAATTGAATTTTTTAGAACCTTATAATCCTAAGTTCTCTTTGACTATTTAAAATTTTCTGCACCCAAATGTGATTTGATGACAGCCGTTTTGGTAAGTTTGTGGAGCTTCAATTTGATGAACGGGGAAGGATCTCAGGAGCTGCTATTAGAACTTATTTGTTGGAAAGGTCACGTGTTTGTCAAGTGTCAGATCCTGAGAGAAATTACCACTGCTTCTATATGCTTTGTGCTGCACCATCAGAGGTAATTTTTCTGCATGCTTACTTAATTCTTGGAGGTATTGATGTCTGTGCACGGCTTCCAGTAGTAGTTAATGTCTTATTATTTGCAAGTATAAATATAAATGACAACATAAAGGTCACATGTAACTTAGCCTTCTGCCAAGTTGTACTCGTCAGGATACCCTTGTCCGATTGGTCACTCCATCCTAACTACATGTAACTCAGCCTCAAAGTTTCTGAAAATTTGTGAATTGATCCCTGAATCACAAAATACTCTCCAATAGCCAAGGAAAACCATTCCGGTTTTTGCCTCTCTCCAGCGATGACATCGTGACAAATACAACTTTGGTGGCCTTAAATAACAATTCCGACTGCATAAGAGAGAAATGGCAACTTTTATGGCCTCATCTACCATGGGCAATTCTCCAAAACCATACTTCTTCGTTTGGTGACCACTGACCACAAACTGTTAGAACAAACCATGAGAAATACAAAAAATCAATGACAGAAGATAAAGACAAGATTTACGTGGAAAACCTAAAACGGAAAAACCACGGGCGAGAGAGGCAGATGATATCACTATATCTAAGTGTGAAGAATACAAGTTGTGAATCTCTATCTGAAAACGGCTAAAAACTGAGAAGGAAAAGAATACTGAAACCATAGCTATAATAACATGTATATAGCCAGGCTAAAAACTATTGGGCCCAAAT
This sequence comes from Aralia elata, assembly GCA_034770075.1. Lineage (NCBI taxonomy): Eukaryota > Viridiplantae > Streptophyta > Magnoliopsida > Apiales > Araliaceae > Aralia > Aralia elata. Next base: position 13,078,834 of record CM068384.1, read on the forward strand.
AATTTACTTCGGCCTATCAGCCTCAGTTCTCCGCTACCACCACTAAACCTCATCTTTCTTTCCTTCTGGTCGTCGCACAAAATAATTCGGGGCAGGTCAAAAGTCAAATCCTGAACAAGAATTCGAGACACACAACACAAACAACTCCAACAACCCATAAATTTAATTTTTTGGTGGAATCTTTTTGTGGTGACAATTTTGGCCACACCTCTTGTGAAACCTTTGGTAACACCTACGACAACTTCGCTTGACTCGGGCACAGGATCGGCCATCCTTGATCAGCCACAGAAAGGGAGTGATGCAAATCCATGTCTTGGTTTTGTTACTCATTCCAATCCCTAGAAGCCAAAGGGTACTGCTCCTTTCAGTTACTTCTTCAGTTTTGAGTGGGTAATGGTATGCATATTTGTTTTCTAGAAAGATATTTTGGTGGAGGATGGTCCTCTCTCTTTTAGCTTTGTCTCGTTTCTTTTTCCTTTCGTATGAGCACATTCTCCCGATTCAAACTTTTATATTTGGGAGGGAGAGACATTTTCTTAAAAATTCCACTTCTTTTGAAATTTAATTGACAGCGATGGAAAGGAAATTCTTTATTTATTCAACTTCTATTTCTAAGTCCTTAGGTGGAGATGTTTGGACCTTTGACCTACCTTCTATTTCAGTCCTTTTTCACATCCTTACTTGGGTATTGGCCAATTTCTCATTCATCTAGCTCCAAAGGCTCCTAACTATCATGGCTTTTGTGTGGTCTTTGACCCTTCGTCAATTTAACAATAAAGACATGCGGCAGAGGCGTAGGCCTTACAAATGAATAACTCTAGATTTGTTATGTGTATGCAAGAAGTGAGCCACATTATCATGTGCTCGGAATTGTTTTTGGTTTGGTGTATGAGTGTGTACCGTGTAGGGTGAATGTTGGATTTACCCCTTTAAGGTGGAATATCTTCTCCTTTGAAGCTTCAATATTTTGGTGAAGGGAAGGATATGACAATTCTTTGGAGATATGTTTGTTTCACCATTTTGTGAGGGTTTGAACTGGGAGTAATGATAGGATATATTCTGATCGGGCAATGAGTGTAGATTCACTTTGTAACAGTGTGTTTTTCTTCTTCTATTTTGGCTCATGCAATGGGAGCTTATCGACTATTTCCTTTGTTAAAACTGCATAAGGATAGGCAGATGGTGCTTCACCAACACTTAAAATTATTTCTCCACTTGTTTCTTTTCTTTCTTTTGGATTTATTTAAGGAGGACTTATTGTGCTGTATTGTAATTCCTTTCTTCCATCAATAAATTCTTCTTCTTTTATCTAAAAAAGATAAAAAATTCTACTTTCATTAAGATATTGGTCATGTTATCTCAAGAGTCAAGACTCATGTCCTAATGAGCTGTTAATTGTTTAATTAACTTTGTTCTCCTAATATAATCTCATCAATTTGAAAGGTACAAATTAGATTAATTTCGTTAACTATATTATCTTGCTTGATTTTCAGGATGCTGAAAGGTACAAAGTAGACAATCCAAGAACGTACCATTATTTGAATCAATCAAATTGTTATGAATTGGATGGGGTTGATGATTCTAAAGAGTATCTTGATACAAAAAGAGCAATGGATGTTGTGGGGATCAGTTCTGATGAACAGGTAGTAATCTGTAGATGTTATTCATTTAGTTGTATCTTACTTTGACACCCAATTTCCAAAACTTTTCTCCTGCAGGATGCAATATTCAGAGTTGTAGCAGCAGTTCTCCACTTGGGCAATATTGAGTTCACAAAGGGGAGTGATACAGATTCTTCTGAACCTAAGGATGATCAATCTCGGTTTCATTTAAAAACTGCAGCTGAACTTTTCATGTAAGGGATATTTTCATTTCGTTATGCTTTCATAGATGCCCACTATATATCTCGACTGGTAGGGGCAACTTCATAATCTGCACTCTTATTTAGGTGCGATGAGCAGTCCCTTGAAGACTCCATGTGCAAACGTGCTATTGTAACTCGAGATGAGATCATAACAAGATGCCTTGACCCAAACGCAGCTGCTGTCACTCGAGATGCTTTGGCAAAAATTGTTTATTCAAGATTATTTGATTGGTAAGTATAATCTGCATGGCGGATCTTGTTTGAGACATAATTGGTGCCTTTGGTGCCTCTGCTTTGTGATGTTACTGAACATCTTAATTTCATGATGACACAGGATTGTGAACAAGATTAATAATTCTATTGGTCAAGATCCCGATTCAAAAAAATTAATTGGGGTTCTGGATATTTATGGATTCGAAAGTTTCAAGACAAACAGGTGCTTAACCGGTACGCTTTTGTTTTAATCATGTACAGAGTCAATTTCTTGCAGTCTACTGCATGAAAATCATGTGATTAATGTGATCTTAGTAGGCAATTAGGAGATTTTATACAATTTGTGGTCTTGGTGTCATTTCTAATTTAATACCATCACCTTCCATTTTTCTTATTATAGTATATGTCTCTTTAAAATACGGAGTTCCTACTGTCAGGGACGAAGCTACAGCCAAAATATTAATTAACCCCACTGAATTTCTATTTTTCTTTAAATATATGTAAAATTTTGTAAATTTTGGGTGCAATGTATTATGAACACACTGAAATTTTGTAAAATTTATAATATACGGGTTCAATTTACAATTTTGTAACTCTCTCTCTCTCTCTCTCAAGTATCAGTTCACATATTACTCCTAATTCAACTAGAATGTACAAAAATGTCTTCTACATGTGAAGAATCATGCCCTAGTAATAGTGAAAAATATAAGAAGATCCTAATTCAACCAGAAAGTACAAAACTCTCCAAAAAAAAAGAAAATTGGGCCAAGGAGACTTCCCCCAGATCCTTCTGCCAAATTGTTCGCCTATGACTGACCCCACCGACCAGATTTCCTGATTTCGTCACTGCTTACAGTGTTCGTGGATATACTTGTATATCTATGGAAACCTTCTAATGATAACTCTGCTACAAAGGTTTCTTGTCTTTGTGTAGGCGATTGCTTGTTTGGCGAGAAAATTAAATTCAGTTAGATGTGGATATATAATTTTGTATGAGCATTACTGATGTGAATATGTGCTTGCTGGTTTTAGTTTGACAATTAATGATGCTTCTTTTGATAAGAAATTTTCATTTGTAACTATGCAGCTTTGAACAGTTCTGTATCAATCTTACAAATGAAAAACTTCAGCAGCATTTCAATCAGGTTTATGCATAAACTATATGTTTCTTTTTTGAAAGGATTCCTTTGAATTTTTTTAAGCAAATCTAGTAAGCTAATGTGGCATGTAATGTTTTGTTTGGCAGCATGTTTTCAAGATGGAGCAAGAAGAATATACAAAAGAAGAGATTGACTGGAGTTATATAGAGTTCATTGACAACCAAGATATTCTTGATCTTATTGAAAAGGTTTGTAATAGTTTTTTGACTTCCTACCCAAATTTTTCTCCTTTTTTTGGTACGACTTATATTGTCCGTATCATTCGAATTCCAGTGAGCTTTATACTTAAGGATTTACGTTAGTAGTTTTAACTCAATATATAAAGTCCTAATGTTCTTTTTCTAAGTGAAATCTTGCTCCATGTGTCTATACCCCAAACATCAGCTCTAGCGCTTCTTTTCTTGCAATGGGTGGTGAGCCCTAGCTAAAAGGACATTCTCTTAGCACATCCTTTCCTTTCTCTTGCAATTGCATTTTCTTTGTTTTTGAATGCTTTCTGTCTTGATGACATGTTTAACGGCTGTACGAGGAATTTCCCAGATTTCCCTTTTTAATCACACTTTCCCTTTATCTATTTAGGTTCTTAATGCCTATCTAAATTCAGCGGATGATCTTGATCATGTCCCTAAATTTACTTATAAATATAAATCTATATCTTGCACGGGCAAAACAACTGAAGTATGTTACTGCTAGTGATTAACAAGGTTTGAAAACAAAAAAAACTTTACAATGAAATGCTCCCTCTGCCCCATTTTAATTGTCATAATTTGACTTTTATGGTCAAATTTGACTTTCATGTGTTAGAATAAGGGGGAGATAAAACCTGAAGACAGTCGAGGAAGGAGAATACCATGCCCCTTCCTATACAATCTCCTTTCATGCCTTGAGATCATCAGACATGGCTGAAGGTATGCAATGTGTGGTGAGAATATCCGAAGTTGCAGCCTTTGCATTTTTGGTCTGTAAGACCACAATCTGTTCATATTCAAGATGAAACTTCAAGAATTCTTCATCACAAGACTCCACCATGTAAGCTAAGCTCTTCAAATTCTTAACAGGTTTGCCATTGAAAGCAAGAACCTGAGTGTTGACTATGTCTTCATACCCAATATTGATATCAGCCACAAGTACCTGAGAAACAACAACTACTTGTTCATCAACCGATTGTGCCATTGCATGTAGATGCTTGTCCAATAGCTTGACTGGGGCATCAAAGTCGTAATCTTTTCTATACTCTGAACGTAAATACGGAACAGATACAGCTGAAAAAACAAATCCAGCAACAATGTAATAAGAAGGAGGTTTTCCCTTGATGTGTGCTGGTATGAGCCTTGTGTGAGTTGCAAGTTTTATATTAAACTCAAACGTCTCTGAATTACGGAGAACCTTAACTAGAGCCTTATCTCCAGTATATTTTTGAGAAACAAGATAACTGAAACCTATGCGCTCTCCATCCCTAAAAGGAACTGTTCCATCATTAGCAATATTTATCCCATCAAAGCTAAGGATGATATCAGAAGGCTTTATAACATGAGATTCTGGAGCTGTAGGCTCAATTCGTTTAATGCGGACAGATCCACCGCTGTACACCGCTCTTTCTCTCTCCAAAGCCCCGCATTTTCCACCAATTTCTCTCCACTCAAACTCACCAAACCACCCAGAAATGGACTCACCATCAAAGCCTCAACAACAGCTTCCCCAGTATCAGTCCCTGCAAAACCCGACCCACCAAAAACCCCAACCGTCGGGGCCGCAATCGCCCCGTTAATGGCCTCGATCGCCACCGGAATCATCCTCTGGCTAATCCCAGTCCCGGCCGGTGTCACCCAGAACGCGTGGCAGCTACTCTCCATTTTTCTAGCCACAATCGTTGGAATCATCACCCAACCTCTGCCGCTCGGTGCGGTGGCGCTCATGGGTTTAGGCGCTTGCGTTCTAACCAAAACCCTAACATTCGCCGCCGCCTTCTCCGCCTTTGGTGACCCAATTCCCTGGTTAATTGCCCTCGCATTTTTCTTCGCCAGAGGATTTATCAAAACCGGACTTGGGAACCGAATTGCTTACCAATTTGTCTCTTTATTTGGTAGCTCATCATTAGGGCTAGGGTACAGTTTAGTTTTCAGTGAGGCATTGTTAGCTCCTGCAATTCCCTCGGTTTCCGCCAGAGCCGGTGGGATTTTCTTACCTCTGGTGAAATCATTGTGTGTTGCTTGTGGGAGTAATGTGGGTGATGGAACAGAGAATAAGTTGGGGTCATGGTTGATGTTAACTTGTTTCCAGACATCTGTGATTTCGTCTGCTATGTTCTTGACAGCTATGGCTGCGAATCCTTTGAGTGCTAATTTGACATTTAATACCATTAAGCAGACAATTGGGTGGACGGATTGGGCAAAGGCAGCAATTGTGCCTGGTTTGGTTTCGTTGATTGTGGTGCCATTGTTGTTGTATATCATATCTCATACCTTATATCTATGTTAGGTGGGAAAACATGTTTCCATGTTTTCCTCCCCATGTTATCCTCTCCATGTTTTCCTATATTGTGTGATATCCTATTTCCTATATAAACCAATGTAATGCTATGTAAATACAACAAGAATTAGAGTAATATTAGATAATGGAATTATTCCTATTCCTTATACTTATTTGTTCTATTACATTAACACTCTTAGACTCTCACTTTCTACATGGTATCAGAGCTTGATCCTTTATCAGGCGACTTTTTCCGGCGACTTTTTCCGGCGACTTTTTCCGGCGACTTTTCCGGCGACCTTTTTCCGGCGACCTTTTTCCGGCGGTGATCCATTGATTTTCAGCCGCTTCTCGAGTGTCCAGTATCTCCCCATGTTGGTTTTCTTGCTGGTCCTTGGCTGTTTTCCAGCTTTCTTCTTTGATGCACCATATTTGCTATGCTTTCTTCCCATATGTTACCCATTGTTGATGTCTCTTTCAACATGGAATCCATTGTTGATGTCTCTTCCAACATGGTCCCGGGTCTGAATTGGTTAGAATCTGTAACTATGTTGTTTGCATCTTTCTGATTTTTTTTTTCCTTTCTTTTTTTTTTGTCCTCCTTTTTTGTCAAATGCACTTTATTTTGTCCTTTTTATATAAAGCTGCATTTGAGGGGGAGATATGAGATATGAGGTATGAGATATGATATGGTCTAGGTTGCATGAGGGGTTGTTCATGCTACGTCATGCTCATTTGCAGCCGTATGGTTTTTCGCTTCGCTTCGGTTTGTTCTTTGTTGGCTTGTGCAACTTGGGTCTCACATGGGGGCAACATTGGTTCTCGGCGTTGGCTGCTTCTTGGTGATTCCAGCTCACTTTCCATGACGCTTTCCTCATGTTCTTCAGCTGCTTGCTAGTCATGATGGCTCCTTTATGTTGTTGCAATTTTTTTTTCATATTTTTGTCAAATGCACTTTAGTTTGTCCCTTCTATGTAAAGTTGCATTTGAGGGGGAGTGTTAGAATATGTTAGGTGGGAAAACATGTTTCCATGTTTTCCTCCCCATGTTATCCTCTCCATGTTTTCCTATATTGTGTGCTATCCTATTTCCTATATAAACCAATGTAATGCTATGTAAATACAACAAGAATTAGAGTAATATTAGATAATGGAATTATTCCTATTCCTTATACTTATTTGTTCTATTACATGAACACTCTTAGACTCTCACTTTCTACATTATGTAATAGAAAATGCAATTAAATAATGAAATAGGAAACACAAATCTTTTATGGAGAACTATTCAAGTCAAAACACAGCACGTCCTATGACGAAGGAAGATGATGTCTTTTAAATGATTGATTTCATGTTGTTAACACTATTTTCCAAACCATACTCTCTCTCTCTCTCTCTCTCTATATATATATATATATATATATATATATATATATATGGGGAGTGATCCACATCCACAGTTAGATGGGAGTCCCTACTCTCTATCCATCCAACTATGATCCAATGGCTAAAAAATAAGCAATCCGCACAACTGTTATTAGGAGCCTAGCTTAAAAAAATAGAGGTACCGCACAATAGTTGTGTGGTAGGGAGAATTTCTATTATGTGGATTCCATTTTTCGCATAATACTTCAATTTTTCTTAGCTTTCTTTCCTCTTTCTTTTCCGTTCAATTCAATACCATTAACAAATGAAAACTACCTTGGAGCTCAAGGAAAAGCGTGCTTCCATTAACTGCTAATTAATATGAGGCCTAAGTACTAATTTTTTTTTGGCAATTTTAAAAAGGACTGAAAGATCTTGCAATCAGTATTGGATTCCACGGATTTACCCAAATTCACGAGGTATTTTAAATCCGGCTCCCATTTCCTGCCTCTAGAATCGAAGCCACTTTAGTAATTTAATAATAACCTCTAATTTAGGGTCTTGGGCAATTCGGAGGGTGGAGGAGTGGCAAGTTTGGGAGAGAGAGTAGATGAGTTATGGAGAGGGTTGGTGGGTGTGGAGGCTGGGAGGCGAACAAGTTGGGATTTGAGATCGGGCTGACATGGGGAGGGTAATAAATCGAGTTTTCAGGCATTGAATATATTTGATAGTAGAGAGAGTGAAGGAGCTGGAGAGAGAAATTGGGATGGAAGCCGAGGAGAGGCAGCGGAGGGATGGTGAAGAAGAGAAGAAAAGAAATATAGGGATAGCGATAGAGACAGAAATAGAGAGAGGGATAGGGATAAAGAGAGAAGGATAGGGTAGGCTCCTAAACAAACTGCCTTGTTTTTCTCTCATCCGTATAACAATTATGCGGAGCCTAACTAAGTGGGTCAGGCTCTGCACAATTGTTTGTTAGGCTCCCCATAACAGTTGTGCGAACGTGTTTTTCTTAAGCCATTAGATCTAAAAACGGAAGGCTGGATCTGGGTTGGATGAATGAGGGATCCCATCCAACTTTGGATGTAGATCATTGTCCTATATATATTATATTATATTGTTTTTGGGAATTACTTTTCTAATGTATTCTTCCATTACTTCAGAAACCTGGAGGCATCATTGCTCTGCTGGATGAGGCTTGGTATGCATCATTTAAATATGAAACTTACCACTGTTAATTATTTTTTTCAAGAGTACAATTAAATAAAGATCTATTAGAGATCTAATGATTTATGCTAACTTGATTATTCATTGTAGCATGTTTCCCAGAGCAACCCATGAAACTTTTGCACAAAAGCTGTATCAGACGTTCACTAACAATAAACGTTTCAGCAAGCCAAAACTATCACCGACCGATTTCACAATTTGCCATTATGCTGGTGATGTATGTACTTCTGTTCATAACAGTTCCTGTAGTAATGTACAGGAATCATTGGATTGGGTTGTACTTCAGTAAAGAGTAACGAGGTACTTAATTTAAAAATCTGATTTCAGGTCACTTACCAAACTGAGCTCTTTCTGGATAAGAACAAAGACTATGTTATTGCAGAGCATCAAGCGCTCTTGAGTGCTTCTAGGTGCTCCTTTGTATCGGGATTGTTCCCACCCTTACCTGAAGAATCTTCCAAAACCTCAAAGTTTGTATCAATAGGATCTCAATTCAAGGTATGCTTTTTCCTTCAACAACACACTTATTTGATCAGATTAGTTTTTAATTTAACACGTACTATTTCTTTCCTGTAATGTACACTATCAGCAACAACTTCAATCATTGCTTGAGACACTCAATGCGACGGAGCCACATTACGTCCGTTGTGTAAAGCCAAACAATCTTCTGAAGCCCGGTATCTTTGAGAACCAAAATGTACTGCAACAACTTCGGTGTGGGGTGAGTAGAATGCTTTGGTCGACTCATTTTTAACGTGATATTAAAAGTTTGTCACTTCTGCAGCACTGAATTTTATTTTTCTTTGTTCTAGGGAGTTTTGGAGGCAATTAGGATTAGTTGTGCTGGATTTCCCACTAGGAAGACATTTGCTGAATTCGTCACTCGTTTTAATATACTTGCACCTGATGTTTCAAGCGGAAGGTTGCTATGCTGACTTTTCTACATGTTACCATTCTGTTCATATTTTTGCTTGAATGTTTTTTTGGAGTATTCTTTGTTTACAAAGTATTCATTTTTTGTGGGTAATTATTCTGTCATAGCTATGATGAGGTCACTGCATCCAAGAAGATTTTAGAGAAGGTGGATCTCAAAGGTTATCAGGTATTTTTAATATTTTTACATTAAATTTGTAAATTCATAACACCACTCATCTACTTATCTTCTTTAGATACTTAGTACATCGGTTTCTCATATTCTTATTGTGTTTCTATTTTGATAAAAGATGCATCTTTCATTTGAATTGTTTCTTTTACCAGGAACTAGTAATATCTTTATACGGGTGTCTGGCTGTCAGAATTGTCAATTTCTTGTTGTGTCAGTTGTTGGATATGTTACATGGACTTGGATACTAGTGTTAAGTGAGGCTATGCTATTAGGTGGCAGTCATCTACTCGCCAAATATTGTAATTGGCCATTTTTCTTTCAGTGCTCTATGCTTTTCTTTTTTTATTCTGCAAAATATGATGTTTATAAGTATAGGGTCTTTGGAATGAACATTCACTTGTTTTGGATTCTGATGCAACAGAGTAACATTTTGAAAATTACAATGAGACTTGTTTCACATTTGCAGTATGTTCCTCTATTGTTTTTCCACTCTTAGAGTTGTGCATATCTACATTTACCGTCCTGGATACATACTTTTTACATTGATCCTTAGCAAAGTTAGTTGAATCGAAAGACAACGCGTTTTGAAGCGTTCTTGTGATCAAAGCTAAGATTGCTGTCATAGACTTGTCAATCACTAAATTATTATCAGTACAAATAATGCAGATAGGTAAAACAAAAGTGTTTCTACGAGCTGGTCAGATGGCAGAACTAGATGCTTGCCGTACTGAAGTCTTAGGAAAATCTGCAAGCATTATCCAGAGAAAATATCGCTCATATCGAGAACATAAAAGCTTTGTATCTTTGCGATTTTCTGCCATACAAATCCAAGCGTTTTGTAAAGGTATTGACTGCAAATTATTGATTATTACTGGTGAAGTTTTTCTTTAACAATTATTATACAGGTGAAATATTGTCGCCAATTACCTTAGGTTTATCTAACCTATATTTATTTGTTTACCGAGATGATTGCAGGGCAAGTTGCACGCCTGCTTTACGAGATCATGAGGAAAGAAAATGCTTGTCTGAGGATCCAGAAAGAGACACGCATGTACATCTCTAGGAAAGCTTACATAAAGTTGTGTACTTCAGCCATTTATATTCAAACAGGAATGCGTGGAATGTCTGCTCGCAATGATTTTCAATTCAGGAAGCAAACTAAAGCAGCAATCCTTATACAGGTGAATTGATCAAGAATTGCTATCTAGGTTTTATCTGCCCTATTTTTTCTTGTTAGTTTTTCCTCTCATTTTAATTTACGTCGAATGATCTGGAAGCACATTATCAATCCAATTAGTGAGTTTCTAATAGCTTAGTTATATTTTATTTTAAGGGACCTATATATAAAGTGTCAATGTTGTGATTTTTCTGACTTAAACATGCGTGTTTCTACATTGAAGCAGTTAAAACCCATATATTTGATGTATAGTGAATTGTTTTTAATAAAGATCCTATATTCGTAACGTTATTCATAACCGTTAAAATGCTATTTTGGTTATTATGTTGTATATTATATATTTCATCATTATTAGGACAAGTAAGAATTGACTCTGGTTGAAAATTGAATATCATCTTATATGATCCATAGCTATATATTAATATATAAAAAACGAAAAGTGGCAATGATATCTATGCCCTAACCCCAAACTGTCATCCTCTTCTTGACCCAACACTAAGTTTCACTAAAAATTGACCCAACACTAGGTTTCACTAAAAATTCAGCAAAATTTTATTCAGGTCAAAGAAAGAGAGGAATTGTGACTAACCTGCAAGTACATTTACATGATGAACTCCCTAATTGACTAATTTTCAAGAACTATAAAAGATTAAAATATAAAATAAAAATTTCCAACGATGAGCAAAAATGAAAAGAAACTTCCAGGCTGAAACTCCTCAAATAAGGCTTTCCAATCACTGACTTCTTGCTTATTCCAAATGGCAGAATAGGTTCCTGAAGCCCTTTAGTTCATTTTTGATCTTACAATCTAGTTTGCCCGTGACGGTGCAGTATCGTTTGCTCTTGTTTTAGATTATTGAGATTTATATGTTGGAATTCTGCATCTCAAACTTAATCTAAATGACATGTCAGATGTAAAAACTGCAACTGCAGAAGCATCTAGCCCTCCATTACTATGTAATACATCCTTGAATCAGTTGTTTTCACACTGGATATTAATATACTTTACTACACGGTCTTATGAGTGCTGGTTATGGATTTTATATTAACAGGCATTTGACATGGCAAGAATTGATCATTTGGCTTGTCACAGTTTGTTTATAATCAGTATAAAACTGATAAACGAAAGGTCATATATGTACAGATAATATGTATACAAAAGTATGAAAAGATCAGGGAAATGTAATCACTGGTTTAAGTTTTAATTAGACAGAGTGATAGAATTTCTCATTGTCTGTTGGGTTACACTACTTAGGATAGTAATCATTAAATTTAAGTTTTAGTTGTATTGTTATTCATATACTTATTTCTCTCTTTTTCCAGTTATCAAAAAGGAAATGCCTGCCACCCCCCACTCCCTCGTGCCCCTCATTTTCCTTGTTCTAAATAAATTCATGTGAACTTGATATTAACTGTTGTGTCCAAATGTGTGAGTTATTGTTATTATTTTATGTTAGGAATGTCTTTTTGAACCATTCAAATGTCTATTATAGAGTCATTGCCGAAAATACATTGCCTACACTCATTATTTGAGGATAAAGAAAGCGGCAATTGTTACTCAATGTGCATGGAGAGTAAGAATGGCACGCAAGGAATTAAGGAAGCTTAAAATGGTATGCCCTTTTTCTTTCTTATCTGGTCTTTGTTAGTTCTTATTTAGATTTTAAACTTATGGTTTGGTGGATAAATATTTGTTAAAATTTTCTTCTCAAAATCTTCATATGTAAATATCCTCATAATAATTTGAATTGCGCTCATTAACTTTGGTTCTTTGAGTTAGTTAAGATAGAAAAGAAAATAGTAAATTGCTCAGTGTTGGTGTCCGGGGACGCCAGTGGGTTGTGCTTTATGTAACACACTGCTTATATAAGTGGTTGCTTTCCCAGGGTTTTGGAAAAATTAATTGGTGTACAGGATGATAAAATATTATGTCCATTGGTGGCATACATCAGTATGTTAGGTGCTTTACCAGTTTAATTTTTTGGGTTCCAAGCCTTCCCATTTTCTCAAACACACACGTGTGGAAAAGCTAGAGATTGGTTTTAAATTCTTTATTTGATTTAAATCCCACATTTAATCTCACTAAATTGTGAACCTTGAGCTCCCAAGCTTGTTGAAATTATTATGTGGCTAAAAGTTTATTTTCTGCTCAGGCTGCGAAGGAAACTGGTGCCTTACAAGCTGCCAAAAGTAAATTGGAAAAGGAAGTTGAAGAACTGACCTGGCAATTGGAGTTGGAAAAACGCACAAGGGTAATTTTTGTTTGACCTTTTGAATTGAACAAATAATGAAGTTTTAATAAATATTAAATGAAAATTAACTGCATGTTTCTAATTTTTGTGTCATATTTAACTTTTGTAGGCTGACCTTGAGGAAGCTAAAATAAAAGAAAATGAAAAGTTAAAGTCTGCTTTGCAAGAGGTGCAACTTCAATTTGAAGAAACTAAAGATTTGCTTATGAAGGAACGTGAGGCTGCAAGAGTAGTTGAGAAAACCTCTGCTATAGATGAGGTCCCAGTTGTTGATCATGAAATGATCAATAAACTGACTGCCGAAAATGAGGAACTCAAGGTAAGTTTATTGACCGTCAATTAGGTTTTTTCTTATTGTTTGTTGCTACATATGGCATTGACTTATTAAATTTAATCCTCTATTAATATCCATTTGTATTGTGTTTTTGCCACTGCAACATCTTGCAGACTTTGGTTAACTCACTACAAAAGAGATTTGAAGAAACAAACAAGCTTATGAAGGAACGTGAGGCTTCAAAAGAAGTTGTTGAGAAAACTTCTGTTATAGATGAGGTCCCAGTTGTTGATCATGAATTGATCAATAAACTGTCTTCCGAAAATGCAGAACTCAAGGTAAGTTTGTTGACTGACAATTAGGTTTTTTCTTATTGTTTGTTGCTACATATGGCATTGACTTATTAAATTTAGTCCTCTATTAATATCCATTTGTATTGTGTTTTTGCCACTGCAACATCTTGCAGACTTTGGTTAACTCACTACAAAAGAGATTTGAAGAAACAAACAAGCTTATGAAGGAACGTGAGGCTTCAAAAGAAGTTGTTGAGAAAACTTCTGTTATAGATGAGGTCCCTGTTGTTGATCATGAATTGATCAATAAACTGACTTCCGAAAATGCGGAACTCAAGGTAAGTTTGTTGACTGTCAGCTATGTTTATTTTGTTTATTGATAAGACTATGAATTTGCTACTTGCTACATATGGCATGGACTGATTAAATTTAATCCTCTGGATTATTATATCCAATTGTCTTGATGTATTTGACACTGCAACATCTTGCAGACTTTGGTTAACTCACTAGAAAAGAGATTTGAAGAAACAAACAAGCTTACGAAGGAATACGGGGCTGCAAAAGAAGTAGTTGAGAAAACTTCTGCTATAGATGAGGTCCCTGTTGTTGATCATGAAATGATCAGTAAACTGACTGCCGAAAATGAGGAACTCAAGGTAAGTTTGTTGACTGTCAGCTATGTTTATTTTATTTATTGATAAGACTGAGTTTTCTGCTTGCTACATATGGCATCGACTAATTTAATCCTCTGGATTAGTCATATTTAGTCTTATTGATGTATTTTCCGCTGCAACATCTTGCAGACTTTGGTTAACTCACTTGAAAAGAGATTTGAAGAAACAAGCAAGCTCAGTGAAGAGCGGTTGAAGCAGACTTTGGAAGCAGAGTCAAAGATTATTCAGCTAAAAACTGACATGCAAAGGTTGTTACTATGATGAATCATCACCTCTCAAGTAATTTCAGGATATAGCTTCGATCTTTTCACCATTTGAAATTGATTAAAGATATATATTTGAATTTTTCTTGGTTATTTGTTTCTGCGCTTTTATCTTTATGCATCAGACTCGAAGAAAAACTCTCCGACATGGAGACGGAGGATCAAGTTCTGCGGAGGCAGGCACTTCTAAATTCTCCTGCTACAAATTTGTCAGGCCATTTATCAACCACAACATCCCAGGTTACCATGCCACATGAATATTAGTTTCTTAGTTTGAGCTATTTTTGGAATTCATCTTACCCTTCCTCCTTTTACTTGCAGCCTTCAGAGAATGGTCATCATGTAAGTGTCCAGTGTACACTTACGTACTTCTGTACATTACGTTTTCTTTTTTTGATAGTTATAGAATTTTCCTTGAAACCCAACAATCACTAGAAACGCATTTTACAGGAACCACAGAATTCCACACCTGCAAAGAAGATTTCCACAGAATCTGATGAGCAGTTGAGGAGATCTAATATTGAAAAACAGCGTGTATGTGCTTCACACTTTAATATACTTTTTTCTTTATATCCCCAACCCCCCAATTTCTTTATTATTTGTCTATCTTAAATTGCCGGGTACTGTAGTTGAAAAAAGTGTACTAATTGCAGGTATGTTCTTCAGATTCAGTTAGAACATGCTATGTTATGTTGAAATATTGTGTGGGATTCACATGCTCAACTTGGCATGTCATGGTTATAAAATATGGTTTATGCTTCTTTGATCTGATCACTTCTGAAACAGGTTGTCCAACAAATAAATGAAAATTTCAGTTCAGCCAAACTTCCGTAGGATACATCCCAAAGTTGTGTCATGACATTAAATTTGTGTAGTGTTGTATACATGTGTAACAAGCATTACACTTTAGAAATTTGAACTGACAATGTCCTAGTTGTAATGTCAAACAGCGGTTAAGTCGAACTTCCATAGCATGCTTGGACATTTTTTTTCCATTATGGCCTGGGTTTTCTAAGAAGAGTCTATTAAACATGTTGAACAAGCAACTTACCTAAACTCACATTTCTTAACAAATTATTGTCACATGGTAGTCAGCTCTATTCTGATGCCTTAAGTTTAAGGATTAGAGAAACTTTGACTCCGAGATGTATGTCTCCATGCATGCACCTGGTTTATGTAGCCTGGCGATAAAAGAGCACCTTAGCAATCTTATACACCATCCTAGCATAGTGGAGTTGAGTCGGGCACTTTTCTCTTCCCTGTTCTCTCAGCAACCAATGGCACGTTGATGATGGATTGCTATTAATTAATTTCATATATCTTACCTGTGCTACAGGAGAATATAGACACTCTTATCAAATGCATTACACAAGATCTTGGGTTTAGTCAAGAAAAACCAGTTGCAGCAGTTACCATATACAAATGCCTTATCCAGTGGAAATCTTTTGAAGCAGAAAGAACTAGTGTTTTTGATCGTCTTATTCAGATGATTGGTTCCTCAATAGAGGTAAAGTTTTTATTTTTGACAGTTGCAAAGCATTTCATAGTGAATGCATAAATTTTCCATTTGCAGGTTACATTAAATTTGAGAATAAGCCAATGCAATACAGTTTGCGATATTGGTTGTGGAGCCCTTGTTGGAACAACATTGTTTCAACTTTCAATATAGTTAAACTATTGAAAGCAAAGGCATTCTCGCAATCTCTATTGTCCTTGCATTTTATGGGAGATTCACCTGTGATAAGAGGGATCTTGTATTAGGAGGAAGATATAAGAAGGGGAGAGGGGCAAAAAGTTACTTGGTAGAAAGTTGTACAAAAAGACTTGAAGAAGTAGAATATAATTGAGCACATGGCCAATGATAGGAGTGGAGATGTTACCTGCATATTAATAATATTTTATTATTATTTTCTTTTCTTTTTCTCTTTTTTTGTGTGTGTTAACTTTATCATTATTTTGTTTCTTTTAGGCCTTTGTGTGTTTTTTATTTTATTTATATCTTTTCACTTCTTTTTTTTTTCTTTTTTTTAATTAGTTTAAACCATTTTATTTGATCCTTCTCCTAGGTTTTTGCTTTTTTATTTTTCTTTTTCTCTGGCCTTTCTGCATTATGTTTACATATGTGATTCAATTCATTCTACTCCAACTAGTTGGGTTTAAAGGCTTTGCGGAGTTGAGTTTGTACTTTTATTACTTGGTTTCGAAGTGCAAGTGTTTATGGATAAGATTAATTTATTTCCACCTTTGCTAGAGCCTATGTCTATTAGTTTATTGTCATGGACATTACAGTTTTATGAGCATAATATTCAGCTCGCTGTGAATTAAAACGTTTTGGTAATTTTCAAATCCTTGATTGATATGATAACTAGCTGTTACCTCAGTTAGTTATAAACTTCAGGGTGCCTTTTCCCTCAACTTTTATGGTTAGTTATATTAATTTTTTCCTGTACAATTTTAATTGTTGCGTGTTCACAAGTCCTAAAACTTGATATTAACATACTTTATTTTTTTAATTTTTTTTGTTGGTTTGTATATTTATTTGCAGAACCAGGCTGATAATGAGCATATGGTTTACTGGCTTTCTAATACATCTACGTTATTGTTTTTGCTTAAACGGAGTATAAAGGCTACTGGGACATCGAAGCCTCCCCAGCCAACATCTTTTTTTGGGAGGATGACCCAGGTACTGAGTTTCTTATTTATTCTTTGAATTGTAATTTTATTAGTGATATTTATGAAAAGTGTCTGGATTTGTTCGTTTTATGTATTCTTGTTATCATTGTGACTGAAGTACTGAGCCAACTGATTACAACATCATGCATAGTCTTGTTCGTATTCTCTGATTCCAAATCTGCTCTGATCTTGAACTGCAGAATAAATCTTTAGGGCATGTAGTAAATTGGTTCTTCTTCAATTCTTTATTAATTGATTTTTTTTTTAATGTGAATCTGTTAACACTGCATCAATATTTAGGGATTCCGATCTTCTTCTGCCAACCTTGACGTAGTGCAACAGGTTGAGGCCAAGTATCCAGCTTTGCTTTTCAAGCAGCAACTAACTGCTTATGTCGAGAAGATTTACGGAATTGTTCGGGACAATTTGAAGAAGGATTTGTCATTATTTCTTAATTCTTTTATTGAGGTATTACCTCTTAATTCTCATGGTTCTTTTAATGGTTTGTGGATGTTGTGGTCATATTTCAGTTTGGATAAGCCAGAGTCACCAGAAAAAAGTAATATTGGAGAGAATTGTGGTCTTGGTATGAACAATTTAAAGCACAATTTCTTTGCCAAAACATTAAAAATTTTACGATCCAAAACATTTATTTTCCCTTTTTCCTCGAGTTTTATCTTTACAAGATGAACTACTAGTAGTGATGAATAAAGATCTAAAACAGACACAGGTTTCTAAGTTAAGATTAAACTATAATACCCCAGAAAATAATTAAATCATGATTGGATGATATGGATCTACAAACTCCTAAATTTCATTTCTAAAATGAGAAACAAAAAGAACTAAATACAGATATGAGACAATAGACTATTCTGTTTATACTTATTTTCTTTCTGAAATCATTGGTACATTGAAAAACACCTCAAGACATGCTATGTATCCTAAGAAAGCTACCCTAACATGTCACTTTTTAGATTATGTGGTGTACTGCATTTCAGTTCCATTTTGTCCACTGATATCCACATTTCAGTAAAATTTAGGATAATGTTTTTTGGTATAAGTTGAAATTCTTATTGACAACTAAAGAAATTACAATAGAGTTCCACTACAAGTAGAAATAGCCTCATGACAAAGTAAAAAAAACAAAGCTCCTCAAACACAGCTTTTTTTAAAAACAACACTACCTCATATCAGTGTTACCTGAAACGTGATTAGTTCCGGTACGCGATATGAATACAGGTATGAAGTACGCTACATAGCTAAAACGCTGTACGCTAGAATATCTTTATATAAGTTCTTATAGTTAGGATTTCTCTTAGAATCTAAATGAAATAAATCTAAGTTTTATAGAAAATTTTACTTGAATCAACAAGTTGGTTGTTTTATAAATAGTTTAGGACAAATGTAATATTTGAACATCCAATACTAAGTTAGAATATTTATATTTGTGGAATTATAAGTAAACCAACAAAGAAATTTTTCGGTGCGCTAAATTTAGAGTATTAGTACGTAAGAGCATGGTTATTAAACCCGGACCGGACCACCGATTCAACCGGTAAAAACTGGAACCGGTCGGCACTCTAGTCTTGTTTGGACCATTAATCCGTTTTTGGTCAAAACCCGGTAGAACCGGCTGACCACCAGTCGAACCGGTGGTTCAACCGGTAAAACCGATTAAGTTGACCCAGTGAACCGGTTTTAATTACTTTTTAATATTTTTTTGTATCAAAATTTTTTTAATATTAAAATTAACTACTTTTAGTAATATTGTAACTCAATTTTATTATGTTTTAGTTTATAAAAAACGATATTTTTAAATTTTTTATTAATTACTAATAATATATATTTTTATATATTAATGATGTTACTGAGTCAATAACGGTTCGACCACTGGTTGAACTAGTGATCTATCCACCTGGTACCTTTTTCGGTTCGATGACCGGTCCGGGACTGAAAACCTTGCGTAAGAGTATCGTGTTTAGGTACGTAAGTATCAGTTCGCTAGGTATGTCAATGAGAGTATCTAGTAACTCTGCCTCAGATCGACATCCTATTCTTAGGATTTCATTATCTTCATCCTTATTTGGTTTCTTCTACCTAGAAATTTTAGTTCCTAGGTCTAGCTCCATGTCTTCCAAGAATTATTGGGGTTTTACCGTTACTTTTCTGAAGATTAGTTTTTTATTTCTATATAGAAAAGGTATACTGCTACTGTGAAGCACAATTTTCTTATTGCAGCAGTTATACCATTCCCTTTACCACTTTGATCATTATCTCTAGCTCCTCCCCCATCTTTTGTGCACTTGCCTCAAAGAAAATTTAGATAAATAGTCTTCCATAAGGCGCGTAGGTAACTGTGCACTTTTGAAGAACTAGTATTATTGAATTTGATACGAAGAAAATAAATGTTGTAGTTCCTGGGAATGTAAACAGATTTGAAAGCATTGTTAGGATGATGATATAAGTTTAAATAAGAGTCATCCCAACTTGTTTTTCTTTTTTTGGGCTCCGAGATTCTTATATATATATATATATATATATATATAGAGAGAGAGAGAGAGAGAGAAGACTTTTTTTGTGCTCGGGGATCCCATCCACACTTGGTGATAAAATTGCAAGCTAGGATGGGCTTGTATCGCAGATTTGGATACAGTTATCTACACGAGTTTTTTTCACGAATTTTTGTGAACAAAATAAAGAGTCAATATTCTGTGCTTTAGGTAGATTGTTGGTGGAAATAATGTTTGTTTCGTTCTGCTACGTGTGTAACTTGATATTATGTAAACTGTAAGACTGCTCTTATTTTGTTCTATCTTAACTACTCACTCAGGCACCAAGAACATCAAAAGAAAATGTTTCGCAGTCAGCTCCAAGGTCTCCTGTTGGGAGTCCTCCAGCTAGTAAGTGGCATGGAATCATTGAGTGCCTAAATGGGTTTCTCAGTACATTGAAAGAAAATTATGTATGTAGTTCTAACTACTACACATTTATGAAATACTTTGTACTAAGGATGAATGAATAACCTTTTGTATAATTTTGTTTCAGGTGCCTCCCATTCTTGTACAGAATATATTCACTCAGATGTTTTCTTATATTAATGTACAGCTTTTTAATAGGTAACTTTTCTACCTTCATAGCTCTAATGTTTGATTATATAAGCACCTTGTTAACAACTGAAAATTTTAATGTTATATGCACTTTCAGCCTTCTTCTTCATCGAGAATGCTGCACATTCAGCAATGGGGAATTTGTGAAGGCCGGATTAGATGAATTAGAGCTTTGGTGTGGCCAGGCAACAGAAGAGGTGCTCTTTTCGTTTGTATCTGTTGAAATGATGTTTCTTAGTATACTATGTCTTTATAGTTTATACTATTATTCAGGTCACATAGTAACTTTGTCACATGATAAATATGAAGTTCAAGAGACTGGGATTTTCTTATGAAATTGTAATATAGGTTCTCTAACAGATAAATTGAGGGAGTTTATGGATACATTAGCAAGAAGAAGGTAAATATAGAATGCTTTCAAGAGACTTAGTTGGTGGGAGATAAATCTAAGGAAGTGGAAGGTTTCAGATTCAGGTTGTGGTACGTAGGAACAAAAATGAGTAAAATTTGAGTACAGATATTAATTGATTGGAGTCTAAGAGGTGGGATGATTGATATTAAAACAAAAGGATGGCTTTGCAACACGGATTGGTGGTCTTGGACATAAATGTTATGAAAAATGAGAAAGGAAAAATGGGTTCTTGTGGATAAGGTGGTGGAATCTAAAAGGAGAAAACTTAAATCCTTTCACAAACAGAATGCGCAAAGGAGGACCTTTGCATAAAGATAAGGAATTTAATGGAATGTGACATGAGATGTCTTGCTGTATTCGGAGAGTAGCTAGGAACGTGTTGGAAAAAAGAAAAGGAATTGGCCTCCAACTAAAGAAACATGGTGGTGAAGTGAGGTGGTCCTAGAGGCTATTATGCGGGTAACAAAAAAACAGTGCTTTAAATTATGTACACAAATGCATCTCAGAGGTATATATTTGTCAACAAGGAAGCCAAGAAAGGAGTGAGAGAGGATAGAGGCAAGGTTTATGAGGACCCATACCAAAAGCTTAAAACCAAGGAGGGAAAAATGTGTCTATAAGCTTGCTTAGACAAGGGACAGGAAAACCAAGTCTTCACCCACTCAGATGCATCAAAGACGAGAATCAGAGACTTCTAGTAAGAGATAAGAAGGTTAAGGAAAGGTGGATGACTTGCTTTGATAAGTTGTTTAATGGTTGGAGTGAAGAAAGCGAAGTGAGAATTGAACAGTTGATGGAAAAGTAAAGAGGAGAGAGTGTTAATCAAATTAAGGAAGGCATATGATACTGTTCCGAGGAGGGTTATTTGGTGGTTTCTTGATAAGAAAATATCGCCTACAAAGTATGTTAATGTAATTAAGGATCTATATGATGGAACAACTATTGTGTGTGATAGCATGCTAAGTGATTTCCCAATGACATTATGATTCACCAAGTATTGACGTTAAACCCTTATCTTTTTGCCTTACTTATGGATGAGCTAACAAAAGACATTTAGGATGAGGTGTCATAGTGTGTTTTTTGTTGATGATATTGTGTTAGTCGATGAGATTAAGGCAAATGTTGATGCTAAGTTGGAGATATGATTAGTAAATTGAATCGAAGAGTTTTAAATTAAGTTGGAGCAAGACTGAATGTATGGAGTGCGATTTCAATAATATAAGAAGAAGAGATGCATGTACTGTGAATATTTTAGGACATGAGATTCCCAAGAAGGATGTGCGACAATTTTGCACAACGGGGATGTTATTGAGGATGTAAGCCACAAGATTAGTGCCAGATGTTGAAGTGGCATAATGCATTTGGGGTGTTGTGCAATTGTAAAATCCTGGCCAAAGTTAAGGGAAATTTTTATATGTTGACCGACAATGCTATATGGCTACAAGTTGGACTACTAAGAGGTAACATGTGCATAAGGTGGTAGTTACTGAAATGAGAATGTTAAGATGGATGTGTAGCCATACAATGTTGGATGGGATTAGAAATGAGGATACTCTAAAAAAGGTTGGGGTGTCAACGATTGAGGAGAAAATAAGAGAATATTTTGTTGAGATAGTTTGGTCATATCCAGCATCCGCCTAAAGATTTGTTGTTAAGAAGAGGATTATTGTATTAGGAGGAAAATGTATAAGAATGAGGGGGCATGCCGAAAATTACTTGAGAAAAGTTGCACAAAAAGACTTGAAAGAGCAAAATATAAATAAGGGCATGGCATGTGATAGGAGTCAGTGGAGGAATGTAATCTATGTATCAGAGGCCGAGTAGGGGTTTGGGTTTCCCATCTTTTCTCTTCTTTTTTTCTTTTTTTTTTCATTTTAACTATATATATGTGTGTGTATATATATGTATGTATGTATTTTTCTCTATGTGGGTGTGTCTTTATTTTTTCATTCATTTCTACTCTTTATTTTAAATTATTCACTTTATTCTTACTTGTTAAATTTGTTTTATCTTTTTAATTTTTTCCTTGACTTTCTACATTTATGCTTACATATGGGATTCATTTTCAGCTATCCCAACTAGTTTGAATAAAAGGCGTGCTTGAGTTGAGTTGAGTTGTTTATTCCTGTCTTTGCAGTATGCAGGCTCATCATGGGATGAACTAAAGCATGTAAGGCAGGCTATTGGATTTTTGGTATGGTTCTTCTGTTGTCTCTGCAAATCTCCTAGGATTGGAATTGTTAAATTCTGTATTTGTTTTCAAAAATTAAGGTATAATTTCTTCAAATGCCTTACTAGCCTATGGTTACTGATAGACTTTGATCAGTCATGCAACTTGTGTGAAAGGTCTATAAACTTTGGCTGGTCATGGAACTTGTTCAACCAGGCTAGTTAACACTTAAATTTACTATAAACTGGCGTAGTTATGAAGTGTATCTTCTAATTGGCATAGTTATTGAATGAACTTTCAGTTTTTCCTTAGCTATATATGCTGTTTAGACATAATGGCTGTCAGTATGAGTTTGCGGGAAATGAATCACATATACAAGTCAGGAGTGAATCAGATACTCATACATCTCAATAGTTGGTTTTAAATTGTAAAGTACCTGCGGAAGTCCTTTGATCTCATATGATGTGATGATAGCGTTCTTTGAATAGCTCATTTTTGAACTTGTTGAAGTGATGCATGTTATTTGACAGTTCAGTCACATGCATGGTTCCAAGATTGATACTCATCTTTGATTGATGTCAAGCCCCAAATATAGAAGTTTTCTATTGATATAATCATGAATATGTATTTGCGATTAGAATTACATGCCAGGATTGCTTGTTCTTAATTCTTATTACATGGTGCCTTCTTTTTACTCACCCCAGGCATTTTAATGCAGGTTATATACCAGAAGTCAAGGATTACCTATGAAGATCTTTCAAGTGACCTCTGCCCTGTAAAACTCTCTCTCTCTCTCTCTCTCTTTCTTTTTTCTACTCATCTCGGTCTTCATTTGTTTCTTTTCTTAGCCTTTTTAGTTGTGGTGTTCTTTGGATGGTGGAAAGGATGTTCACCTATAGAACCAGTAGACTCTCAAAATTTGACTGAAGCACATCTTACAAATCAAATCAGATGAGGATTCCCTGCATTACACTTTTTGCACAATTTCCTCCAATACATATTTAATGTCAAAAATACTACTTTTCGCAATGACACTAGCGACAACTAATGTACTGTTACTAAATCTAAATTCTTTTGTCACGAAATGTGTATTGGGAGAAATTGGGTGAAAAGTGGTTATAAATATATCAAAATTACCCATATTTGTGTCCAAAATTATCTATCAAAATAAAATAAATAAATATCTCGGAATATTGTATATCTCATCAGTACAAATAGTTAAATATCTCAAAACTATTCATGAATATCTAATTAGTACATGCAATGTTAGCATTCATGTCATAGTACTGGGAGATATGTCGAGCAATCCCTCTCTTTCTCATTGATGCTTTCCGTTTCCAGGTTCTGACTGTTGAACAGCTGTATAGGATATGTAGTCTCTACTGCGACGACAACTTCAACACTCCAGGTGTATCTCCAGAAGTGAGTTAGAATGATCTATAATCTATATGATGCTTAGAGACTTGTTTCTTCTTCTCCAGTAATTTATAACCTATTGTGCTCTGTACAGGTTATTTCCAGTATGAAAGAACTAATGACAGACGAGTCAAATGATCCTGATAACAACTCCTTTTTGCTGGATGATATTTCTAGGTATCAAGATAAGATAAGATCTGTTTTTAAAACCTTAACTTGTCTCTCAAGTGTGTTACTAACGGCTGCTTTTAACTCCAGCATTCCCTTCTCGATTGATAATATTAAAGGTCGCATAAAAGAGAAGGAATTCGCCAATGTGAACCCTCCTGCTGAATTACTAGAAAATCCGGCCTTCCAATTTTTACAGGAATAAGACTGTAGATCTTTCAGCATTCTTTTCTTCCTACGATGCTCTCAAGAACAAAGAAGATAAAAGATGGATATTTCTACTCAGATCAGTACCACGTGTAAACCTACCCCATTTTTTGATATACGGATATATATATATATATATATATATCATCATTGTAACATCCACTCCACTGCCCTGGGTGTAAATTATCATTCAAAGTTAGATTGTAAGAAAATTTATAGGTAGCATATAGTATAGATAGCAGGGGCAGTGATGGAGTTCAGCCTCTAGTGACAAGGGGATAAACATTTTTCAAATGTAATGTGGTGGGATTGGGAGGAGGAGGAGGGTGTTTTAGGATCTTCCCAATTTCATTCGAGCATAATTGTATCAGCCTACTAAGTTTTTAACAGTTGTTAATCTAATGGTTCGCCTTCGGCAGAGAAATCAATTATACATAGCTTTAGCTTGAATGTATTTATAGATTTTGTACTTGTATTTACAAGATCACAAGTTTTATTTATTTTTATATAAGAAGAAGAAAGAAAAAAGGCTACGCAAGTGACACTTCTTTCTTATTATACACTTGGTTATATAGCAAGCACTAAAATATTAACAGATTCAAAATATGTTATTAGCTTTTTCATTGATATTTTAATACCGGTCATAAATTTCAACGACTCTCCAAACTTTGAGGTTCAAACTGTATTGTCTTAAGTTTTATGATCCTTTTTATCCTTTCAACATTTTTAGTTGCTAACAAGAAAATTTGAAGGTTAAAAAAGAAAGTACAATTGAATATCGATGAAGAAAATTAAAAGAGCTAGCATATATACATTTATAAAAGTAAAAGATTAAATTTGCGGGAGTTAAAAGTTTTTACTGACAAACAAATATAAAATGGTTTCATTCTTGTAGTTTTATATAAACAATTGTGTTTTTCTATATAATATAAAATAATATACAGTTTTTATGCACAATATACATGATTACATATTACGATTAGATCTTAACTAAGACTGAGGTATTAAGATTTTTAAGTTTCAGATTCAATTTTTATGGTTATTTTTTTCTTTATGAAAGTTTGTTTCTTCTTTATGTGAGACTTATTTGTAGGTTTGTATTCCATGAGGTTTGACTGGTTATTGATATTGTTTCTTCTTTATGTGAGGCTTATTTGTGGGTTTGTTATTGATATTATAATAGTAATAATGTACTTAATTATGAAATTATATTGTACTCCCCAAAATGAAACTTTCAAAAAAAAAATATGATATGATGATATGATTGTATAAAAATGGGACTTTCAAAAAAAAAATATGATATGATTGTATAATTCAGCAGATGTTTGAAATAATTAAGAATTCCATTATTAAGATTTGATATAGTTTAAGAAAGTAATTAATCAGTTTTTATGTACTTTTTCTTCTTATTATTATATTAACCAACAAATAATCATTTATCTGCACATGCAAATTAACTAATTAAGTAAAGAATTAAAATTCATAATTTGCAAGGTTTCTAATTTGCTGACCACCATTTTTGAGCTAGCAATGGTCTCACCAAGCTCTACCAGGGGTCATGTGTGGTCACATGAATTTCCATGTTTGCTTCCTGATTCTCCTACTACTGAACCATTGACCCATCATTCTTTAATTACCCAAATACCATTATTTTATTTGAATTCAGTTATTTCAGTTACAGAGTTAGTTGCATTACAATATTCTATATTTATTATATACTAACTGCAGCTCTGCAAGTACAATAATGCTATCGAGGCATTTAATGAGATTATTTAATGTTTTTTTTGGATGAAATATTGAGCCTTAATACGCTGAACTCAGACATTATTAAGAATTCAAGACATTTAATTATAATAATGCTAAATTTTGGAGGATCATCTTCATACAATGAACAAACCTTCAAAGAGAAAGAACATATGTTGCATATTCCAAGGAAAAGTAGTGCAAATAATCATAAAGATAAAAAGGAAATAAAAATAATACCCCCTCCGTTCTAAATTATAAGATTAATACTGATTTTTTAAAAGTTAATTTTAAATTATTTTAAATTTAAAATTGACATTAATTCATGTAGTTTATGTTGATATAATTATAAATATCATAAACTAGTTAAAAAGTACGTACTACTAGTTATAAAATGTATTATTTTTAAAATTTAAATAAATTATTTTAATTTTAAATTTAAAAATATTTTAAATTAATTTTTAAAAATTAATAATCTTATAATTCGAAACGGTGAGAGAGAGTATATAACAAAAACACCTAAAAAGTTGTCTAACAAAAACAGTCATCATTCATATAGATTATGAATGACTTAACAAAAACAGTCTCCCTTCTTATAAATTATCACATGATCATCTCTCTCTCTCTCTCAACCACACAGCATCCCACGGGAGAAAACAGTTTTAAAGGCATTTGAGGAGGAAAACAAAGATTTTAATTATTTTTTTAAATAAAATAAATAGTGTAGCTAGATTTTTTGGTACCACAAGGAAGATTTGGTAATGAAAAGTACTGAACCCAACCATGGTACTTGGATGACTAATTAAAGGGTTGTTTGTTTACTTTTGAATGAGTTTGAATAAGTCTAAATTTGAATGAATAAGTCATTTAAATCGTTTGTTTAACGATTTTTAAATTCTAAATGCGTCTAATGTGTTTGAACGATTTATCCAAAAATTTGTGGCTGAATGAGTAAGAAGTAATGTTTAATGATATTTTTACTTACATTCTCTTATAGACAATTAAAATTTATATTCAATATTCATCTTGTTTACAATAAACAAATTTTGTTAT
This sequence comes from Aralia elata, assembly GCA_034770075.1. Lineage (NCBI taxonomy): Eukaryota > Viridiplantae > Streptophyta > Magnoliopsida > Apiales > Araliaceae > Aralia > Aralia elata. The sequence continues at coordinate 13,106,115 of CM068384.1, forward strand.
GTACAAATTGTTTTAGATTTTTGTTTAACAAAAATTGGATAACCAATTTAATGAATGTTATTAATATTTTTAAATGTTTTATTCCTAAAATTATATTTTTAATAGTATACTTCATCAAAGATTGTTCAAAAGTTTATATTTAATTTTTTTTAAATAAAATTGTTTATTTATAATTATATAATAAATTTGTTCATAACAACCAAGAAGGTTAAAATAAGATAATACACGTATTCAGATGTTTTAGACAGACAATTATTAAAGATATCATTTCATTTTGTATTCAATTTTTTTACTCCATTCAGTTCATTCAGATTTTTTTATACATCCAGAACATTTCATTCGGTTTTATCAAAAAGTCTTAAATAATTATATATAAAAACAGTCTAAGTACATTCAAAAACCTACCTAGCTAGCTAGCTACCGACCTCATTAGCCGAATCTCTGCATCGAGAAGGCCAAATGCATGGAAGTGTAAATTATATATAATCTTTATAGAATAAAAAATATTGTGCTCAAACATGCATGTCCTATTTTCATGCTCAATGATTTTCTTGATTTTTTTTTTTTTTGTATATATGTAACTTTCTTCTTTCTTAATCTAGAGAATTTTAATACCATGCACCTTTGGTATTGAAACCTATAATATATATATAAAAAAAAGAACAAATGGCAAATGATTAATCTATATATACCACTAGAGTTTATTAATTCTCCTTTTAATCTTGTCTTGATTAGATCACATGCTGATCCTATAGAAGTTTTTGTGGCCTCGTGTTGACTTTAGTTATGTGCTTTTTGATGAAGTAATCTAGTCTTGTAAAACCAAACTTTATTACGGTACGCGGCTCTTCAGTGAATCATGAACCAAAAATAAAGGAAATTGATATTTTCACATCATATTTTGATATTTCCACACATATAACCCACATATTAGCCAATAAAATTTTGACACATCAACTAATATGTGGGTCATACGTGTGGAAATATCAAAATATTATGTGGAAATAGCAGTTTCCAAAATAAATCGGTTATAACGACGATTTTGTCCGACACTATAGCATAGAAAATCGACGAACGGGCTATAGCGACGGACAAAACCGTTGTTATAGCCGGTTCGTTTTTAGTTCGCTCCCCTTGGTTCACTGAAGAGTCGAACTCAACTTTATTATATATATATATTATGGATCTAAAATATATTTCTTAAATAACATAATTTTATTAAAATTACGTCGTTTTGGATATTCTTTTAAAAAAATAAAATAATATTAAAAGAGAGTGGTATCACTTGCTTTCTTTTTATTTACAAAAATGTCACCCACGACCCTAGTTGTTTTTTAAAAGAATCTCTAAAACGACGTAATTTTAATAAAAGTATATTATTTAAGAGACGTGTATTATTTAAGATGTATGATTTAGATCCATTATATATATATATAACACCAAAATATTCAGTTTGTCATGTAGTCTTTAACCTCTTCCATTAGGAATATTAATCAAGGGTTTGGTGAAATCCCACCTCAATCATGGTAAATCATTGAAATAATTAAATCCTAGCTAGGTTTATACTTTACAAAAGTTAAACATGATATTTTATATATGAAAAAACTTGTATGTGTATGCACTAATCATTCGAAAGTTAAAGCTAATTCATTTCTCGTGAAGAACTTTTTTCAATTTTGTTTGCTAATCATGCCTCTTAAGCCCCAACAATGATACAAAAACATATAAATTAATTACGCATTAATTATATATAAGATTGATCATTGTGCAAAACAAATATTCTATAAATCATCAACCATATATACTATTAGTTATTTTTCTTTCACAACTTAGTTGAATAATCTAAAGATTCGATGATTTAATGGGATTTTAAATGATATTTTCGAGTCAAATGAGAGATCACGAGAAGGTTTGTGTTTTTCGAAAACATTTAGGCAATGCATTGGCGCAAATGATGGCATACTTTTGTGGGGAAGGGATTTATATATTCTTGATTATATTAATCCATAAGTTCTTAACTTCTTATGTTTCCATGTGATTTTTCGTTGAATTTGAAGAAACATTTTGCAACCATTATATTAAAATAAACTCTAAAATAGGAGGTTAGGTCTCTCCCTAATCCTAATGTCATCAAAATTTTAGATGTGCAATGAGTGAAAGTAGACCACCAAACAAAAACTAAGAGACACTTTGACGGTACGTTATTCTAGTCATAACTTGAACCCGACAATATTAATTGTTTGCAGCACTACAAGAAAAAGACTTATTTACGATCGAATATAACAACGATCAACTAAAACTTTGCTTCTAATTCTAAGACTAATCAATAATGAAAACCATTTTCTCTCAAGAATACACCGATAACATGAATGTAATAGTTACCTTGGTGAGTTCAACTTTGAACTGGAATTCACATATAATTGTGCGTATTTTTTAAGCAAAATGTTAAATAAGTTTTATTTGTCATGAATATTTTAAATTTACATATATTTGTACTCTATTAAGTTCAAAATTTCAAAAAACTTTTGGGTTTTTTTTTCTTTTTGTATTTAATCAGATTTTCTTATAATCATACCTCACTGACCTAAAAAACGAGCCAAGTTTAATTTTTATTTTTTTGGTATGTTTTGAAAAGAAATCGGTCATAGGAAGATTACTTTCGTGTCCTTTGGTCTCAAATTAAACGATACCCTCATTTTCAGTCCTAAGAAGTATTAAGTAAAAGAAAATTAATTTAGAATATCATATCAATTTGAAATCGAAGAGAAAAATCTCAATTTGAAATTCCGAAAAAAAAGAAAAAAAAACTAATTTTAAGAGGGAGTTTTTAAGTGCTATATTGAAAAGAAACTTCTAAGGATATTACGAAGTAGGGTTGGCATGCATTGCATAGCCCTTTTGAAAACTATAAGGTAAGCCGAAATGCGTGACAGCAATAAAGTTGTCGAGGATATATGTTGTTTTTCCGCCTGTGTGCGTTATTCTATTATGATCATGGTTATTATTAATTATAATCAGTATTATTAAGGAATAGGATCTCCCCTACTATAATTATCATTGAATTTCTCTCGATACACATCAGCGGCACAAATATCGGTTTTAGCGACAATTTTAATAAAAAAATTAATTGCGACGAATTTTATTATATCGCTAATTTTACTAAAGAATTTTATTATATCGCTAAAAGCAACATTAATATCGTTAAATGTGTATCATTGTATTAAAGAAAATTAAAAAATAAGTATAATGGAGATATCTTAATCCCTCCCACAAGTGCTATTAAATTATACGATCACTAGCTAGCTTCTTGGAAGCCTGTCATATATCCTAATGAATTCTAGCTTTATAGACTTTTGATTACGCGTGGTTCCAAACTATCTTAACAAATCAATATATGATTGTTTGGTTCAAAAGTTCAGTGAAAAGAAAGTACATGAGCTGCACCACAAAAAGTATATGATTAGATAGACCTACCTAATTAAAGGAGCAAATGAAAAGAGAAGATTATGATAGTCAAGGTCTTAATATATTGCCCTGAATTCAAACATAAAAGGTTTGAGTTGTGTGTATTTTAAATTATCACTGTTGTACAGGTACTCCCTCTGTTCCTAAAAGATTGTCGTTTAAAGTTAATTCACGCAGATTAAGGAATACAACTACTCCTTATGAAAAATACTATATTACCCTTGTTTTAATTATCTCAACTAATTATTAACTTTGTAGATTCCAAAAAGGAGTATACTAACAACCATGAGATTATGAAGAAGAAGTATTGGGAAGGGAAGAGATTTGTAAAGACATTTCAATAACCAAGAAGAGTTTTGTTTTTTTTGAGAAAAATCATTAAGTAAGAGAACTTTAAATAAGGGTAAAATTGGAAAAAATTACTCCATTTGCATTGATAAACTCAAAACGTCAATCTTTTTGGAACAAAAATTACTTCCTAAAACGACAATCTTTTAGGAACAGAGGGAGTATTATACAATGGGTCCTCTTAACATGTGTCTTAAAGGCACATGGTAAGCACACAGTTCAAAAGAATATTCTCTTGAACTGTGTGCATATTCCCTTAATTTCTGCATTTGTATCAAGTTCAAGGGAATATACACACAGTTCAAGAGAATATTCTCTTGAACAGGTTCAAGGCACAACCAATTTTACAAACTTTTTATATATATTGCCCATTAATGTTAGAATGTTTGATATATAGAGTGGTGCTAGAGGCACAATTAATTTTACAAACTTTTTACAAATTGTTGAGGTGACACTCCACCTCAACTTACCCATTCTCTCTCTCTCCTGCGTGTCTCTCTTTCTCTCTCCAAATTTTCGCTCTTTCTCTCTCCAAAAAAAAAGTTTAATAATCCTACTTCTTCCAAATTATAAGGTTATTATTAATTTTTTAAAATTAAAATAAATATTTTTAATTTAAAATTAAAATAATTTATTAAAATTATAAAATAATAAATTTTAAAATTAGTAGTATTTTTTGAATAATTTATAATATTTATCATTATATCAACTAAATGAATAAAAATTATATTAATTATGAGTTTGAAAATCTACAAGGTACTACTGAGGAGGTAAAAGAAAAAGAAACAAAAAAGGAGATACCTTGTAGATTTTCAAACTCATAATTAATATAATTTTTTATTAATTTTAGTCGATATAATGATAAATATTATAAATTATTCAAAAAATAATATTAATTTTAATAAATTATTTTAATTTTAAATTAAAAATATTTATTTTAATTTTTAAAAATTAATAATAACCTTATAATTTGGAAGAAGTGGGAGTATTAAATCTTTTTTTTGAGAGAGAAAGAGAGAAAATCTGGAGAGAAAAAGAGAGACACGCAGGAGAGAGAGAGAATGGGTAAGTTGAGGTGGAGTGTCACCTCAACAAGTTGTAAAAAGTTTGTAAAATTGGTTGTGCCTCTAGCATTATTCATATATATATATATATATATATATATATATATATATATATATATATATGGACTATATATTTTGGTGATGACAATTTTGGGATGATGATTGTACTCTCATTCCAAAGCCATTAAGAAAATAAAAATATGTCAGAGAAAGAAGAACCAAACACTAGCTTTCCATTCTACGAAAAGAAGAGACTATAAGGTTCCATGCATGCACATGCAAATTACCTACCTCCCCATCTCTTTATAAGCCCCTCTTTTTAATTAAAGCATAGCTTTGTGTAGGGCTACGTATTTCAATGGAATGTGATGATAAGTTGGGTTAGTGAACTGAATTTAAGTAGTGGTCCACAAGTAGTGATCAACAATCAGCCGCAAATCTCAATGTGCCAAGAGCAAATTAATTAGTGTATATGTCATTGATGTCAAATGGCAATTTCAATGTGATAACGAAAGATGTTGATGGTGGTCGCGACGGAGGTGGCGGGGTGGTGGCATGGTGCGTACTGTTCCAATTTCCAACAGGGGGAGAGTGCCCCTATTCCACGTGGCCACATTGCCCGTATCCTTGTCAAGAAGCACAACCCGTTTAATTTTCCTTTCAAAAAAGTGTATATCTATGTGCACATTCAAAATATATATCTAAAAATACACACAAAAGATAAAATAATAGTAAAAGATGAGAGAAAAAAAAAGAATAATTTTATGTGCTAGTATTAATGAGATATGGTGAGTTGTTTTAAGAAGTGATGGAATAAATACATGCATGTTATTACTTGTTTACACACAAAGAGAATCAAAAACATACCTCTTGAAGTGTATTAGTTTTTGGTATGGAAAAACTCCTGCAATTTTACGTGCTCTTCAACACAACAGTGTCACGGTTCAAGACAACTAGAATTGTTTTGTGAGCTCTCAATATGGCAGTGTGTTGTCTCACTTTCTGTTTGGAATTCTGAACTGATTAAAACTAAATAGCTGAGGAGACGTGGGTATTAATGGCTAAAGTGCATGGTTGAACCACTTCCCTGCATTTGTTCCAACTCTCAATCACGTAGCGTTAAAATTAAACGGTTTACTGACTTGGTCAATTTGTCAAACTGATTAATAAACCAAATAGGTCAGACCCTCCATATATACATAAAATTGTACTCAAAACACTTGGTGCACATAAAATTATTCATTACTAGCATTACCATACTGGATTATAATCCCTTCTATTATATCTTTCATCTAATTTTTCTTGATACATATTTATTGCGACGATTATCATTGTGTCGCTGAATATAATATTTTATTGCATTGAGAAAAATTGTTACGACAATTACCATTGTATCGCTGAATATAATATTTTATTATATTGAAGAAAATTGGGCGGGTGAAAAATATAATAGAGGAATCTACGGGTACTACCGCCATCAGAAGAAATACTCATCTTTAACATCACCACAGGTACCCTAATCATTAACATCGTAACAAATAAGCACAAGCTCGCCACAAACTTGCCAATAGATTCGACCCTAACCTTTGTTTAAGTTATTACTTTTATCTCATTAATTCAACAGCAAGCTTGCCACAATTTATTCAGAGTTTAACTACGCTGAAAACCACACGAAATATAATTGAACTCATAAATATTACTCCTCTAATGTCATAATCTTGCCAGAGTTAACAATCATGAGTAGTACATTGGAAATGTTCATGTAACTACAATATTTAAAAGGATACATGAAAAAGGAAATATGAAAATACCGGATCCCCTTCGGTAGGTCTTTCATTCAATTTTTTCTAATACACATTTAACGATACAAACATTGCTTTATTGTACTCATTTTTGTTTAGGAAAAGCCAAGACATTAGAACAAACAGAGGAGAGTTCAAACAGCCATTTGATACAATCTGAGACAATGTAGGTTTCATCAAATTATATTAGCTGTTTCAATTAAGTCTGCCAAATTTTGCAGAAATGTACCAAAGTCTAGGTCCAAAAATAATTTTCCAATAACAGATCTTGGAAGTACCTATACAGCCTCCAATTAAGAGACAACTTAAAATTGTACAGTACAAGATAGGGATGACTTAAATGGTAACGGAGTCAAGTAAATGAAGCTTGTCTGAAAGGAACAAGTCTATCTATGGGAAGATTGCAGGTCGACCATGTGCCAACCTAAGTCCATATAGATTATAGAGTGTGGATGGAGGCTATCTAGGCTTCCTATATGGGTAATCTTGGAAGAGAATGACATGCTTAATATAAATAGCTATTCCTTCTGTCCAAAAAAGATGGTTGTTATTTTATTGGATGGTTGTGCCAAACTTTAAGACATGCAATACATTATTTTTTAAACACACTAACTATATATATAGGGAGAGGATCAAGAACATACTCCCTTATATGACATACCAAGCATACCCCATTTAGCGACGGACCGGGCACCCTAGGTTCGGTCCGTCGCTATAGCTTTTAGCGACGGATAAACATATAGCGACGGACCGAACCAATGGCGACGGACCAAACCGTCGCCCGATAAGGGGATATGTCATATAAGGGGGTATACTCTTGATCATCTCCCTATATATATATATATATATTTGCAATATATTCAGATACTCTTTTTTCAATTATAGTAAAGATAAATTAAAGATATAATGTATATATGTGCTTTCTATGGGTCTTAAAATCAGAGCAGAGAATAGCCAATATAAAGCACTATCATTTCCAGATGAAGGCAGTAAAATATACTATTGTTCTATAGTACTTTTTCAGCTATAGATGAGTTTCACATTAGTATATAAGGTATGTTTGTAAGTCAATAAACAGAAATGTTAATAATCTATATCTTTTCATAACATATTTAAAAATTAACATATATTTGCATTAAACAAAGGAGGCGACCACAGACTTATGATTTGAGATAGACACAAAGCATCATTTTGCAATCCCAATCACATGGCCAACTTCAATTTCCTATTTAAACCTCTCCATTCCCTCTTACCCCCTCCACACATTTGCTCTAAACAAAATACATTCTCTTCTCTTTCAACATAGATAAGCTATTTTTCTATACCTTCTTCTTCATTGTCTGATCTTTTATTGCTACTTTGACTTCATTAAAACTTGCCTCTTTTATCTAGTTTCAATATATATTCTTGATGCGTTGTACTAATCGTCATACACCAACAATGTTTCACACTCTTGAACATGAAGGTCACTTTTTTGCTCGGCGCTGCATTTTGGTAAATGGACCTGTCATTGTAGGTGCTGGTCCATCAGGCCTAGCAGTGGCTGCTGGCCTCAAAAAACAAGGCGTCCCATTCGTAATCCTTGACCGGGCCAACTGCATTGCCTCCCTATGGCAAAACCGAACCTATGATCGCCTCAAACTTCACCTACCTAAACAATTCTGCCAACTACCCTATTTCCCCTTCCCTACAAATTTCCCAGAATACCCCACAAAAAATCAGTTCACCGAGTACCTCAAATCCTATGCTAAACACTTTGAAATTGACCCGAGGTTTAACGAGTCTGTGCAGTCTGCCAAGTACGATAAAACATTCGGTTTGTGGCGAGTGAAGACATTAAAGACAAAATGTACGGATAGGGGAGAGGTCGAGTATATATGCAGGTGGCTTGTTGTGGCCACAGGAGAGAATGCAGAGAAGGTGGTGCCGGATTTTGAAGGCTTGGAAGAGTTTAATGGTCATGTCATGCATGCTTGTGACTATAAGTCTGGCGAGGCTCATCAAGGTAAACGCGTTTTGGTTGTTGGTTGTGGCAATTCGGGCATGGAAGTTTCTCTTGATTTATGCCACCACAATGCGATTCCATCAATGGTGGTTCGAAGTTCTGTAAGTAAAAATTAACTACAACAATAATATTCTAGCTCAGCTCTGATACCATGTTAGTTAACAAGCAAATGCATATATCTAATTTCTTTTGGCTTTTATTTGCAGGTTCATGTCCTGCCAAGGGAAATTCTTGGAAAATCAACGTTCGAATTAGCTGTTTCGATGATGAAATGGTTGCCAATATGGAGTGTGGATAAAATACTGCTGGCTATAGCAAGGTTGGTTCTTGGAAATATAGAGAAGTATGGTCTGCAAAGGCCATCAATGGGACCTTTACAGCTTAAGGACACTGAAGGGAAGACCCCTGTCTTGGACATTGGCGCATTACAAAAGATTAGGTCCGGAGAGATTAAAATAGTCCCTGGAATCAAGAAATTTTCAAGTGGTAGAGTTGAACTTGTGAATGGCGAAAATCTTGAGATAGATTCTGTTATTTTGGCAACTGGGTATCGCAGCAATGTTCCTTCATGGTTAAAGGTGAGAATTTGTTTTCATATTATCCTTATGATATTATATTCGGTCAATTTTCCTATTTATGGATTCGGTGCGACAGTTATGGAAGTTGGGTTTTTAGATTCTCTGTTTTATATATCAAGACTCTGTTACTCATCAGGTTGTTGGGTTCTTTTTGGTAGTTGCAGACTTGCAGTGCCATTCTTTAATTTTTCCTTTTTCTTTTTCTTTTTTTCTCCCGAAAGAGAATAGTCTCAATTCTGTTTTTTTCCTAATTATAGAATAATTTCCAATTATACCCTTAGAACTTTAAATTTATCAGAACTTGACTAATTGATTGCTTTTTGTTTGATAGTTTGATTATGGTTTCAATATTTTAGGTTTATTCAATATAAAGGGATTTTGTATTCTTAAATGGGCTAAAGTTGTTTATGTTGCACTAACAGGAAAATGAATTTTTTTCAAGCGAGGGGATTCCGGTAGCTCCATTTCCAAATGGATGGAAAGGAAAAGTTGGGCTTTACGCAGTTGGTTTCACAAAGAAAGGTCTATCTGGTGCATCTTTAGATGCCATGAGAGTAGCACAAGACATTGGCAAAATCTGGAAAGAAGAAACAAATCATAAGAAGCATTCTGTAACAGTGTCTGCTCATAGAAGAAGTAAATCACAGTTCTAATTAATATCCTGCAGGACTCAATACTGCTAATAAGAGTGCTAGCTTTCACTCTAATTTTGTTTGGGGAGCAAGAATCGAAACCGAAATCGAAGAAAAATACTAATGAAAATAGGGGAGTCTTTTGTTTTTTGTTTATTTCTTTCGTTTTGTACTTTATGTTCTGGTATTGGCAGTTGGTAGGATAAGCCAATCAGCAATAAGTTTGAGTAGAAATGTTACAAGAAAAGAGACATAAAACTAAGAGCAGCCCTCTCCGGATTAAGCCCCAAGTCTTAGATGATTTTGGGAAATTTCTGTATATTGGAAGATGAGGCTTTCTATTTTTGTGTTTTAGGATTTTGTATATTCAATAATTAATGTGTAATAGAAAAGCTTCTCTACTTCTCTCTATATACATATATACATACAAAAATATACAGTCCTACTTATGCACCGAAAAAATATATTGACAATTTCTCAGTCGGCTAGACACAATGAAATGACCAGTAAATAATTGTAATTACGTGGGCAATATTCCACTTGCCTAATCGGCTGGAAAATTATTATAATTTTCCCGAGAAGGTATATCATGTTATATATATTTCATTATATATGTATCATATATGTACATATTTATTTTGGATACATACATACATACATACATACATATATATATATATATATATATATATATGTATATAAATTTTCTTTATATCACTACATCCACAATTTGGTCCACCTTAGTCATTAATACATTGATGGGCTCTATCTCCATAGCCTCTAGTCCACCAAGGGCCCAATAAATATTGTGGACCCAGTGTCCATTACTCCCCAACATCTATATTCTTTTTAATGCAATACCGACTCTTGACTGATTGTGCATACGAAGTATATATAAAACTCTAGATCTTGATGTTGCCTAGCACATGGATAGAGAGCCCACAGTGTCAAATGGAAACAATATCATGTACTCCTATTTACCTATATAAGAGAAACACATGTAAATCCCCGTCTTTAAAAAATGTAGACCAAAAATTCTTCTACATAGTCTTCAAATAAAGACGTACATAATTTTTTCCCCTTGTTCTTCTGATTTATTTTTCATTTCATTCTTGTTTATTTTGTTGGAGACAAAATAAATTTACACAAGGTACAGATAACCAATAGTTTTCACCACATCTGGCTGGCCGATTTTTCAACCGCCCACGCACGTGCATATAGAATATAGATATATAGTTGCCTGCTGAATAGTAATATAAAATAAAATAGAGATAACATAGTAATTGTAACATTTTGTGTTTTCCAATAGTTGCATGATTGCTACATGTATCTAGCCAGTCCTCACCGCCTATAGATATAATACAGATATCTTAAATTCCTAGGAGTCAATTTTTTAGGAAGGGAGTATATTAGGATTATTATTTTAATTAGTATTTTGAAATAAAGATAAGGTAGCTACTTGTTTAACATGTTTTTTCTTTACAACTATTTCTAAATCTAAATCCCTTTTTATTAATTCCTTTTCTTCCACCATTTTTGATTTCAAAGTAACATCAATCCCTCTCACAAATCCCCGCCTCTCCCCCCCCCCCCCCCCCCCCCCACCCACCCACCCACACCCACGCCCGTTTTGGTTTCTTATTTATGGAAGGGTAGAGTGCCAAGATTGGGCTGTAAAAGGTATTCCATAGACCCTTGCTATAGGATTTTTGAGAAAGAACAATTTAAGACAAGAAGAAAAAACTAATAATCATATCATGTGCTCATTGTAATACTTGAAATAAAATAAAGGTGAGAAAGCAAGAAGTTTGGCCACAATATGACAAAAATGTTATGCAACTTGACATAAGCACAAGGCAAATAGCATTCAACTTCTGCAAGTTATATAATATTAAAAATAAAATTAAAAACAATAACAAACAAACACACAACCAAAATTTTCAATTTTACATTAAATAAAAGTTCACTCATGACAAAATAAAATCTTAACTAACATTCATTAAAGGACAGAGGGAGTACATAACTATTTTGTAATAGTAAATAAATAAAGGTATATACATAGACAACCCATATGAGTCTCCATGCTGTTTGACTCGAACATGCAGAAAAAACCATTATCTCAAAGGCCCATCTAAAATTGCTTCACCACCACAAACTAGAATCTTATAAAAAAGTAATAAAACAAGTCAAAATTTCAGACCTTGGTGAGCATACAAAAGGCACTTCTCTTTCATCAACTTGTTTACATGCAAGGATTTGAGTTTTTGAATGTTCACTACTTCCAGCTTACATGGGAACAACGGTTTTATTCCTGTCCTTTTTGCGTGGAACTTCTAAGGACTTCTATATTTTCTTACATAGAAGACATCACTTCTACCAAGAGAAGAAAACACATGGGGTGGCCACCAAGTTATCTATATATCTTTAGATGCTTACAAGAATGCCCATTCCTTCTTGTTCTGATTTATGTCCTGAAATATATGTTATTACTCTACGTTTGGATTTGAGGAATGAAATTGGTGAAGGAATGGAATAGAGTAAGGAATGGAATGGTAAGTGGAATGATTCGTTCCATTTCTGACTGAAATGAGTCATTTCATACCCTCTACCAAAGAATAAAATTCACAAATTTGATAGGAATAAGAATGGTTCATTCCATTCCAATGGAACAACCAAATACAATTTTTTTCATTCCATGAGAATGAGTCATTCCATTCCCACCTTGATTCCAGCAATCCAAACGTAGCATTAGATTTCACTAGGGTTCAATGCTAGGCTATGTTCTAACCTCCTTGTTTTTTCCTCCTGAAGAGCTCTTTGTCTCTATAATCGTGCCCGCGAAACTATTTCCTATCCTCTACTAAGATGATGTTACGACACTAAGAAATTCAGACACTCCAAAAGTGTGTGTGATCGCTCGCATATTTATGTGTGTGACACACGCAGAGTTTGTTTGTGTGCACCCACGCATGAGTGTGGTGTTCCTGTACTATTATATTTATTGACTCCAAGACTTCATCATGACAAAATGAATGTCTTATTGTAAGAGTTCCAGGGGATTGGCTCTTGGAAGTCCATGGTAGAGCAGTCCGAGCTTGTAAGATGTGGGAACAAAGAGATGGATCCCAATTACCTGAATTATAAGGGTGATCCTATAGTTGCTCCCCCCCTTACTGACCACTTCCTATTTGCTCTTTTTGATAAATGAATTTTTTAGTAGTAATAAAAGTTTAAAAAAAAAATTAGAGGAAGTTGCAGAAGGATATTACCAGAAGGAAAAGAAAAATAGTTGCGAATTGTATAACATATGAAACATGACGTGTATAATTAACTAAGAAATGACAATGTAAGAACCACAATATAATTCATGGGTCCTTGAATAGGTAAATAAAGGTGGCCACATTAGCTACGGCAACTACATATCTCTGCTTTCCTTTGGACTGCTAACGAGAATTTAATTGGCCATTAAAATAAATTTTGTATCCTCACAATCAAATCGATTTACACACACACACACACACAAAAAAAAACCTAGCTTTCTTTCAAAGTAAAGATCATTTCAATATGCACATAACAATACGATGAGCAAACAACAATTTTCATCATAATTCTCAAATCCCTAGAAGTGGCCACCAATCTAATATAACAGACTAACAGTATCATATATCTACTTTTTCCCCTATTAGAATAACTTAAATATAGATTCAAAATTTGACATACATGAAAAAGCAGCGTTTTCCATCCAAAGTTATCATTTGGCAGAAAGCATCTGATCTATTTCACCATTCTCATTGTATTTAGCCACAAGTTTCTTTGCATATGATGGCATGTGCATTTCGGCTCTGCATAAATCGAAGTTTTAGATATTAAAAATAGCGTTCATCTCACCGTAAAGATAAGCACTCATTTTAGCCTACCTTTGTTTTCCCCATGCACGATTTACATACAGATAATTCCTGATGGTATGATAATCCAGTGAGTAACGGGCAAATTCTAGACCCTTGGGACCAATCTGAGAAAAAAAAAGTTAAAAATATAAGTTTTTTCAAGCTTCCGTCATCACCAAATGGAATACTAAGAGGAACCTTACTAAGTTTAGCACATATGCTATTATGTTTCCAATAAACTTTGGGGCAGGCTGAGAAGGACCCTTCCCTGCGACAAACATCGGAAAACATTAACAAGGTACTTAGAAACGAATAGTTAACTTCAAGTTTGATTATTTAAACAATATAACATCTTAAATGGAACCATTCAGAGTAGAAAAAGATTCAAAAATTATTTCTTTTTCAAAATGAGTAACCTTTCACTTTCTGGTCTTGACCAATAACAAAGGATGTGCACGGGATGTCAAAATGGCATTAAGTAATTAATATGCTTGAATGAGTTTGGAACATCCAATTTTAATCCTGATTCTTGAAGTAAACAGCTTCCGTTTCCATTATAAAGCAGAAAACATTCAAAACAGAAGTTTCAAATTTTAAATTCACAGCAAGTGAATTTTTTTGGTATTGGACTCATCTAGGACAAGTTTACATTACTAAACACATGAAACATGCAGTAATTTCATACAAAAGTTCTTAGGCACACACATACAAAAAGTTATTTCCCATAAAAGGTTAAAGGAAAAGATACAACATACCCAACTTAGCCTTATCATCTGCCTTAACAGTTTCCATAACAAATGGACGGCGGTCACCCTGATAAAGAAGACATGTTTTCTAAGCTAGATATATTATTAAACATATTAAATAGGAAAGTAAATACAAGATAGAGCAGGGACTTTACGCCACTGATTGTTGGAGTAATCTCCAGAAGGTTTTTCACTAGATTCAGCATTTCTCTCCCACGTTCATTTCTGTCAAATACAGTAAAAAGAGAAAAGGAAAAAATCAAAGCTCTACTATCTCTTTTTACTTGAAAAGAAAAGTAAAGATAAGACACAAAGAAGCAGCATCACAAGTCAAGTTATAGAGCAAAATGAGATTTAGTCGGATAATCAGCAGTAATTTTACCTGACAGTAACATACTGTGGATGCTGTGGCATACTGATTCCAGCATACTTTGGGACACCCATATAACCAACCACCAAATCCTGGAACAGTCCCAAAAGAAAGATATATTTTACTTATCAAGGCGTAAATAAGA
This sequence comes from Aralia elata, assembly GCA_034770075.1. Classification (NCBI taxonomy): domain Eukaryota; kingdom Viridiplantae; phylum Streptophyta; class Magnoliopsida; order Apiales; family Araliaceae; genus Aralia; species Aralia elata. The sequence continues at coordinate 13,121,157 of CM068384.1, forward strand.
GCTATAACTCAAAAAGGTTATATATATAAATATATACATATATAATATGATAAGAAACTAAGGTAAATAGGTTGGATCTTTTTGTCAAACCAAATTCTTAGTTCAATACACTTTGCTCAAGAATGGAGAAGGAAAGGAACAAACTGGAGTTCCCTCCTTACCATCACATTTACTTAATGTGTGTTACTCGGGGAATCTCTAATGTTGGATGAATAAAAAGTTGGAAATGGAAGATTTTCTGAAATTAAATATTTTTTCCCTCCTTGCCAACTATTTTAGAGCTCCATATAAAATTAAAACAAATTGTTGAGAATCAGTAAACTAAAATTAAATACTCTTATCTCAACAAAATAAATTGGTTTTACTCAAGGTTGGGGGGGGGAGAGACATTCTCTATGACCGTGATGATTTAAAAAATAATCCCCAAGCCAATATAAAAAGCTAGAAGATAAACAAGAAAATGTGAAAAATATTGTCAGCCAATTAAAATTTATTGCAACACTAACAACAAAGAGAACTCACCGCTAATGCATTGGTGTAGTCAAAACAGCTGTAGAACACAAAAAAAGTTTGACATAGTAAGATAGACGTAATTTAGGATGGACAAAATAATTCCCCTCACTCAACTTTAATTATTTTTGCAGTTGGCACACTGAGGAAAAAAAATGATCGACTGTCTAAAATCTAAACTAATTAAATGTTTTAATCAACTATTTTTACAAAAGAAAATTATATAAATCAAATGTGTAGACTCCTCCGCCCTAGATGGTACAGATGTAAAGAAACAGAGTTTACCTATAGCAAGATGGGGCAATTACATCAACTAACTCATTTGCTGGTAGACAGAAATAGGGAACCTGCTTTAGTAAAGTTTAAATTTGGATGAAGAAGAATGTTAGGGATACCATACGCAAAATGGAAAATAGGGATAATGTTACCTCTTCAATGTGGCCATCCAAATGCTTTAAATGGACCTGTACAAGTATTCAATATCAAGAGACATGCAACAGGTCACTAAAAAGTTATACTTCTAAAATAGAAATCAAAGGTAGAAAAAGTCTATAATAGCTCGCAAAAGAATATTCCAATTCTGAGATTTTTCATATGTGACTATAGCCTTTCCCCCACCCTCATTTCATGTCTGATACATTTGAACTTGTATGGTTTACAAGAATTTCAATTTCACCATTAGAAACATTAGTGGAATATGCCACCTACCATTTTTCTTCTAATTAATAGTTGTTTAATATCTCCAATGCTATATCATGAAAGGTACTACAGTCTATTTGTCTCATGATAGATATATAAAGGTCATACCAGCAAGGAACCTTCCAGAGAAGGAAACTGAGAGGACTAGATGGATAAGAAGTAGAGTAGGATAAATAGTATCACCACTCTTGAAAAAAGGAAATAAGAATATTCATTTTTTTTCATCTAATTTAAAAAAAAAGGAAATAGATGTAGCTACCCTTCAAAGGATCTACGTGTAGTACTACAATACACTGACCACTTATACTAAAAAAAATGATAAATTGATCATCTATAAAACAGAGGATTATTGAATGAAAACATACAGAATCACAGATATCCCTTCCAACCATAAAGTCTTCTTCCTCTCTACTTGTAGTACTATAAGACATTGATCGTTAATAAAATTGTGGAGAATTATTTAATAAAAACATACAGATAAAGGTATGACTTCCATTATCAAAAATCAGCATAGGCGTAATTTTGTAATGTACCAATAGGTTGTGTCAATACTAATATAAATTTATAAATAGAAGTCAATATGTTTACATGCAGTTATATAACAAAACTAATAGTAAGCATTTGGCATGTAGCGAAAAACCCAACCTTGTAATCTTGCATAAACTCGTAGTGAAGAACTGTTTCCGGTTCATTACTAGCAGCCTTTAGAAACTTATCCAACCCTTCTCGCTTTCCATTATCCACTATCAAGAAAAAGTGTTACTATTATTAAGTGATTTAAGCATGATACATGAATTCCAAAATAAACCAAAGATCATGCCTTATCCAGCTAATTATAAATATAGAAAATGAATCACTTTCATTGCATTTAAGAAACCTTGGACAGTTCTAACATGTCGGTACTATTGTTATTTTTATTTTTGCAAACCATAATGAATACATCTCGCGATGTTCAAGTCTTTTAACAGACTCAAGTAGTTGATAACAGTCTCCAAATGTAGTGGCCAAAATATCATCAATCTGACAAAGGAAATATGTAAGTAACTATTAGAATGTGTTACATGTTTTCCTCTCCATGTTTTCTACCCATAAATTAAGGGAGCACTATCTTGTGAAACTAGTATATAAGCCAATGTAACTCAATGTAAATTAGATGAGAGAAGCAATGTAAATGTTTATGTGAGAAGTATTAATGGAGAAACCCAAAATTAGTTTCTCTCTTTCAATCTCAGTTTCTCTCATTCTACATGGTATCAGAGATACGTTCCTTATTCTTAACACTGGTTGCACTGTTCATGCCGGAGCACTGTTCATCGACAACACTGTTCATGCCGGCACTGCAGCGTATCACTGTTCACCGGCCTCTTAATTTTTTCTCTTTCGCTGCTACTTTTATTCTTCTCTTCCAATATGGTATCCACTGTTGATGTCTCTTCCAACATGGTATCCATTATTGATGTCTCTTCCAACATGGAATCTATTGTTGATGTTTCTTCCAACATGGTATCCATTGTTGATGTTTCTTCCAACATAGTATCCATTGTTGATGTTTATTCCAATATGTATCCATTGTTGCATTTGTTTCTAGCGCGTATCCATTGTTGATGTTTCTTCCAACATGGTATCCATGGTAGTGCTTTATTGACTTTCTTTCAAGCTTGGTTTCGTGGCTGCACATGGGCTGATTTCCAGCACATTGCAGCTACATTTCTGCATGTGGGGTGTCCATTTGCACATTTTCCTCCTTTTGCAGCTAGTAGGATTCATTTCCTGCATATGCTATGCTTTCCAGCACTTTGCAGCTAGTGAGTTCAACTTTTGCAGCTAGTGGGGTTCATTTTCTGCGTGTGGGGTCTGCTCTTGGACTGGTATTTGGGACAGATTTGCTGACTTACTTCCATTTTCAGTTGCAATGGCCCACGTTGTCCTTATTGACTTTGTTTCATCTATTCTGTTTTCAAGTTGGGTATGTGAGATATCTATACACCAACTTGAGGGGGAGTGTTAGAATGTGTTAGGTAGGGAAAACATGTTTCCATGTTTTCCTCTCCATGTTTTCTACCCATAAATTAAGGGAGCACTACCTTGTGAAACTAGTATATAAGCCAATGCAACTCAATGTAAATTAGATGAGAGAAGCAATGTAAATGTTTATGTGAGAAGTATTAATGGAGAAACCCAAAATTAGTTTCTCTCTTTCAATCTCAGTTTCACAAAGAAAACACCACAGAAACTTGAAAGTTCAAACATAAAGTTCATAACAAATAGAAACCTAGTCGAAAAGGCTAAAACCCAGGTCATCATCAGATTCATCAGCAGGCTCTTCCTTTTTCTCTTCCACAGCAGCAGCAGCTGGAGCCGCACCAGAATCAGTAATTGCGGTTGGCACCACGACAGCTGCAAACTTGCTTGGATCCGCCAGGTACTCTTTAACTTTATCAGCTTGTGGGAAAGAGTACTTGGTTTCAAGAGCAATAGCCAAAACATTTTTGTAGGCATTGATGAACATGTGGGGTGCAGCTGCCAGGGTTGGGTATGAAAGGGCCAATGATAGGGAAGTGACCATGGAAACTCCAACAGCAAACTTCGCAATGAGATCTTCGTCGATCAGGTCAAACACCTCTGGGCTGAAAACTGATCCATTGTCATAAACAGATAGGACAACAAGACCATAAGAAAAGGGTCTGATCCCAAGTTTTGCAAGCAAAGCAGTCTCAGATGAACCCACTTTGTCACCCTTTTTGATAAGCTCGACTGGGGTCCACAGTACCCTTGTTAATCTTAGTTGGAATGTTTAGCACCTGGAAGAAGGATGTTTAAGAAGGGTCAAGGCCAGTGTTTCCTGGTGGCACCACCACATCAACTGGAGCGACCAAACCAACACGAGCAGGAGCTCCGACCTTATATTTGGCGACCTCCTCACCCACTTTCTTCAAATCACCCTTAGTAAAGATCAGCCCAACATTTCCAACAAGGAGAGGAATGATATTGAGGAAGGCCTGGTTTCCGGTCTTCTTAGCATGAATCCTAACAGACCTCTTCATCATGGTATTTTTTTCCCATCAGAACAACCGAATCACCACGCAGACCTTTTCGGATGTTCTGCAGCTGATTCGACCTGACGTTATCGGCCGCAACGACTAGGATCTGAGTGTACTCATCTAGAAGCTGGCAAAGCTTCGCATCGTAAGCGATCTTCTTGTCGGCCTTTGATGTTTTCGGTGTCATTGAAGTGTATATATAAAGGTATAAGGAGAATAAACCCTAAGATTGAACGGAAGAGATACAAAAATGAGGGCC